>BPLT01000083.1:600000-1042500 GCA_019656295.1 Rhododendron mucronatum var. ripense
CCTAACAAAAAAAGCAAAACATCGCATTCATCGCTTCCACCATTGATGACGAAGTGCATGTGGATTAATCGTGCCAGCAAAGAAGCATGACCACACATCGCCTGATGATGTAGAGCCTAGTCTTTTGTTCTTTAAGGACTCCTCCTAGCCCTTTGCTTGATATCCTCCTCTTTGACCCTCCCATGCTGTTGTTGCTGCTCATCTTCATCTTCTTTCTGTGTAGGAGAGAGAGTAGAGTGAGAATGTAGGATTGAAGGCGTTCAGAATTTGGATGGTATTGAGTTGAGTTGAGTTGAGTTGAGCTGTTCTGAAGGAAAATTGTGAGATGGAGGGTTTGTTTATATAGGGAGTAGATGGGGATGTGCTCATCCTGACTTGTATATTGGCTGGTAAACAACCAACAATGGGACATCAAAGGAGAGCAACAATTAAATTGTACCTAGGAGAATCATTGAGCTCTTGTTGTGGCGATCCAAACCATTCATCTCACGTAATTGCAGGTTAGATCGTTTTCTAAAATTTTTGAATTGATCAGTTATCGCTACAAACTCGACCGGCATTATTGATTATATATGAACAAATCGACGGCCATTATATGATTTCGATAATAAACACTGACATAAATCTATCTCGTTCAATTGGTCATCAATGAGCGATTAAATTAATATTTAGTACAACTGAAGGGCATAACGAGCTCTATGAAGTACTAAAAGAGTCAGATCATGCTGATGAGATCCCGATAGATCATATCAAGATGCACTATAACCGTGTAGTGTAACTAGCGAACTCGTGGGGGGGGGGGGGGGGGGGGGGGGGGGGGTGGTGGTGTCTTTGTACCTTGAAGAACGAAATTTGATTATTATTATTTTTTTTTGGCTGTTAGAAATTTGACTAATTATATCATAAGTTATGATATAAAAAATTGAAACAATTGGCGTCCCATCCATCTCTTTCTCTGTCATCCATGTGGCTAAGGTGTGTAGGAATGATCAACCACCAACATCCTGGGTCGGCCATTACCCTCCATGAGGAAGCATAGCTTGTATTGTTTATGACCTGCCCCCCTTCCAGTTGTTCACTATCATTGATCAGTTGATAATTCAAATAGTTTATATTTACCTGTGAATTTGTTACCAGTCGTCTTCTGTTGTGTCCACGTGAAGTGACAATATATAATAGGAGGGTTTCGGTTGAAATCCTAGTTAATTAAGAATATTGCTCATCTTAACCACCTTCAAAAAGTTTATTAGTAGTAATAATTCTTAGTAGCTGATATAATTGAGATTCCTCGATCATCTCTAATCTTGATATATATATATATATATATATATATATATATATATATATATATATACTCCCTCCGTCCCATAATATTTGTCCGGTCCGCGAAACGGAGACTACAAAATCATGCATTTCTTTCAAAAAAAAATTTAAATTTTTTTCATAAGTTAAAAGAACTCATCGAGATCTAGTAAGTTGTTGAAATTTTTCCAAATTTTTCTTACAAAAATAGTATTATTTTTACGTCTCCGTTTTGCGGACCGGACAAATATTATGGGACGGAGGGAGTATTTAATTTGGTAATGGAGGAATAGTCCTACCAACAAGCCACTAAATGGTCCCGACTACACAACCCAAACCTCCGGAAGAGCTAGTGCGGTCACACCAGTCGCGGCTCGATCCCCACTTACTGCAAGGTACTCACCCTGTGGGGAATCGAATCCTAAACTTTGAGGAGTACTTCTAAAGGCTGGACATTCGCCCGAACCACTGGGACAACCTCTGGGTGTGTCTCTATTATTGATTTTGACTATTTTATCCAAACATGTGCGGAGGTTGGACAAATTATGATGGTACAACCCTAGCCAAATGGTCAAATCTAACAAACTTGTTTAGGGCTGTATTCTTGTTGAGTGGATTCTTTGCCTAATTATGTATGACAATCTCCAGACACTGTGTTTGTGTCCAAGTTTTTAATACACTTATATCGTTTATCTTCTATGATCTTAAGCATCATATATTTATCAAATCCTGATTTTAATCAGATATCGATCAATGTATGTCATGACTATGGACTTACCTTTGATTTAATAGTTGGTAATGTACAATATTGGCCAGTTGATGGCCGCATTGCTAATATCGTTATTGAAGACATTGGTATGAATCATATGGGCATGCATAAGACTCCTACAAAAGCAAATAACTTGAAGACTGTATCATGTTGGGAATTATTTTGAAGTGAAATTCTTAGTTTAGATCATGTCAAATTGGGAAGATTTCGCAGCTAAATTGTATTCCCTTGAACTCGATCGGTATAGAAAATTAGAAAGAGAGTGGCGTAATAGGCAAAAATGGCTTGCGTGAGTTTAGAACAATTTAACTTATCTCTTCTTCTTAGTGTCTTAATCATGAATTCGTTATTTGTAAATTTGTTTTGATTTTTCGACATTAAATTTAAACACCTCCGCCTTGTCTTGACCAGAAAGAGAAGAAGCAACGGTGATATTCATAGATAATTAATCCGCGATAGCATTAGCCAAGAATCTAGTGTTCCATGATTGTAACAAGAACATGAACACAAGATATCACTTCATAAGAGAATGCATGTCAAAGAAGGACATTCAATTGACATTCGCAAAGTCACAAGATCAATTTGCTGACATTCTCACCAAGCCACTCAAGCATGAAGTTTTCTTCAAGCTAAGAACCCTCTTTGGAGTTACTAATCAAGTTTAAGTGTTTGTGTGTGTGTGTGTGTGTGTGTGGGGGGGGGGGGGTGGTGATCATAAACATGATTTAGTTCTTGATCCAATATATTTTGGAAGCCCAAAGTCAAGCCCAAGAGCCCAAATATAGAAGTTATTTTGGAAGGAGTTTTAAAGTCAAGCCCAATAGCTCAATGTAAAAATATCTACAGAGTATATTTTTTAGAGCATATGTATAAATCTAGAATTCTCTATAAAAATATTTTTGGACTAGAACCATTCATAGAGTAGTATAAATAAGGGTGATTTCTAATCATTTTTGTACCGAGCCAAAAACATTTCAGTTCTATAGTAGTACAAATACCGCTCCTCTATCGTTGTAAACATTTCTTCCGCTTCCAAATATTAAAAATCTCCTCATCTTCCAACAATTTAGGCCTCATTTTTCTAAACTTAATTATTTTTTCCGTTTTATGTGTTTTGTTAGTTTTTTTTTTTTAAATTTTTGTTAGATTCGAGTGATACTTTTTGTGTCACACACCAAAAGGAGAAGTGGCCGGCCGTGAACCACAAGGCTAACTCATGGAACACGCAGCCTAAAATAAAATAAGTCATCGAACAATAAATATTTTTTGTTATTAAATAAATCCCAATTATAAGCATGGGGCACAAAACATCCTATGAACCAAACAATCTCAAAAAGATCCAAACATCTGACAAAATGTTTCAATTGTAGAAGCGATAAATAAAACACTAAATTATGATGAGATACCCTAAGGAGGTCAAACAACAGAACACCCCGAAATACTGCCAGAGTCCTCGCCTAACTCTTTGACTAGCCTGAAAATAAAGTTGGATAAAAATCCGTCAGCTAACGAGCTCAATGAATGGCAAAGCATGCATATTAGAATAAAGTTCTAAAATAAGGATCAAAAGATTGTACCATGTCAACATAAATTTGGAATTCAAGTGAATAACAAAATAATCCATTAATCCAATTAACGATTCATCCGATAAGTCTTAATGGTGATCTCAACACGATCTCTAACAACAATGGAGAACCTCAACCAAAATCAATAGTACCAAGTGCTAGTGAATAAATATCTCAAAATTGGATCCAATATCGAAACTTAGAGTCACCACGAGTAAGCAGCCTACGGAACTTTTCCCTAAGAATGATCCAATCAATAACAATAGTTGAGCATTAGGGTCACCGGCCTAATCCGGTCTCTTCCCTAATGGCCAGAATCACCTGCACACAAATGATTAATTTCTCTGGACTTCCAAAATATGTTCCCATCAATATCCACAAAGTTCTCACCAAAAGATTATTCGATCAACAAATGGTTTCACCGATACGGCCGCATGCCAATTTAATATAATCAAATATAAACAATATGTGTTTTCAATTTCAATAGTAATTTTTCAAAACAACAATTTAAGGGACATGAGAAAGTTTGAAAGTATATAACATGTTTCACCACTCACCTTGGTCCAGAAAGTAATGAAACTCGAATCATGCAAAACGGAACTATCCTGTAAAAGTAAAACATTCGAATACCTAAGTAATTTAAATATATCACTGACAATACAAATTAGGAATACCCTTATTATTCAATTACCCCAACTTAACCCCTTCCTAAATCCCTAAACCAACTGTGGCCACCACTTAAATCCACCTACGAACAACCACGGATTTATTTTTGTCTCTAAGAACAACCATGCCGCCACTTTATTCTTCCAAACTAGTAACAATTTTGTCCACACATGAATTGAATACAAAAAATATGATTGAGGGCAGATATTATCAATTGGACCAACTTGATACGATCTACAACGTCCAAATTGCCCTCAATCTAATTTTTTCTGTCCAATTTGGCAGACACAGGTTATCAATTGGACCAATTTGGTACAAAAACCAAACTGGAATGTCAAAAGAGTTGTAATTAATACTTAAAGGACGAAAATAAGACTCGGATGAAACTAGAAGGACCATTTCTATAAATTTCTCAAAAAGTTAGTGTCCTACTTGTATCTTTTCTAATCATTTTTCTACAAACAAATTCCAACACTCCTCGATCGTATAGGCGTTCATTCAATTAACAGATCGAAGTCAAGTAGACTCGGAAAGAAAAGAGATAGTGAAACCCTCTCCCACCTTTTCTATCTATCCTTAATTGTTGATGCCATGACCAATGATGCAGAGTTCTTTTATTAGCCGATCAAATTTTCCCAGTTTATAAGGACTTCATTTACTTGGCAAGTGAAAAAGGTATTTGAACTGTAGCAATATATGCATGCTGATACTGTATAAACCTGGTGTCTATCAGAGCAAGTCTGGAAGTGAAAGGCAAATCTTTTTTAGGCAATACTTTTCTTAGCAAATGGAGAGTCGGTTCGAGTTGCTCCTGCAAACCCTCAAATTTTTGGTACTTATTTTGCTTGTACCAGAATTTCAATACCCATTTAACCATCGGACCGTGTAAAAAAATCTTGAGCGACGACAAGATTCAATAGCCAAAAATGCATCGCAATACCAATACGAAAAAACTAAGATTGTAACAAAGCTATCTGATTTCCAAGAAGCTCAATAGGTCAATTGGACAAAAAACTGTTACTCGCCCAAAAGGCCAATTGGACCTAAAATTGTTACACTCCAGGGTCTCTAATTCTCTAACTAATACGGAGTATCAATCGATGCTATTTACACTCCTAATAAAAAAAACAAAATATCGCATTCATCACAGCCGCTATTGGCGACGAAGCGGATTAATCGTGACAGCGAAGAAGCATGACCACACATCGCCTGATGATGTAGAGCCTAGTCTTTTGTTCTTTAAGGAGTCCTCCTAGCCCTTTGCTTGATATCCTCCTCTTTGACCCTCCCGTGTTGCTGCTGCTCATCTTCATCTTCTTTCTGTCTAGGGGAGAGAGAGAGAATGTAAGATTGAAGGTGTTCTGAATTTGGATGGTATTGAATTGAATTGAGCTGTTGAGGCTTGAAGGAAAATTGTGAGATGGAGGGTTTGTTTATATAGGGAGTAGATGGGGATGTGGTCATCCTGAGTTGTATATTGGTCCTGACTTGTATATTGGATATTTAACTCCTACTATTGCGTAATGAATAAAGCCTACCGATTGACAAAAAAAACAACTAACGGTGGGACATCAAAGGAAAGCAACAATTAAATTGTACCTCGGAGAACTTCATCGAGCTCTCGTTGTTGTGATTCAAACGGTTCATCTCACGTAATCGCAGGTTAGATTATTTCCAGAAAATTTCGAATTAATCAGTTATCGCTACAAACTCGACCGGACATTATTGGTTATGAACAAATCGACGGCCAGTATGATTAATTTGGAGAATAAACAGTGACATAAATCCATCTCGTTCAATTGGCTATCAATGTGCGAATAACTTAATATTTAGTACAACTAAAGGGCATAACAAGCTATATGAAGTAAAGGAGTCAGATCATGCTGATGAGATCCCGATAAATTATATCAAGATGCGCTGCAACCGTGTCGTGTAACTAGCTAGTGAACTACAGGGGTCTTTGTCTCCACAAGATGGAAATTTGAAATATTTTTTTTTTGGCTGTTACAAATTTGATTAATTATATCATAAGTTATGATATGAAAAATTGAAACAATTGGCACCCCATCAATCTCTTTCCCTGTCATCCATGTGGCTAAGGTGTGAAGGGCATTATCAACCACCAACATCCTGGGTCGGCCATTACCCTCCATGAGGAAGCATACTTGTATTGTTTATATCAGCTGCCCCCCCTTCCAGTTGTTCTCACTATCATTGAGTCGATAATTCAAATAGTACGTTTATATTTATCTGTGAATTTCTTACCAGTCTAGTCTTCTGTTGTATCCACGTGAAGTGGCAATATATAATAGGAGGGTTTCGGTTGAAATCGTAGTTAATTAAGAATATTGCTCATCTTAACTACCTTCAAAGAGTTTATAATTAATTAATTAGTGGCTGATATGATTGAGATGCTTCCTCTCTAATCTTGATTTTGACTATTTATCCAAACATGTGCGGAGGTTGGACAAATTACGATGGTACAACCCTAGCCAATTGGTCAAATCTTACAGACATGTCTAGGCCTGTATTCTTGTTGAATGGATTCTTTGCCTAATTATGTATGACAATCTCCGGACATTGAGATCACAAAAAAATCTCCAGACATTGTGTTGTTACTTGTTTTGATTACACAAAAATAGCTTATCTTCTACGATCTTAAGAGTCGAAGTCGTACTAATATATGTCTTTGGATCTTGATTTTAAATGTAGATCAATACGTATGAAGATTTTTGATGGGCCTTTTAGATATTACGTGGTATAGTATTGGCCAATTCATAGCTGCATCACCAGGTCCGCTATTTAAGACATTGGTAGGGTCATGCATAAGACTCCTCCAAAGCGAATAACTAGAAAAGATAGTTGCACAATAGGCAAATATGGCTTGGCCGGGTGAGTTTAGAGTAATTTGACTAATGAATATATCTCTATTCTTCTGAGTGTCTTGTAACCGTTGTTTGTGAATATGTACTGATTTTCCGTCAAAAAATTTAAACACTTTCGCTTTGTCTTGACTAGAAAACTTAGAAATGCAAAAAGAATATAGATGGAAATGGAAAAAGGTTCCCGAAAGCCAAAAAAAAATGGAAAAGAAGAAGCTAAAAATCTGTCTAGACAATTGAAAATCATGAATATTGATTCAAAACTAACAAATGTTACGGAAAAATAAAAATAAACTAATATTAGTCATGACTCATGACGGCTGCTAATGAGATTGTAAAGGATGCAAGACGTTCTCACTAGTGTCTTAATTTTTGTGATTCCTATCGAAATAAACCACAAACTGATCAATCGAGGAATTGAACTAATGGTTCTATTCCTTCCAGCATCCTAAAGTTTAAGATCCATGGCTTGCTTCTTGGCACATTGAGAAAATTTTGGACTATTCTAGAACCTTTCGGATTCTACCAGAGTAGTACGGAATATAATAGAAACTTAGGGGCTTCTATAGAAGTTCTTAGAAATATTGAGTTATGTGTGCTTCAAAAATCTTTCATGGCTCTATATAAACGAGGGGCTATGGAATAAGGGAGAAAACTCCATATGAGAGAGTGAGACTCCAAGAGCTTGTTTGGTTTGGGATTTGGGATTTTGGACTCTCTCTGCGCACGGTCTGTAATAAATTCTCTCAATCATTACTCTCATTTATCTATCTATCTCTCTCTATTCAAAATCCAAATATCAAAACGAACAAGCCCCAAGTATTCATGCCAAATTTTTATACATTATTGATTCGTCTCGACGAGAGTAATAGCTACATAAATACATTTTACAGGTGCATTAATTGTAACCGCTCTTTCGTATTCCAATAAATCATCTTCATCCAAATCACGAGAGCATCTTACACACTTGTTTATGGCTGTTTTTTTTTTTTTTTAAATCTTTGCAAAATTTTTATTAAGCATTGAAACAAGTTATAGTGATTAAACGGATCCAAAGAGACATGGCTTCATAATGAGAAAAAACAGGTAATCCAACAAAGTTAGATTCCTAGCCCACGACATTTATAAGCCTCTAAGGATACGGAAAAAGAGAAAGGAAACCAACCAATAGTTGGGAAAAGGGCCAAAACCCCATCCTAAAAAGATTTGAGATAGACCCAAAAGGCCCATCACAACCCACTAACCCAAAAATACTCAAGCCCTAATTAATGCTTTCTTTGCCTAATTATGTATGACAATCGCCAGACATTAAGATCAAACAAAAAAATCTCCAGAGAGATTGTGTTGTTTTTTGGTTTTGATAACACTAACATAGTTTGTCTTCTTTGATCTTAAGAATCAAAGTCGTACTAAGCAATCATATATTTAACAAATTGATCTTGATGCCGATAAAAAAAAAAAAACCACGATCTTGATTTCAAATACTGAACAAAATGTATCAGGATTATAGATGACTGGCATTGGTACGGTCATGCATAAGACTCTTACAGAGCAAATAACTTGAATACTGTCATATTAAGAATTTTTCTAGATTTAAAATTCTTTTTTTCTTGGCAAAAGAAATTAAATTTATTTATCATAAAACTCGACAAATGGTACATCAAGAGAATATTTAAAAACAAGCATAAAGCTAGACGTAAACAAAATAAAGAGTAAAATTCTTAGATTAGATCATGTCAAATTGGGAAGATTTCGTAGCTAAAGTATTCCCGTGACTCGTCGTAGAACATTAGAAAAGATAGTGGCACAATAGGCAAAAAGTGGCTCAGCTATGTTGTTTGTAAATTCGTTTTGATTATTCGTCAAAACATTTAAACACTTCTTATTCGTTTTGACTGGAAAAATTAGAAAATTAAAAAAGATATGAATGGCAGAAAAAGATAAAAATTACTAGCTGAAAATCTGTCTTCACAATTAAAAATTGTAATCATTGATCAAAAATTAACAAAAGTTTTCGCAAAATAAATACAAACTAATTTAGTGCAAGCGGCCGCTAATGAGATTGTAATGGATGAAAGAGGTTCTCACTAGTGTCCAAATTTTTGTGATTCCTATGGAAAATAACCACGAACTTTTTTTTTGCTCGGTGATTTTTATTTGTTTATAATCTTGGAAGTTGTTACAAAGACTAACAGAGCAAGAATCCGAGAATGGGAGACTCAAAACCGAGATTAGCAAGAAGCCAATTAAGAATACGTTCATTAATTGGGACAAGCCCATAATACTTATTGAGCCAAGCCCATAACACCTAATGAGCCAAGCCCAACACCTAAAATAAAGAGGAAAAGAAAAAGAAATTAGAATTAACCCTACAGCCATCCCCCTTCCACGGGGCGTAACCCGACTGCCGCGCCATGAACGCCTCCAACTTGTAGCCACCACAGCACCGAACCATCAAGGTTGATCGGAGCACCGACCCATCGGAGCAAAACGGAGCACAGCAAAATCGAGCAATTTTATCTTTTTCTTTGAACTAATGATTCTATTCCTTCAAGCAATCCTGTGGTGGAAGACTGGAAGTTCCCCTGTTGGAGGCATTAATCTCAATAAAAAGAATCCTAAACCCCAAGGGGTCAAGACATGAGAATCCTTATACCTAAGATTTCAAATTCAAAACTTTTTAAATGCTACTAATTTTTTTTGGGTTAGTTCATATGGAGTTATATTATCAAGGTTATGAGTTGTAACACAGATTCAACTAATAAGCAATTAGTCATATAACTATATAAGCTGTCAATTTTGGTTTAAAAGCTCGTCATTATGTGTTGTTAAAATATTGCTCCCTACTCTCGTGCGGAAGAAATTTTTGATCGGATCCACCGTAAATATATTGTGTGAACGTGCGATGACTCTCAATACAACACAATCATCTGTAAGAGATTCTATCGCTTCTATATATATCTGAGCGGGAGTTTAAGTTTCACTACATACTGAGTATGGAGATTCAAGTACTTACCCATTGAACTAGCCTTTTGGTACATAGTATAAGTCTACCATTCATATGTGTTGATCAAAGCAAAAAAAGAAAGTCCACCATTTATATGAGAGGAGAAGCTTGGCTTCTTTATACAAGCCAGTTTAATGAGCTCCAATTAATTTAACGAGCTTCAATTGAATATTGGTGTTTGCCTTCCATGACCGATTTTTTTTTAAAATGTGTTGATATATCTTTGAAGATTAATGGAAGTATCTTTTATTAGTCTTCAATTTTGTTCTTGCTATAAATTTCGCATTTGATTCGATTGCCACCTCACATCCATTGAAGTCCTGTAACACAATGAAGAATCATGGATTCACCTTCAAAGACAAGTTGTATTGCCCTTGTTTATTTTGTTGTTGCCTTTCTTTTCACTCTCTGTCGAATTTCGATTGATGAAAACAACCACTTGGTAGTAAGACCACCGACTACCATTCATACGAGTCGATTTTGTTTGGGGGGGGGGGGGGGGGGGGGGGGGGGGGTGGGGTTTGTTGTGGGAAGACAGAGTCCAACATTCATATGGGAGGAGAACCTTGGCTTCTATATATTTCAAGCCAATTTAATGAGCTTCAATAAAGATTCATCATGACCAGCAATCAAGTAACTTTTTTCGCTAAGGGTTCTTAAAAAATAAGTATTTAGTTGCAATTTTCAAGCTTAAAAATAACAGACTTACTAAAATATTTTTTTGTGCAATATGGATCTTGTTTATTAGATCTCCATCAGATCTTTTTATAAATATATATTATTTTTAAGTTTAAAAATTACAAATAAGTAATTATTTTGTAAGAACCCTTAGCGGAATGGCTTCTTAGTTCTTTCTAGTATGGTTCTAAGGTGAACAAAATCCATATTGAGCTAAATTCAAACCCTGAGCTTTTAGATTCACAAGCTTGAAAACACAATCTTCAATCTTGGCTCCGATCGATAATAGTTGACCAATTGAAATGAATACTAATAGCTTGATTTGCATCGTGGCCTAAAGACTGATCCCAGCTCGGTGAATTCAACATACGTTGTGTGAATTATTTATTAGGGAGAGGTACCCCAGCATAGAGATATCCAGCAGATCAAAGGAGACTACAAGCGATGAAAGTAGACTTTAAAAAGCACCATAATCGAAGTGTTCAAGCCTATATTTTGAAGTTGTTCCATGCTAGTTTTGTTGTGCTTTTGAACCTTTAAAAAATGGCGATAGTTGAACTGAACAAGAAGGCCAAGGTTGCACGCGAAGATCTCGTGACTGACACGGTCCTTGCCCTTGGAATGCTCGACGTATTCTACCACACATTACTCATTTCTATTGTTCTTGAATCATACTACTTTAATCATTTTCCCCATCATTGACTTGGTATTTGTATTTATTTATGAGAATTGATTTTGCCACTCCCCTTTTTGTTAATATCACTCTTATTCTTTCACAAAACAAATCATCTAATCAAGACACAAAGGAGAGTGACATTAACATAAAGGGGAGTGGCAAAATCACAACCCTTATTTATTAATCAACTTGGACTTTAATCATTTTCCCCATCATTGACTTTGAGCGGTGTTTATTTATAAATCAACTTGGACTTTAATCATTTTCCCAATCATTGATTTCTTCTTTTTTGTCAATCGATACAAGAGATTATTTTATATCAGATATGAAGTACAAACTACAAATTCGGAACACTACGTTAATTGAATTCGGGACCCTACGTTAATTGTGAGAATACACAAGATTATTAAGCCCAACAACTCAACCAATAAATATATAAGAAATAAGCCCATCATATGGTAGAAACAAAGAAATAAATGAAAAGTCCTCGAAGGGAAGAACACCCACATGCAGGTGGCGAGACTCAAACTTCTAACTTCCTAGTGAGATACAAGAGTTCTGGCCAACTAAGCTAGCCCCAGTTGACTTTGGATTGGTGTTTATTTATAAATCAACTTGGACTTTAATCATTTTCCCAATCATTGACTTCTTCTTTTTTGTCAATCGATAGAAGAGATCATTTTACATTAGATATGAAGTACAAAGTACAAATCCGGGACACTACGTCAATTGTGAGAATCCTCGAGATTATTAAGCCTAACAACTCAACCAATATATATAAGAAATAAGCCCATTATATGGTAGAAATAAGGAAATAAATGAAAAGTCCTCTAAGAGAAGAACATCCACACGCAGGTGGGGAGACTCGAATTTCTGACTTCCTAGTGAGATGCAAGTGTTCTGGCCAACTGAGCTAGCCTCAGTTGACTTTGCATTGGTCTTTATTTATAAATCAACTTGGACTTTAAACATTTTCCCCCATCATTGACTTTGTATTGGTGTTTTTATATAAATCAACTTGGACAGTGTTCCAGTGGCAATGAGTTAGCATTTGCAACAAATTATCCATGTGGAAACCAACTGGGTGATTCATACGGTTTGATCACAGATATTACCGTTGTAATCTTACGTGCATATCGTACATCAATAGGCTATTGCAAAGTTAGAGAAAATTTGTATGAAGCACGCGCACACGGCTTCATTATATTAGTTGTCAATTGTGGTGCATTTACTGTTCAAAACATATGTCATCACATCACTACACGCTCCATCCCATAGGCAGACTAAACAGTAATTATTGACTATGAGATAATGGTAGGTACAAGTAATGAGAGGAAGCTCGTGAAGCACATGTAATTCATTATTAGTACTCCCCTAAATCATAGTGTGTTTACTGCACTTTAATTTAATGGATTTGCTGAAATTCTGGTTATGAGTGAGAAAATAATAAGTGCAAGTAAATCAAAATAACTCATTTTCTTGATGGCCTAAGCAAAGGCCAGATGCCAATGTGCCTAGATTTAGAAGTGCTGTTTAGATTGTGATATTTTATTCATTGAAGTCTGGGGACAATGCAGATGGCATAGATTTAAAACAAAATGGAAATGAATGTGAATGCATATATGGGGCTGGAAGTCCTCTCAGAATAGTTTCCTAATACTTAACAGGAAAAGAAATTAACATAAATAGAGAAGACTCAAAAGTAGATTTCAATAACAATGGTTCCTCTTGTTCCTTGAAACACCATTATATAAATTAGTATGCTACAATGGACCGCGAAAAATTAAGTTATAGTAGCGTAAGTTTGATCAATATCAATCCAAAGCCAGCTATCTGATTTGCAAGAAGCCCAAAAGGCCAATTGGGCCAAAAATTGTTACTCTCTCCAGAGTCTCTAATTCTCTAACTAATGTTCTCTGATCGATGCTATTTACACCTCTAATATTAGAAAGGAACGCATTCGTTGCCGCCAACGATTGATGATGAAGTTGGAATATTAATCGTGCCAGCGAAGAAGCATGACCACACATCGCCTAATGATGTAGAGCCTAGTCTTTTGCTCTTTAAGGACCCCTCCTAGCCCTCTGCTTGATATCTTCCCCCTTGACCCTCTCATGCTGCTACTGCTGCTCATCTTCATCTTCTTTCTGTCTAGGGGAGAGAGAGTAGAGAGCGAGATAATGTAGGATTGAAGGTGTTCTGAAATGGTATTGAATTGAATTGAGTTCAGTTGAGGCTGGATGGAAAATTGTGAGATGGAGAGGTTGTTTATATAGGAGGTAGATGGGATGTGATTTTGACTTTTATCATCTTGTCACTAAACAAATACTTTTGTGGGTTCTATCGCCATCCCATTTGAGATTCCATACTCCATAATTGATCTAAGTGTTCCAGCCTTATTTTGAAGTTGTTCCACGCTGGATTTGTTGTACTTTTGATCCTTAAAAAATGGCGATAGTTGCACTGAACAAGGAGGTCTTGTGACTGACATATTCAGCTACACATTACTCCTTTCAATTGTACTTGAATCATACTACTTTCATAATCATTTCTCCCCATCATTGACTTTGTATTGGTGTTTGTTTATATATCAACTTGGACTTTAATCAATTCTTCCCATCATTGACTTTGTATTGGCATTTATTTATCAATCAACTTGGACAGTGTTCCAGTGGCAATGAGTTAGCATTTGCAACAAATTACCCATGTGGAAACCAGCTAGGTGATTCGTACGGTTTGATCACTTATACTACCGTTGTAATCTTATGTGCATATCGTACATCGATGGGCTATTGCACAGTTGAGAGAAAATTTGTATGAATCACACATACGCCTTCATTATTTTAGCTGTCAATTGTACAATTGAACGTGTGAACCACTAGAAAGAGCTTTCTTTGCACGAACATGTGCAGCTCGATTACAATCACGTTTAACAAAATTAAAATCACATGATAAAAACGAACCCATAAGGACCTGACAATCCTGAACAAGAACTGCGATATCCATAGCTGGGGGCTTCAGAGCCACACAACTCTTAACAATAGCCTCCGCATCTGATTCGATAACAACTTTGGAAAATTTCAGAGCAATACCCATGTGCATTCCATCTCGAATCGTGAGTGCCTCGGCAATTCTAGAGAGTTGGAACCAGTATGAGTCTTGATTGCTATGCCCAATATAGCCCCGTCAGCTCCTCTAGCGATGTTCCAGGTCCCACCATATTTAGATCCTTAGACACCGCTGCGTCGACATTAATCTTGATTGTGCCTTCCTCTGGACGTTCCCAACTATTGTTACCAGGATTCGGTTCTCTGGTTGTAGGTAGAGAAGCTTTGGCATTCGCATTACGGAACTCATGAAAGTCGGCTTGAGCTCTCCCACTAACTTCTTCCCCTGCCCACCTTTTGTTATTGAAAACAAGATCATTTCTAGTACGCCATATCGACCAACAGTATACTATCCCAAGTCCCATTGCCGAAGATGGAAACTCCGCCTGTTCAATTCGGTCCTGAATATAGCTCCACCAATCTGCAGACATATACTGCCAACTTAGGAGCTCCTTTGCGCTTTGGCCTTAGTCGAAAGGGAGAGCGAATTCAAATCCTTGTAGCAAATTTGTATGAAGCACACGCCTTGATTATATTAGCTGTCAATTGTAGTGCGTTTACTGTTCGAATGTATGTCATCACGCGTCACTGCACGCTCCATCTCTTAGGGTAATTATTGATTATGAGACCATAGGTACAAGTAATGAGAGGAAGCTCAAATGAAGCACATCTCAATCATTATTAGGACACTCTGAATCCTAATATGTTTACTGCACTTTTAATGGATTTGCTGATAATTTGGTTATGAGCGAGAAAATGATAAGTGCAAGTAAATCAAAATGACCCATTTTCTTGATGGCCTGCCTAGGCCAAGGCCAGACGCCAATGTGCCTAGATTTAAAGGTATTGTTTACTGTTTAGATGGCATCATCTGAGCATATGAACGTTCTTTAAGTAAAAGGCGGAGCCAATTAATGTAGGCCCACCGGGGGCACAGGCCCCCACTGTATTTTTTTTATTACTTGACTCAAATAAGCTATTCCTTTTTCATATATTTTAATCAATTCGCGTACCCACATAAAGAATATTTTGTTTAATAACTCAAAAATAGGGTGAACATGATAGCATTATCTATTTTATTTCGTAATAGGTGGATGAACAAAATAGTGCTCCAAAATCTGAAAACTCTCATTTGTTTCTCGTGATGTAACATGCAAGCCACTGTCGTATTGCCAAAAAAACATCAAGTTGTGGGTCGGTGGGATGTGTGAGATTCAGTGTCACTCTGACTATGCCACTATCCTCTTTACATAGATTTAAAACAAGATGAAAATGACTGAGAATGGCTAAGTTGGAAGTATAAGTTGTTCAACAGGAACAGAAAGTAACATAAATAGAGAAGACCCAAAATTGGATTTCTTTTAACACATCCAACCTCTTGTTCCTTGAAACATCATTACATGAATCAGTACGCTACAATGGACAGCAAAAAATGAAGCCACAGTCGTGTAGGTTTCATCATCAATCCAAAGCTAGCTATCTAATTTAGAAGAAGCCCAAAAGGCCAATCGGACCAAAATCTATTACTCTCTTCAGAGTCTCTAACTCTCTAACTAATAATCGCTGATCGATGCTATTTACACCTCCTAATAATAATAAAAAAGAACACATATATTCATTGCCGGCACCGCTTGATGATGAAGTTGGATTAATCGTGCCAGCGAAGAAGCATGACCACACATCGCCTGATGATGTAGAGCTTAGTCTTTTGCTCTTTAAGGGCCCCTCCTAGCCCTCTACTCGATATCGTCCTCTTTGACCCTCCCCTGCTACTACTGCTGCTCATCTTCATCTTCTTTCTGTCTAGGAGAGAGGGATTACTAGAGAGAGAGAGAGAGAGAGAGAGAGAATGAGGATATGTAGGATTGAAGGTGTTCTGAAATTGTGAGATGGTCAGGGGTTGTTTATATAGCTAGTAGATGGGATGTTGTTTTAACTTGTATCATATATGTATTGGTCTATTAAACAACCAATTAATGAATAAAATAGTTACTCTTCTAGACAAGCATGTGACATCTACCGGCTCTAATTACAAAAAATAATTTGTGGGTCCCACCGCTACCCCACTTGAGATTTGATACTCCATCCCATATTCCCATTTCCTTGACGATGAACAAGGTTCATCCAAATACATGCGCTAAAGTACTGCGAGATTATAAGTGTATATATCTCAGTGAATTTTTTCGAACTCTCGTTATGATTTGAACCGTTAATCTTAGGTTGATGGAGAGTAGATTGCTTCAGGACAAATTTAATTGATTAGTTGTTGTTACAAACTTGATCAGATGCGCGCTATTGGTTGTAGACAAATAGATGGTCCGTATATATATGATTCAAATAAGAAACACCAAAAGAAATCTATCTCGTTCAGTTGGTTATCGACGTTCAATTAACGTAATTTTTAGTACGACTACAGGGTTTAACGAGCTCTATTAAGTAAAGGAGATAAGATCCCGATGGATCATATCAAGACGCACTATATGTATATTAGCAAAACTACAGGCTTCCTACTCCCCTAAAAGAAGGAAATTTGATTACTTGTTTATTTTTGGCTGTTGAAATTTGATTAAACTATGAAATTGGCACCCCATCCATCTCTTTTCTCTCTCATCCATTTGGTCAAGGTGTGCAGGCATGATCACCCACCAACATACGGTCGGCCGTTACCCTCCATGATACATTGAAAATGAGCTGCCCCCCTTCAAGTTGTTCATCATCGTTGAGTTTTTATTTTTTTAGTCGATAGAAGAGATCCTTTATATTATATATGAAGTACAAGGTACAAAGTCGGAACACTACATCAATTATTAGAGTTTACGAGACAATCAAGTCGAACAACTAAACCAATACAAGAAACAAGCCTATTATAGGATAAAAACAAAGAAAGAAAAAATCCCTCTAAGGGAAGAACACCGACACTCAAATAGGGAGATTCGAATTACTGACCTCCTAATGAGATGAATGCAAGAGTTCTGACTAATTGAGTTAGTCCCAGTTGGTTATCATAATTGAGCAGAATACATATGTTTATTGGATCCAATCTTTTGTTGGATCCTCGTGAAGTGACAATTAATAATGCGATGGTTATGGTTGAAATCCTACTTAAGAATATTGCTCGTCTTAACTACCTCCACAAAGTTGATTAGTTTGTAGCTGATATATATAATTGAGATACCACCTCATCTAATCTTGTATTTGACTGTGTGATTCTATATATACATGTGAGGAGGTTGAACAAATTATGATGGCACAACACTAGCAGATAGTATTCTTATTTGATTAATGTTTTCTTTGCCTAACAGGGTCCCCGGCCTATTGGATATGGAAACTTGGATCTCCATTCCCATATTTTCCCTTATTCTCTACTGATTGAATCCTGATTTTTTGTGTATTCCCATGATGTATTTCCCTTTTATAGATTCCTTAATTGCTGTAATTTTCCTTAATAAGCAAGATACATTGTAACCTTCTGATTATACTAGGTGCGGCCACGTGCAAGGCACGAATATCATGTGCCCGTTTAGGATAGGGTGGTATATGGTTGTCATGGCTTGAGACAGTGGGTTATTTGTGAACTGCTTGAAATTAAGTACAAAAATTTTTGTAGGGTAGTTCTTGTGCTTGTTTTCGTTGCTAATAAAATTTTGAAGGCATGCATTAGCTAACAAAAATAGGAGATATGCGGACACTACATAAAGAAGGGGAAAGTTTATGAGTAGCGTGGCAGCAGTGATTCAAATAAATGAGAAAAATCAGTAAAGGTTTTAGCAGTTAAAGATAGGAATGCAAATGTTTTTGGAAAAAGAATTTTTGAGAAAGATCATATATTGTTTATGAAAGCGTTTGTTTAATATCAAACTATAATCTAAATGAATGATCAGTTCATAGGGAATGATGTATTGATGGTGTTGGAGATGGAGGTGCATTGAAGCGGTCAAGTCGATCTTTTGCAAATAGTAAGTCTGAAAAAGAGCAAGTCTGCATATTGGATGAAAAAGAGTAAGTCTGTATATTAGATGATCAAAAGAATCTTTCAGAAAGTAAAGCCATGTCAGTGTTTGAATTTGTTGGGAAACCACCTGGTTGCAAAAGTGATGTGAATGAATGATAATGGTGTATATTATCGAAAAAATAAGGCTGTGCTGCTGTTTCCTTCGGAGCGAGCAATTTGATATTTTGAACGTGTCGCATTGGTGCAGAGGAAGTTTCGCTGTAGGAATGTTTTGCGTATCGCACATATGTGCATAAGCAAGCATACACATGGATCTTACCTGAGTAATCAATCATGACTGTAAACTTTTGAATGCAACTATAATAGCAAAAAAGGTTCAGTGACAACATAGCTCGAAGTTCATAGAAAGTTCACATAGTAAACTTTTGAATGCAACTATTATAGGAAGTTCACAGAAAGTTCGAAGTTTGAGTCTAGAGGCAGGCATAGTCATTAGGATAATTTTACAGGACAACATGACTAACTAATCACGAAACCTTAGATTTGAAAAGCGGCTAGCTTAAATATGTACAGAAATTCAAAAGCCATGGAAGCAAAACAGAGAGAGTGAAGCAAGATCAGATGAACGATGATATGTAGGGTTCTATTTACAATGTCAAAATAACTGGTATTGGATTAGGCTTAGCAAAGTTGCAGAAATGGGAAGTAGAGAATTGCAGCACAAAATGAGATAGCAAGCAAATCATGCACACCAAAAGATTTTCTAGGCTAGTTGTTCCTAGCACCAAAAGTTAACCTGAGTCATGCACACCCTAACTTCAGTAATTATGTGCTTGCTTTTCTTTGCTGGAGGAGTTTCGGGTGAGTCCTGAGATGGTGATGCTGTAGCTGGGTTTTCCCTCTTGGTTGGTGTTTGTGGTAGCAGAGCAGGGGCTGCTGTTGAAGGTAGCAGAGCAGAGGCTGTTTCTTGGTTGTTGATTTGCTGTGGTTCTGCTGTTGGGTACATTGAATGTACGTTGAACCTCAACTGAGTGATTCCAGCATACGTGTACATATAAGCTTTGAGCGAAATGCTGCCTTGTTTGTCTTCAGCAAGCTTGTGGAGGATTTCTGGTGCAAGTGGTTCCTGTATTTTGCTGGGAAGTGTTAGTTTGCAGAAAGAAATCTCTTGTTTACCAAAGGATGCTAAATAAATAACAAACAAACGCATTCCTAATTGAATGTTTTATCCATGAGTTTACGAATTGACAAATTTCAACACATACAGGTTGCTTGATTCAAGTCAAGAAGTATTTGTTGCTTCTTCAATAAATGAACATGTTTGTACTGGTACTTAAGGCTTGTAAATGGATTTATATAGCAGATAATTGGTGCCCATGATATTGCAGTAGTTCTTTTTTTCTTTTTGTTGGTTTTTTGAGTTTTGCTTACCTCTTGTTTTGGAAGGCTTGTATTGCTTCTTGTTGCACTTTCGTCTTCGTAGGTGATACATTCTTGTTTACCAGAACACAAATGAAATAGAATATAGCAGTTTTAATGCAACATGATCAAGGAGGGTGTTTGAGGTCGCTAGGAAAATATTGTGGGGCATTATGCAAAGCTACAGCCATTGTAAATAGATGTTGAGATAGTGTGAAAGTGCTTAGCTCATTCAGAGAAGAAAAATTGTCCATGAAAAAATGTTTGAAAAGAACCCAAATCAGTCTTTTAGAATCTTAGTAGGGACATTCCAACTAAATATAAGAACCAGCTCTTATGACTATTGTGCACAAATGCCATTCCTCATGTCACCACTGATGCAATTGAGAACAGAACTGAAATACCTGACTTTTCCTGAAAAACTGAAGCATTTCTTTCCAACCTCATAGACAACAGTGGCAAACTGCAGCCTGAGAATAGCAGAATGAAAGGAGGTTCTCCCAAGATAACCACTTGCCCATCCCAGTTCCTCTGACCAAAAAAGAGGTCTCCTCTGAAGTCTGAACACTGCATCTGTCGATTATCATACTCCCAATTTTGTTTGAATAAGCACATTCAGAAAACACTGATATTACAAAATAGAGAAACAAAATAAAGCGGCACAGCCACTTATTCATTTCAGAAAATCAAGATGTGGTTCCAATATTTATATTTCTTCCAAAAACTAACAATTCATCATCATCCATTACTTCAGAAAGGTGGTTACATGAGAAATAATTACGTCAACTCATTACTGTGGAACCTCAGGTACAACGAAACAGGCATACCTCACCATTTTCCTCTGAATGCCGCATTGAACAATTTAAACAGTGTGTGTGGCTCTAGGACTAACAGTCAATTGTTTAGGCAGAAGGCGCAGAACCTAAACCTATATTCTTAACTGCATACTAATATACTATAATGAACTAACAGTGTATTGCCTTTGAATCAAAACCAGCAATTTGTGTAAACGCACACCCACATCCATTTATTTCTAGAACAACACCACACACGCACAAATAGATTCAGCCAAGAGGGGGAAAAGATTAGAAAAACTTGTCGAGTAAGGTGGATATTTATCGACCATCCAAACCTCATCCACCACTAAACATTCAGAAAACGCGGGAAGATTGAAACGAATGGAAGGAAGTAAGTCGGGAAAGGAAGTGAACTCAGCAGTGGTGAGGCTCCACAAAAACCGCTGAGCCGGCAGAGTTTGGAATTAGTCCTTTAAAGTTTCAAAGATTAAAAACAGATTGATAGTAAATGATTCTAAGGTTAGCACATACCTCAAATATCCATGTAAATTATAATCTGCTACTCTTTAGAATTGCTTCTTTCCTGCTTCTCCTGGTGTATGAGTGGCAGCCAAAACGTGTTCCCAATCAAAGATCTCCAAGATTCATCAACAAGCTTCTGCAAATATTGTCATCTAAATTATAAGCGTAATCGGTGATCTAAAAAACTGATTGACTATTAACATGAATAGTATGAACAGGATCCTTGATATATTTATACTTCTTGTACAGTGACTCATGCTCATCTAAATCATTTTATTGTCTAGAAAATCATCCCCAAAGGTGATGCGTTTTCAAGGTTATATGTGCGAGCAAGGTAATGAGCAACAGTTGCATTATATGTTAAAAAGCACATTGGATACTTAATAAGCGATTGTTGGGTATTCAAAATAAGCGGGCAGGAATTGTATAATTTAACGCATACCTCATATAAACTTATGCTTGACAATGCCCTAAAAAGATTAGGAAACAATTAAAAGCAGAGTTAAATACGAAAAATAAGATGCGACCATGTAAAAAATTATATTCGTTGTTAATCAATATAGTACCTCATGAGCCAACAACACTTTAACGCATTCCTCATCCTTCAATTGAACTATCAACTTTTCTTATAATTTTCAATACTATCTTCATGCAAGAGAGGTTAAATTCACATAGGAAGCTACAAAAATCCATATACTGCATAGTAATTTGAAAGGGTTGACCTGTCCGAAACCATGAAATACAGATTGCACGAAATGACAAATGCATTATTCCACATTACACTACTGGATCGGAATCAGCTAGAAAAGTGGGACAACTCACTTAGAAATTAAAGGCAGACTTAATAAATTATGTTCATAGCTAATCAACGTCGTACATGAGCCGGCAATTACATTTAATATCATTCCTGGTCCTCCAACCCAACCACCGACGTATCTTTCTATTGTAGCATTGGTGAGAAAAGCAAAAAGAAAAACTAATAAGCATGGGTATAGCAAAGTCATTACCTAACTCTTCAAATGGAAATGAACAGGTGAAAAAGCTATTTTTTGCTTTCTTTTCTCATGAAACCCCTCCATCTAAAGAGGGGGTGTCTAACCATAGGACACTTACATCCCCAGCCCTTTAGATTGAGTGAATTGGTACTACGCACATCAGTTAGACGGGTTTTATAAATTCATGCACGAGAGAATGAAGAAATAGAATAGGAACGAAAATCCAAAGAAATGTAAAAAGAAAATTCCTTAAAGGATGAAGGAAGACTATTAAATTAGCAAGGATCAAAGAGAAATACGCTGAGGGCAGTGCTTGCATCACCAACTAAACCGCTAACCAAAACCTTGCCACTATAAGGGGTAGCAATGCCTCTCTCTACTATGAGATTCACCTCTTTAGTTCTTATGTGTCAACCATAAAAAGGGAAAATATGATTGAATACCAAAAGTAAGGGAAATCCAAACAAAACTAAGCCCGATGTTACAATTAAAGGGCATCCGATACATGAATTCATCTTTACTATTCTGCACTGTTAAGGGCTATATTTTTTTCATAAATTTGGCAGATCTCTATTAGGTTTTAATGCTACATCCCATCTCAAATTGAATATTTTTCAAAGGACTAAATCATATAGTGACGAGTAATAAGGATATGACATTAAACAGCATTCAGAGAATCAAAAGAGAGAAATTGCATTATGTGCCAACTTAATAAAATTTATTTTTGCTGATCAAGGAAAAAAAAATGTGCCAACTTGATTCAGCTTTAGGAAAAAGTATTTTGGAAAAAAGCTAAGTAAAACTCTAAGATGTATCAACGCCTTTGAGAATTCAAGTGATCTATCCAGATAGCCCACTTATCTGTATCAAAATTATTATGGCTAACATTTGCCCTCAAAATTGTTAAAAGAGAGCTTCACATGAACGAAGCGCCGACACTCCGAAAGGGTACCGTTGGACATGGGGACATGACGACACAGTGGGGACACAAAACAAATAGATGCATAATATCATCATCAATTCACCACTAAACAATCGCATAAAGTTGTATATTTTTTTAACCAACAAAGACAATAGATCAAACTGGTGGAGAAAATAAGCCATTCAAATTTTTTTACCTATTTGGCTGCATGAAAATTGGTCAGAAATCCTTATCATTGTTGGTGAAACCGTTACCATTGTCACACAATTTGCCCTCTCATTGCTGTTTAAGAAATAAGAACAAAGCAACTAATTATTAAATAGCCCGGTGGTACTGTTAATTAGTTCAATTTTTGAGATTCAAAACAAAAGCTACATGGATGACACTTTGGCAAACATGTGTTTCCTATAATAAACAGAGAGGAGATAGAACTAAATGAATTATAATATTGAATTGATTTTGATCAAAAAAACATTCAATTGATTTTTCTAAATGGGTGAATGATAAAAGTAAACAAGATTTGTCAAAATCATTATAAAATAACCAAGCAAATAATTTGGCCGGGAAAAAAAATTAAGATTCCCTGAGTTAATAGATGAAACAGTAAACCAAATTCAAAAACCCAATGCCACACGTAGATGATAACAATGCTCTTTACGTACAATCCCAAGTACTCATAAAATTCTCATTCAGGAATAACAATCTTCTTTAAGGATAATCTCGTATGCTTATAACATTCTCAACCTAAATCAAATTTACCCTTCTGTATTTTACCATGCCACCATCGAACTCAAATCTCCCAAAATTGGTTTGTTGGACTATAGCTCTACATGTAGCAAATTACGTACGTCCTACATGATTTGGGGCAACACAGTTATGTTTTTATCAGTCAACCTAAGATATTTGACGATTCTAGATATAATATCCAAAATCCAAAGGGCATTGACCATTTTTATTTTTTAATTTTGAAATCATTAGGGCATTCCCCCTCAATGTTAATCAATCGCCACACGAAGACAAACAAAAACAGATATAATACATGCTTGCTTTTTATGATATTAGACTCCCTTTCATATACATTGTAGTCACATAGAGATCGCCATTTACCCTGCTGTTATGAATACAAGATCAGAGCCTTTAAAGGAAGCAGCAATCGCTTGCTTTGATTCCTCCGCAGCTTGTTCCCCCAAGAGTGGATTCCCACCACTACCTGCACTCTATTAAGCAATTGAATCAGAGGACAAAATTAAAAACATTGCAAAAAAATAAGTACCAATACCACACAAGCAAGTAGATATCAGAACAGTGATTTTGTGATGCTACTTAATCACCATTCACCACCATAGTTATTCAATCACATGGACTCCTTCCTGCTTCAGAAAAGGCAGAGCGGAAGTTCTAGAATAAAATCTTACAAACTGAAATCAAAGTGAACTTTAAACGGCGGTCTTTCTTGATCTTTCTCCCAGTTTGGCTGGGCTGTGAACTTTAAATAACCAATTTTGGGGCTCTGAAGTTTGAACAAGAAGTATATACTCTGTGCAATAAAAGGGGAAAAAATGATTAAACATTTCTTCATCTTCCCGCAGCAAGGAAAAAAATATATCAGCCAAAAAAACATGCAAACCAGTTGGCAGATGAAAATTCATTTGCTGTTAAGGCTAGAGGTCACAGACTCAGCAATTTGGCACAAGTAGCTCTAGAGAATCCTATTTTTCTCCTCAACACATCATAATCTCAAGACAGAATGCATCAACAATCAATGGAAGGAGAAGGCTACTATTTCATCAGGTAACATAATAAGTACCGGACACAAAACAAAATCTCAAAAGAGAAAAAGAATGGCCGTGATTTTTCGAAATAAGAAATTTTCAAAACAAAAAATGGTAGTATTATTTTCTGGACAGATCATGCGGAAGGAGCTAATATTCCAGCAGGCAACATAATAGAGACTACAGATAATTTAAAAAGAAACAGAGAAGTTGAAATAATTGAACTTAAATTTAAAAAGTTCTTATCAAACCATCCAAATCCAACTCTGTATGACAAAATGGAAACCTATTCATGATTGAAACCCGGGAACAACACAGAAATACAGTCCTCTCTTTGGTTGCGGCTTCTACAACAATTCCCATTTTTTGAGATGTAACAAACTCATTCCCTTTCCATTTTGCTCTATAGATCATTTTGGTCATGTATATCAGATATTACTAAGGTAGTTAGCTTAGAAAATTAAGGAAGTCAAAACCTACCAAAAGCTTTTTCAAGTCGGAATTGAAAAGAGCATGTTTTGGAACACGACAGCAACACCCACGGCTTGTGCAACGAACATAAGCACCATACCCTTCATGGATCCATGGTTTGTCGGCAGTTGTCCCATGAGCACATTGCAGTGCTTTTGTGCATCCCTGAAGGAGGCCAGGCGTATAGCATCCTCCTTAGTGACAATGCTTTCTCATTCTACAACATGAAAACAACCAAATAAATGGTCAGGTAAAAAATCATTATTGATACACACTCGAACTTGATTAGTAGTGCAAAGAAAGTGAAATGGAAATAGAGATAACAAATAAGAACAAGATCATGCAATATTTGTGGATTTTAAAACTTAAATGAATGAAGTACCACGATACCACAATTATATTCGGTGAGATGATTTTGGGTTGTGTGGGAGTGAAAGAGAGCAATGAAGCATGATTTCGTATTCAAGAATAAGAACAAGCATCATTCATATCATATGGAAGATCGGATATAAACGTCTAAGAAACCACATTGATGCATATAACTGAGCATGCTTTTACTTTCAACAAGCATCAAAACCATATTGATGCTATATAACCTAGGGTGTGCTTGGTTTTATGGATTTGTGGATGGATTTACCAAGAGAAAGCTATAGATAGGAAAATCAAAGAAATAAATTTATCTTCTTGACTTCATTTTTTATCTCTGCTGTAAATTTTTTGTGTAGTTATTCTTTCCCTCCAATGCCTTTTCAAATCCAGATCCAGACACATTCTCAGTAAACAATTTGGATCATCTCACACAACAAACACTGAGAGAATCAAATCATGGTTGTACAGGGATCATGTTCCATTTTCCTACCATGGCAAGTCACATATTTAAGACATCTTATTATATGTTACAGTGTATCTGATGATGTTATGCCTGAAACTTGTCGAAGTAACCTTTGAAGGCTCAAGAGTAAAATGCTTCAGCAACTGTTCCTGCCAAGCTTTGAGATTATCCAGATAAAGGTTATTCTGATCGTTTTACCACAAACAATTTAAGTAATTGAAGCACGCATATTAAAAGAAGTAAGCTCAAGTTAATAAACAAAACCATAGCAGTAGAAGAAATAATAATCAAAAGACCAAAACTGCTTACCCATTGCTTGTAAGCTGTAACAGTCAGGGTTTTGGGTTAAACACCATATGATTACAGTGCTTGCTTCACTGGATATATCAACCACGCCTGTAAACAACTCTATACATTAATCCCCAATCTAACCCAACATGCATCTAAACTGAATAAAAAACACAGACACCAAAAGGTAGCTTATCAAGTTTGTCTTGCCTTCTGCAGCAGCTTTGACAGCAAACTGCAAAGTTTGCTGTGTTGTTTGTTTCATTCATTTGCTTCCCCAGGAACCAGTAAGAGCAATCTCTTTCAATGTGGGATATACAGCTTCAAATCTTTCAGTTGCCTGCGTTGGAGTTTGTCCAACAACACAGAATGCCCAGACGATGTGTCATTCCTGTTAGTGGTCATTCATCAGAAGCCTTTTCTACAAGTGGGATGCTGAAGCACATTATCAAACATTATTATTTATGACACTGCCAACATACAAACAATTTACCTACAGAAATTAGTGTATAGATCAACGTAGCATCACATATAATTTTATCAGGTTTTCCTTTTTCCAGTCCTTGACTGCACAGTGATCAACCAATATCTTCTACTAAGCTCTAACGAACTAAGGATTGCAATAGCATTATTGGCAAATAACAAATATTGGCAGTCAAGCAGTCAGATAATGATATCAGCAGATAATAAAAGTATGGGTGGGAAGGAACAATACAATAGCATTATTCACAAACTTCACAACTGATTGGAAATTTGGAATAGAAAAGAAGGGTAAACTAACTGAAGTACCATGCCCTCCCCAATCTTCTAGCTCTAAGCCAGTGAGATTTTCAGAGAATGCCTGCCCTAAAAACAGTAGTTTCGATATAGCTAAATCCAATTAATGCCAACTACCAACAATTCTTGAACAAAACGATGACGTTAGAAATGAAGCTTGTTACAAAATAATATCCATACAAGGCAAATTGAGAATTCCCAACCCAATCCATAGAGATTAGTAATTACCAAATGTGCAAACATGCAATTACTGCAATTACGAAAAGAGATGAAGAATGAATATTAGTAATTTCTTCAATAATTTGACTATGTATGAGAGAGAGAGAGAGAGAGAGAGAGCGAGAGAGAGAGAGAGCAGTTGATACCGCAATAAGAAACCGGAGGAGCATGGGGTGGTCTGTCGTCTTCTCGACACCAGAAAATCCAAGCGACATGGGTTTCGTCGACAGCGTCCTCCAATCAAGACCAGTTGAGCTCCGTGCGCAAGTACTTGTCGAAATCTTCAGGAAACTCTTCTCTCTCCACAACACTACCAAAACCCCAATCAATCAAATCGTAATCTAATATTAGGGCTTTCCAAGATTGGGGGATTTCAAAAATTACGGCATTCAACGAAATCCAAACCCAACCTAATCCAAAATTACGGATTATCCCAACTCAAAGAAACCCCAATCAGTAGGAGCATGGCATACAACAATAGTTCTGGTAATTAATTAAAAAAAAAAAAACTTTTTTCACCTTGAACCTCAGCACTTCGAGCCAAACTTCAAGATCATACGCCGGCCGACAGGGTTCGACATCAACACCACGCCAGGAAACCGATCGCCTGTGGGGCGTCGGTGGAGAGGGAGAGAGGTGGCATCGACGGTGGTCGGTGGTGGGTTGATCGTCTGCGTCGGCGTCGTGATGAGAGAGAGCGAGACAGTATACACGATCTGGGAGGAGATCGTGAGGCGGCGGTGAGCGCCCTTGGGAGTCATGAAGAACAATCCCAGAAGATAGAGGGAGAAAGATGGAGAGAGAGAGAGAGAGGCCCTGGGAGTCGTCTTCGTCATCTTGCAGAAGACTCGAAGAAGATTCGAGAGGAAGCAGTGATGGAGTAAAGGACGACAGAAGCTGCAACGTGGCCTTATATTGTCCACCCTTTTTGCCTGGGACAAAAAGACCGAATTACCCAGCTGCCTAAGTGTGCACTGTTTGCAATTGAGGGACAAATGTGTCCGAAATTGAAAATAGGCCATCCGAAAAACTGCCTCTTTTTATATAACTGCTGGATATATATATCAATGAATAAAGGTATCTCCATACAGTGGAGAAACCATTTGGAGTTTTCTTTTCATTCTTTTCTTATTATGGTATCAGAGCAGTGACTGATCCGATTCTTTCAAACCATGGCAGATAAACAAAATGAAAAAGGTTCCGATTCCAATAACACCTTGGGATCAACCAATGATCCTTTCTTCATTCCTCATTCTGACAGTCCCACTGCTGTTTTAGTTACCCCTCTCCTCTCAGGAGATAACTATGGAACGTGGCTTCGAGCCATGACCATGGCACTTCGCGCTAAAAATAAGTTGGGCTTCGTTGACGGGTCAATCGAAATGCCCAATGATACCAGCAAGTTGCGTCAATGGGAGCGATGCAACGATCTAGTCAGTTCATGGATTCTCAACTCCACAAAGATTGAGATCCGTGGAAGTATTCTCTATGCTGAAACTGCTAGAGAAGTGTGGCTCGATCTTCGTGATTGATTCACCCAAACCAATGCACCAAAAGTCTATCAACTGAAGCAAGCCATTAGTAAAACAACCCAAGAAGATTCTAGTGTCTCCACATATTTCACGAAGATGAAAGCACTATGGGATGAACTCAGTTCTGTCTCTACTGTGCAGCCTTGCACTTGTGGCCATGGAAAAGTAAATGCTGCTCTCCACCAACAAGATCGTGCCATGGAGTTCCTTCAAGGCCTTCATGAGCGCTATTCTAGTCTGCGAAGTCAGATTCTTTTAATGGAGCCATTTCCAAGTGCCGCGAAGATTTATGCTCTCGTGCGACAAGAAGAGAAGCAACAGGAAATACACTCTTCAACCCCTTCAGTTACCATGCCCGAAGCTGCTGCACTGACAGCCAACTCAGTTGCTACCAACGGCACAGAAAATCGTTCTGCACCCTCTCAGAATCGTGCTAATGTTAGCGCCAATTTTAGGGGTCATCATCCAAATCGATCATCCAATCGGTACGATGTAAATTCTAATCAACGCAACATTGGTGGAGATCATCGCCAAACCGGGAAACCACGGATGCACTGTGATTACTGTGATCGTGACAACCATAACCGAGATACATGTTATAGGTTGCATGGTTATCCCACAGACAAACCAAGGAGTTCTTCAAATAACCGCAGGCTTTCAAGTTCCTCTTCTTCAGGAGCTCCCCGACCCAACGACCGAGCAATGGTCGCTGCTCCATTGATAACTCAGGACCAATACAACAATATTTTGGCTGTACTTTCATCAGGTAGCACCAATTTGAATGCCAACTTAGCAGGTATTGCCCTTTCCACCCCATCATTTTCTGCTTGGATCATTGACACAGGTGCTAGTAACCACATGTGTTCTTCCTTGTCTTTTTTCTCATCTTATAGTCCTTGCACCAATCCATCCTTTGTTCAATTACCTGATGGTTCTGATGCACCGATCACTCATATCGGAACTGTGAAGCTTTCTCCAACCTTACAACTTGATCATGTCTTTTATATTCCATCTTTTAAATTCAATTTGCTATCTGTCAGTCAGATTACAAAGTCTCATCAGTACTCAGTTACTTTTTTTGATGATCGTTGTGTTTTCCAGGACCTGTTCGCGAAGAAGACTATTGGGATGGGTAGTGTACATGGTAACCTCTACTATCTTCAAGCTCCTGCTGCACTGCTTGTTACCGGCACTCCCGCTATTGATATTTGGCATTGGCGGCTTGGACATCCATCTCATCATAGAGTATTAGAAATAGCTAAGAGTGTTTCTTCTATCTCTCGTTCGAATAACTATGTTTGTGACATTTGCCCACAAGCAAAGCAACCTAGACTAAGTTTTCCCAACAGTTCCATTTCTTCTAGTAAACCTTTTCAATTAATCCATGTTGACATTTGGGGTAGTTTTTTCCCAACCTTCTATGAGTGGTGCTCGATTCTTCCTTACTATTGTGGATGATTTCTCACGTTGCACTTGGATATATCTTATGCATTATAAGTCTGACACAAAATATCATTTGAAATCTTTTTTTGCTATGGTGAAAACTCAACATCACTGTCAAATCAAACATATATTTTCTGGCAACGGTGATGAGTTTTTTCCAGAAATCCAACAGATCAGGTCAGACAATGGGGCAGAATTTTTATCTAAAGAAATGCAACAATTTTTTTCCGAGAATGGTGTAGTTCATCAACGCAGTTGCGTGTCTACACCGCAACAAAATGGTGTTGTAGAACGCAAACACAGACACCTTTTAGAGGTTGCTCGATCCTTAAGATTTCAGGCCCACTTACCAATATCCTTTTGGGGGAGTGTATTCTCACAGCTGCATATTTGATCAACAAGATTCCCACACCCTTACTTCAAACCAAATTGCCTCATGAAGTTTTTTTTTCAGCTCCACCTTCATATTCTCATCTTCGTATATTTGGTTGCCTAGTATTTGCTCATAATGCTAACATTAAGCACAAATTTGACCAACGTGCAAAGCCTGGAGTCTTTGTTGGGTATCCATATGCTCAAAAGGGTTACCGAATCTATGATATCCAATCCAAAACCATATATGTGTCAAGAGATGTTGAATTTCATGAAACCATTTTTCCTTTTCAAGATATTTCTTCAAATGTACCTCCATCACCAGTAATTCCTTTACCTATTGAGGATCATCCACACTTTGACTACGCACCTACTCACCAAAAAACCCCCATTATTCAGACCTACCAACGCCATCGGAAAAACAAAGTTAATAACCAACAAGCAGACATTCAGCCTAGCCCACCATCCTCCCTTGAGGAACCATTCACTGAACCTTCCAACACTCTTCTGGGTGATTCCACAAGTATACCACTTGCCATTCATTCCACCCGTGAGCGACGGAAGCCGTCTTACCTTCAGGATTACCATTGTTCAGCGGTTGCTAATGCTACACTCCCATCTCCAACGGCTTCTAAACGGATAGGTAGTCTCTACCCCCTTGATCATTATATCACATATAGTCACTTCTCAGTTGCACATCGAGCCTTTCTTTCAGCCATTTCCTCCATAGAAGAGCCCAAGTCTTTTTCCCAAGCAGTAAAATGTCCACAATGGCGCCAGGCAATGGCTATAGAAATAGCAGCTTTGGAAAAGAATCACACATGGAGTCTTACTAATTTACCTGCCAACAAAAAGCCTATTGGGTGCAAGTGGGTTTACAAAGTCAAATACAGATCCGATGGTACCATAGACCGTTATAAAGCTCGCTTAGTTGCCAAGGGATTCACACAAGTTCACGGGGCTTGACTATCATGATACCTTCGCACCTGTAGCCAAACTTGTCACAGTTCGAGCTCTTTTATCTATTGCAACTATTAAAAATTGGTCCATTCAACAACTTGACGTCAACAACGCATTTCTTCATGGTGATTTGGATGAAGAAGTGTACATGACACTTCCACGTGGGTTTGCTCAACAGGGGGAGACTCGAGTGTGCAAGTTACACAAGTCCTTATATGGATTGAAACAGGCATCTCGCCAATGGTTTGCCAAATTCTCTCAGATTATTCATCAAGCTGGTTTTTCTCAATCGCGGGCTGATTATTCCTTGTTTACCCACATTAGCGGACAATCTTCAACATTTGTTCTGGTTTATGTTGACGATATAATTGTAACAGGAAATGATCCTTCAGCGATTCAACATCTCAAACAGTTTCTTGAGAAGCATTTATTCATCAAGGACCTTGGGCATCTCAAATACTTTCTCGGGATTGAAGTTGCACGATCTCGACAAGGTTTATTTCTCTGTCAACGCAAATACACGTTGGACATTCTCAAAGATGCTAGATTATTGGGTGCCAAACCATCAGCTTTTCCTATGGAACAACATCTTCATTTGACACCTACTGATGGCACCACATTATCAGATCCTTCTGCTTATCGTCGCCTGGTTGGCCGTCTTATCTATCTCACAGTCACTAGACCCGACATTACTTATTCAGTCCATATTCTCAGTCAATTCATGCAGGACCCTCGCACTACCCATATGGATGCTGCTAATCGTGTACTTCGCTATCTCAAAGGGTCTCCTGGAAAAGGGATCCTACTCTCTTCGAAAAGCTCGTTGACTTTGAGTGGTTTTTGTGATTCTGATTGGGCAGGATGTCCCACAACCCGTCGCTCTACCACAGGTTTTTGCATCCTTCTTGGCTCCAATCCAATCTCATGGAAAACCAAGAAACAAACCACCATTTCTCGCTCTTCCGCTGAAGCCGAGTATCGTGCCATGGGCACCCTCACATCTGAACTTCAATGGCTTACATATTTACTAAATGATCTTGGCATTGGTCACACCTCACCTATCAATCTCTATTGTGATAATCAAGCCGCTATCCATATTGCGGAGAATCCCGTCTTTCACGAGCGTACGAAGCACATTGAACTTGATTGCCATTCTATCCGCGAGAAGATCCAGTCCAAGTTGATATCTCCTTGCTACATACGGTCGTCAAACCAAATTGCGGATGTATTCACAAAGCCGTTGGGCAAGGATTCCTTTTTGCGTCTCATTAGCAAGCTGGGCGTTACTCACATACACGCTCCATCTTGAGGGGGAGTATTGGATATGGAAACTTGGATCTCCATTCCCATATTTTCCCTTATTCTCTACTGATTGAATCCTGATTTTTTGTGTATTCCCATGATGTATTTCCCTTTTATAGATTCCTTAATTGCTGTAATATTTTTCCTTGATAAGCAAGATACATTGTAACCTTCTGATTATATATATATATATATATATATATATATATATATATATATATATATATATATATATATATATATATATATGGGAATGGTTCAATGGACACCCTAAAAAAAACACCTAAAAAAACACCCTAAATCTCAATCTCATAGTTCTCAATCAAATTTTTATAATCTGAATCGTTCAATGTGTGCAGAATGTGATTTTAAGTATGCCCGCGAGAAATTAGCAAAAAAAATGACCGGAAAAGGCTTGATTTGAGCAGTTTTTATTTGCACCGTTCAGTAAAAAACTGTTCGAAACTGTTCGGATCAAGCCCTTACCAGTCTTTTTTTTTGCTGATTTTTCGCATGTACCCTTAAAATCACGTTCTGATCACATTGAGCGGCTCGGATCGTCAAAATTTGATCGGGAACTATGAGGTGTTTTTTTAGGTGTTTTTTTAGGTGTCCCCGGAACCGCCCCGTATATATATATATATATATCAATGAATAAAAGTATCTCCATACAGTGGAGAAACCATTTGGAGTTTTCTTTTCATTCTTTTCTTATTACTTTTCCTAATTACGCATGACAATCTCCAGACAATAAGATCAAACAAATATCTCCAGAGATAGTGTTGTTTCTTGGTTTTGATTACACTAACAAAGTTTATCTCTTCTTTGAGTTAAAGAATATATTGAAGTCGTACTAAGCATCATATACTTATCAAATCTTGATTTTAGATACTGAACAAAATGTATCAATCGGGATTATGGATGGACTTTTGCTGTATTAGTTGATATCGTACAAGATCCACAGGCGCAAAGCAAATATCGCTATTTGAGATATTGGTACGGTCATGCATAAGACTCCTACGAAGCAAATAACTTGAACGCTGTGTCATATTAAGAATTATTTTAGAGTTAAAATTTCTTTTTATTGGCAAAAATAAAATTCAATTATCATTAAACTCAACAAAGGGTACATTGAAAGAGTATTTAAAAACTAGAATAAAGCTAGACATAAACAGAAATAAATTTCATTAAAATTCGGACCATTCATAACATTTTTGGATGATCACAATTGGTTGCTGTTGTAAAGAACTCGTTCCCGGTTTCCCTGTGAATATGTTTCTCTCGTCGAACAATTGAATCTTTTTCTTTGAACAAATGGTTGTATTCCTTCAAGCATCCTGTGGTGGAAGACTGGAAGTTCCCCTGTAGGAGGCAGTAATCTCAATAAGAAGATCGAATCCGAAACCCGAAAGGGTTTGCTTGATGGTCATGACCTGAAAATCTTTATAGCCCTAAGATTTTAAATTCGAAACCTTCCAAGTGCTATCAATTTTTTGGGGGGCTAGTTCTTATATACGGAGTTATGCTCTGCCTTTAATTGGGATTAATTTCCACAAGTGAGTGTTGGGATAGAGCACTAGAATTAATTAAGATATACGTAAGCTGGCCTGGACACTTGAGTCAAAAAAATCTTTTTTTTTGAATCGTCAATTCATTCATCACAAGCCCATTGGACAAACAGATTTCAGAACAGATACAGGTAAGCTACTTTGTGCGAAGGGAAAGGATCAAAATATAACGGCCTCCAATTACTGCCCCAAATTTGTTCCTCTAAGTTATCATTTTTTAGAGACTTATTTTTCATTTTATGGGACAGGTTAGTAACCTTTAATTCAAAAAATAAGTATTTATTTCGCTTAGCGGAACGAGAATAATTTCAAGGTTATGAGTTGTAACACGTACTGATTCAACTTGTAGAATATTGGAGAATTATTATGATGAAAAGAGCTCGAAAACCAACTGATGACTGATTAGCTAGCTAATACGTCCGTACTTAAGAAACCAAAAACAAAAGCAATGCGCCAGTACCCAGCTTGCTTCGTCTCGTATTCCTCCCGTTAATCACAGACTGCCATTAATTAACCTGTGTCCTAATATACAATTAGTCATATAAGCTGTCAATTTTGGTTTAAAAGCTCGTCATTATGTGTTGTTAAAACAATGCTCCCTACTTTCGTGCAGGAGGAATTTTTGATCGGATCCACCATAAATATATTACGTGAACGTGCGATGAGCCTCAGCACCACACGGTCATCTGCAGAAGATTCTATTGCTTCTATATTGGGGCCGGAGTTTAAATCTCACTTCATATTTGAAGCGTGAAAGCAGTTATGGAAACTTAATTTCTCAAGTATAACGTGGAGATTCAAGTCTACCATTCATATGAGTTGATCAAAGGGTTAAAAAAAAAAAGGTCCACTATTCGTATGAGAGGAGAAGCTTGGCTTCTTTATATTAATTCTTAATGAGCTTCAATAGACACTCATCATGACCAGCAATCAAGTAACTAAGTTCTTTCTAATATAGTTCTAAGTCAAATAAAATGCTTATATTGCGAAATTCAAACTCTGAGCTTATAGATTCTACAAGCTTGAAAACACATTCAACCTTGGCTTCCGTGGATCATAGTAATAAATTCAAACGAATGCTGATAGCTTGATTCATTTTGCAACCCTTAATGTGGTCTAAAGACTAATCTCATTCACATTTTCTGTTATTTCAACGTGTTGTGAATTATTTATGCGGGAGAGAGGGACGCCAGCTTAGTGAATGCCAGCAGATCAAAGGAGACAACCAAGTGAATCAGTGATGAAAGTAGAATTTAAAAAGCACCATATTCGAAGTGTTCCAGCCTTATTTTGAAGTAGTTCCATGCTTGGTTTGTTCTGCTTTCAAACCTTAAAAAAATGGCAATAGTTGTACCGAACAAGAAGGTCAGGGCTGCACGTGAAGGTCTCGTGACTGACAAGGCCCTTGCCCTTGGTATATATGCTCGACATATTCTGCAACACATTACCACTTTCTAAGGTTTGATTCATATACGTATTAATCAGTTTCCCCATCACTGACCTTCCTACTTCTTGTTTATTTATTAATCAACTTCGAAATTGCTTCCACTTAAATTAATCTCCAAATTAAAATGGCTCCAGAGGCCATGAGTTAGCTTTTGGAAACAGATTTGCCATATGGAAACCTTGGTGATTTGTACAGTTTGTCAGTTTGATCAGATATACACTTGTAATCTACGTGTTTATCGTACTTTGATAGACTGCTGCACAATTAGTTATAGTGCGTCTATTGCACGAACAGGTCAGTTTAAAAAAAAAAAATTACGGATAGGTATGTATCACTATGTCACTGCACGCTCCATTTGTCAACAGACTGGGCTCCCGACACAGTAACTGGCATCAAGGAGTAAGGAGTGAGATAATTAGAAGTTTTAGTGAATGACATGACTCATTTCTTGAGGGCCTAGGCCAGATGCCAATGTGCCTAGAGAAGAAGATTATGTTTGATCTATGGTGCTTTTGTTCATTGAGATCCAAGGACGATGCAAATGACATTGGCTAGTGCATAACAGCATATATGAGCATATGACACTTCTTCAATTTCAGTCAATCTTTCCATAAGATAATTGAAATAAAACTGAATAGCTGTAAGTTGAAGTCTAAGTTCTTCTCCAGCCTCTCTACAGTTTCCTTACAGGGAAAAAAAAAAAAGTAACATGGACACACAAAAATTTAAAAAAAAGTAGATTTTCTTAAACATCCATTCCTCTTATTCTTTTAAACATCATTATATTCCATCGAATCAGTATGTGACGATGGCCTGCACAAAATTTAATTTACAGTAAAATTCAAAAAAAAGTATTGTATTTACAAATTTCATTCTTCTCTGGGAATCCACCTGCTCCACCATAAGCTCTTCCGGCGTTGGTTAAGCTCATCCATACTCTCATTTATAGTTCTCATAAACTTCCTTTGGAGCCGTAGAGCCGAAGCCAGGGCATTCCTCTGCGGGCTTGCCTTCTTCTTTGGCTCTTTTTCCTGCATATGGCAGAAGGGAAGTGGAAAAAAGTTCTCAAAATTCAGCCATATTTGGCAGTGGTTTCAGAATAGTCTTGCAGAAATACTTTTCAGGAAGCTCATTCAATAGACTTTTTTTTTTCTGAAACCTATTTTATGGACTTTTCTGTTTAACACAACTTGTAGCTAAGAAAGAATACTCAAATTTGTCGAGAGATAAGAATCAAGTTGCAAAATCACGAGGTTTCTATTTTCAGAAATAGTTTTCTAATAACTGTTTGCAGAAAATATATTGGATACTGACTCTGAGCTCCTGAAGCTGAGCTTCGGTGAAACCACCATCTTGCTTTGTTCCTGACTTTGCCATTAACCCAATAACCCACGAGGCAGCTTCCGAGTAGTCCTGTTGAGTAGCTCGGAAGAGTTGCAACCGTAAACTCTGCATAAAGGACAAAGCCAAAAGGCCTTCTCTGTCGAAGTAGGGATGTGCTAAAGCAGCTTTTGCGCTGGTTCTTTGGCGTGCTTTGTACCGGACCATTGATGTTAGAAGTTCCCACCCTATTCCTCCATCCAAATCTAACAGTTCAAAGCCCCTTCTGAGTTCAGAACTGGCACGGGGTTCTACTGTCTTTCTCCAGGAAACCAAATCGTATTCACATCGTTTTAGCTGACGGTTGAACTGTATGAGATTACTGTCGCTACGCAATGCTGGGAATGCCTGTGTAAGAAAATGTCAGAACGTTGAGTAGTGCCCAAATACCAAACTGGGCTACATATTTTTTATTAGTAGATATTCCATATTTTCGCCAGATAAACTATGTCTCTACTTCCCGGAGTTTCTCAGGTCATTAAGAAATGAGGTTCCTAAGTTTATATACACTAAGATCCTGAATTGTGAACTTCCAAGTTGAAACTCACAACTTCGTGGACCTTTGTGGCTCTGTGTTTTTTCCATTTGTTTTACTACATCTCCCCGTTCTGTGCATTTACTGCTGGAATTTTAGGTGAATGAATTTGGGACAGTCGGAGAGTCTCCCGAGACAACCGAAAGGTCCCTCCTTGGTTCATGTCATTGAGCAGTTAATAGAGCGGCTGGTTAATACCCAATGAAGTGAGATTCATTGCAAAACTGATTCCAGCAGTTTCATGTAATTATTCCAGCTTCTATGCATCACTCAAAATTTTGGATTCCATATAGCAATAATCTGAATATTCATTCTTGGAGTGAGAGAGGCAGACAGGTTCAGTCAGCCAAGGCAGTCATCGGTGGTGTTCCGTTGACTGTGGTCCTAGCTGTTTCATATTGGGAGACGGACATTGTTGCTACCTCCAACAACCTCAGCAAGGCGGCGAATCTGTCATGGAGAGTGTGTATCTCATGACTCAGTTTGCATATTGTTCCGTTTATTGTTCAGGTAATCCGTAATTTCAGTTTATTGTTCTCTGGAATTTCATCAGTTGTATTTAGTTTTTTACCAACGAGTCGTGTGATACACAATCTCCTTAAAACAGATTCGCCACCTCACCAAGGGTATTAGAGGTAGCACCGGCATTTGTCCCCCAAGATATGACAGCTAGGATCAGGATCAACAAAACACCACCAAAGACTGCCTTGGCGAATTGAACTTGTCTGCCTCTATCACTCCAAGAACAATATTTCCGTATGAAATCCGAAAAACTGGTGTGACACATAGAAACAGGATGGCAATTTATACACAAAGGGGTGACCTCTGAGTTGTATAGCCTGAATAAATGCATTACACCACTGGAATTAATATTGCAATGAAACTCACTTCATGGGGGTATTAACCAGCCGCTCTCTTAACTGCACAATGAACAAATTCAATGAACCAAGGAGGGACCTTTCGGTTGCCTCGGGAGACCCTCCGAATGCCCCAAATTCTTTCACTGATAAAACCAACATTTTCAAGCTTACAAATGTACTAAAATGACATCATTTTCAGTAGCGTGCCCAGCTAAAGAAATTATCACAGATCAGTCAACATCTTGCTTTGTTATGAGAGAATCTTCCCATATAGGTATGGGAAGATTGATGTCGATAACAGACAGAATGAATTGACACAATTTCTGTCGAGTTCCTTTTGATCTTCTTTGAAATAAGAGTTTACATTTCATAAAGTTTTCATCTTTCATCTTTCATGAGGTCTTGCCAGCTCATTTGTTTCAGCATGGATTTTTCTTCTCGCATATCTTGTGTGTACATGAAATTTGCTATAGAACGTTCATACATTTATGCATACACGTATGGATGTTGTTAAGTGCATATATGACTCTTTCATTCGGAGAAAACATAGTAGAAGGTTTATTTCATTCTAGAACATGAAGTAAAATTAGACACTAACAGTCAAAATCAGGAGTATTTTGGCGTAATCATGATAACTAAGGATGATTTTCTGCTGTCAAGCAGTCGAATGCGACTGTCTAAATACCTAAACAAGAGTGTCAGGCTTGTCTTGAATAAGTCACTTACCATTTGTAAGAATATAAGGCCGGTACTGTAGATATCAAATCTATCTGGTAGATTCATCTGTCAAAGGATTATATGATCACTAACATGGAGAAAATTTTAGGTAACAGAAACAATTGAAATAAAGCTGGGAGAGTTCCCGATGGAAAGGGACCTGCCACAAAACCGGGGAAAGTGCGGTTGCCACAGGCGCCGAAGGAGCAGATGGAGTTTGAGTGCTCATAATGTATTGCTCAGGTGCGGCATATCTGAGCAGACAGAGGACAAAAAGGTCATGAAGAAACTTTCAAAAGAAAGTAGCATCTGATTCCATTCAAGTTGAACACTCCGTCTCATAGCTACATCGGACAAGAAATGAAGTTATAAGTGGTCTAGTCTGACAGAGAAACTGAACAAATTCAGTTTCAGGCCTAATTCTGAATATAGTTTTGATGCTAGAAAAACTCGTTCAACTATTTGAAAAACCCTTGAAATATGATTTAGATGTAGAATTAAGCAACGTCTAAAGTAGCCCAGAAACTATCCCATTAAACTAGAATCTCTTGGTGTGAAACATGAACTTCCTTAGCATGCAATCCAAACAGTGTTCACAAAGACCAGACCAAACTAGGCCTTATGCCCCAATCCGTTGGGTTCACAAGTTAACCATCGGAAAAAACATAGACATAACATAAACATACATGCGCTGCACTACTCCAGAATACAGAAGTTTATTTATCAGTCAAGATGAACACCGAAATGACATGCAGTACATCAAAACTGCTTATTTACAAGCTCTAAGTTTGATCTCAGATTCTCTCCATTAGAACAACTACCTTCCTCTATCATGTCAGGGAAAGAAAAAGTACCTTGGGTCCAAAAGAAACTCCTTTGGGATATAGTTGATGCCGACCCTCAAATCCGTTGCAGCACCAAGGTCAATAATCTTGAATGTGCGAGATCCTGCTTAAGTTACATGGAAATGGCTAAATATTTACCTCAGAAACAGTGGGAAATGGCTTGATTGACAATATGACATGCAGCATTTACCTTCAGAGAAAATAACATTCTGTGGCTTTATATCTCTGTGGACAATCCCTGTTGTGTGAAGACCATCCAATGCAAATAGAAGTTGTCTCAAAATTGTCTGAATGATTCTATTTTCCCTTCCCAACCCCTTTGGCAAGGCCTGAACTTCACCTAGAATCATTGCTTCCACCTGACAAGGTTTTGAAACAATGTGAGACTGCTATTGTACAGATTTACCAAACAATCTGTGGCTTATGAACTTGAATTAGAACTAATTAGTAACTTAACTGTAATATTAAATGGATAAGCAGAAAATCGTACGGAATACACCTAAAGGCCAGTGCTTAATGGGGAACACATTCTCTCATGATGGGTAAGGAAACCTAAAAGAAACATTATACCTCTACAATATATGATTGTATGTGACTGACTCAACCATATTTTACAGATACTAGATTTGGCATATGTACTGTGACAAGGGATTTGGCCTGTTGTGACTATGCAAACACCCAATCTGTGTGTGGAAAATGCAACTAGAAGAAAAGACATCTATCATTTTCCAAAACAATAACCAATGTGGTTTCATCCTTTACTTCGGCTCGGGTTCAACTCCTGATAGGGACTAGGAAGTAACATAACAAGGCAGTGAGTTTTGGGCTGTTGGAGTTTGTCCCACGTCAGTTAATTATCTCCACCAAAACTAGTATATTAGCCTGGGTAGCCTCTCCACTCATAGCCAATGGATTTTGAGTTGGGTGCTTTAACATGGGATTAGAGCTAGGGTTTCGGAGAATTTGTTCCCCCTTGTTTTGTGCCTTATGCTATTGTTTGTTGGGATTGGATCCATGTGTTATGGAACATTTGTTTAGCTCTCCACATGCAAATCGGGGCGTCAAACGTGCGAGGGAGTGTTGGAGATTGTCCCACATCGATTAATTATCTCTTCCAAAACTAGTGTATGAGCTTGGGCAACCTCTCCACTCATAGCCAATTGGTTTTGAGTTGGATGCTTAACATGGGTGAAAGAGAACATTATCCGTGTACTCATTTAAAATAGTCCCTGGAATCCGGTTCAATTCACTACCATGGCAGTGCCAAACATTCTCGTGAATGACCAAGCTAACCAACACCGATACTAATATTGTCACGCAAAAGAGAACATCAGTTTTCGTGTGACTCAAAACCATTGTCATCATTGTACAGAAAAGCAATGCCCTACGGCCCCTACCTACAACCTATAACTATGATCGAGTGTCTAGGGAGGGAAAGACAGAGATAAGAAGCAATAACATATTCTGCACCTATACTAGAAAGAACAACAAAATTTTCCAAAGGCATCAAATAAATTCAGATAATAGACGACTACTATTCGAAAGATAGATGATTCCAAAAGGTTGATACAAGACAGCACATACATTGTAAGGGAAATCTTTACTCAGCATCAAATCTGACAGCGTGGCTTCCCCTTCAAACCGCCATAAGAGCCAATATTCAGCTCCTTTCTTTGGTGACTTCTGAAATAAGTCAAATAACATAAGCAGACAAATTTAGTTCGAAAACTCAAAATGGAAAAATGGGTCAAAGCGAATACTGAATTTAGTGATATTAATATACCCTTCTATTCATATCATACAAGTATTAGATCTAATAGAGCAACACCTCAAGAAAGCCATACAGAAAATCAGCACAGCTGCTTGAACAAGCCCTCCGAACGCGCTCATTCATCCAGATCTCGACTGCACCATATTCAGTAGCCTTTTTCAAGACTAGATCACCTTCTTTCTAGCAACCACCAAAAAAGAAATATCACCGTAGAACGTCAATGGTGGAACATGTTATAAATGGACATCACCATACAAACACGCAACCTACTGAAACGACTAGCTGATAGCGAATTGATTATGGTACGCATAAATAGTTCAACTCGTAGGGTCGAAGCTACATGGGAAACAAGGCATATCTGTATATCCTACAAATATAGCAATATTTATGCTATAAAAGGTGAAAATGTCTTTCAATGACATCCCCAAACAATTTTGCAATTAGTGCTGGTCCTTTCACAACATTTGAACTGGTACACATCCCAAAATACTTACATTTCAAAATACATATCACGCATTATATCCTCCACATAAGAACCTAATCTTAAGGAATATTAAACAGATAGAAATAATTTCGCACTTCTATAAGCCAGGAGGTTACTTTCTATTCAACATTTCATATTCTTTGAAATAACTATGATGTGGAATGATGGGTTAATTGATTGTGTGACACGAATAACTTAAACATCAATCCGCCACATATCCTGGTCCCGGCAGTCCATCATAGAATGGGCGGAAGGACATAAATTGGTACCTCCAGGATGAAAAATCCTAGTTCTGCCCCTGAACTTATGCATGATCATATGAAGCTTTTACCCAAGTAGAAGCAAAAGGGTTACTTCAGAACGGGCAAATAGAGCAAGAACAACAAAATCAACAAACTTTGACAAAGAATTTCCATCAAACAAGTAGTATGTACCTTTGAAGCGGGATTCTTAGCCAGTGAAACTCTATACACCACACCAAAAGCCCCCTCACCCAACTTCTTCCCCAACACAAAATCATCCTATCAATCACACAAAAACCCAAAAACAAAAACATCAATTTCACAGCAAAACCATTCAATAAACCATCCCACCACTTAAAAATCCCATCTTTCTCACCTTCCTGTAAGTGGGTCTGAACAACCTCTCAACAAAAGCAAGAACAAACATGTCCCAGAACCCTGGGGCCACGCCGGGGGTGGCCCACAGGTAAGAAACTGTACCCAGTGCTAGAATCACTCCAGGGACTGTAAGTGTGATCCCATTTGACCTGGGCAGCGTGCTTCTGTATATTATATCACCACACTCCATCACAGTGCACGGGAGTCCCACTCCAACACCCACAAAGAGGTTGTGAACAAGACCCATTAGTTCCCCTCCAGTGGCGCGAACAACCAGTGGTCTGGATTTTCCATGCGGGTTTGGTTCAAAAGAGGGCCTGAACTTGAGCTTCTTTCCAAAAAATTGAGATGGGGGTTTTGGGTTGAGGGAGTGGAGCTTTGCTCTTCCAAGTCCCACCCCCCCTACTACTGCTGCAACCGTTGCCATGTCCGCACAACAGCAGTACTCTCTCTCTCTCTCTCTCTCTCTCTCTCTCTCTGATGATATTCTTTTTTTCCTTTGTTTGGTTTTTTGTGACTGTTAATTCAGGTATATTTTGTGGTGGTGAATGGCTTGACATGATTTGGGAGTGATACAGGCCACAGGTGCCACATAGACGACTCGTTTATTGGGTTGGGCTCCATTTTGGGTCCAACAGGGACGGCCCTCTTGAAGAGAAATAAGGCTACATGGGTTATACGCCCGAGCGTAAGAGTGCTAAATGAGCAGATATGGACCAAAGATCCCAAGTATTTCTGTAATCCAGGTTCTTGTTTTGAAGACCCAAAGGTCCTCTAGGCATTGATGAGTTGATGGGATTGGCCCTTGTGCACTGGGATTGGCTTATCATTTTCATGTCAACTCTTTTCATTTTGCGACAAATTTTTTTTTTCTTGTTCTCCCAACTTTCTGTGATAAAAACTCAGTTTGCTTCATAACCCTCTAATTTAATTTTGCCTTCTAGTCTCGTGTTTGTATGTAAACTCGGAGCCATCAATGTCGATGATTCACGTTAAATGCCTTAGGTTGGCTATGCGAGTTATACATGTTTCTATATCTAAATTCGTTGGCTAATCTTGAAATTCAGTTATGTCGTTCTCTTAGAATCTGGTCAGCACCAGTCCTAAACAGATAATAGTATTTTTGAAACTAGGGATCCCGACTATATTTGCCTTATTTGGAACACTTTTTGAAAAAAATTTTGAAAAATTGAGGGAGTACGTAATAAGTGAAGAGATATATGATTGGAAGTAAGAGAAATCTAGGTGGAATCTTTTGAAAAATACCTTTTAAAAAGTGTTCCAAACAAGGTAATTCTCATATCGTTTTGACTATGTCTAATAAATGTTACACCCAATCAAGAAAAAAAAAAAAAAACCATTGTTTATAGTAGTATGTATTTATCGTCCTAGATAATAGATATCTCCTTGCGAAGCTCTAGTTTTCCTTTCCAAACACAATTACTCGGCATTTAATACTTCATTAATGCCTCTTTTTTCAGCTGATCATGCCGTCCAGAGAAACAAACATCGTAGTATGATGATCATACTATCAAAAGCAGAAATGGTTGATTAATTGCACCTGAAATGGAGACAGCTAATATGCTAAAGGCTTCATCCAAAATAAGAGCTGAAACTATAGGACTGTTATTCTGAATTGTAAAGGATAACAGAGTTTGATAAATAAATTTAAAAAAAAATTGACTTGCCAAAAACCGCGTCAAGAGGGGGACTTGGAAGTTTTCATGAAACAAGTTGCAGAGAGACGTGCATGCATGATGCGGGAAATGGAACCGCTGCGTGCATGGTTCGAAAGTGGTTCCATTAATTTCGATCCCACATCATGATGTGAGAGACGACGTGAATTTGGGCCGCCGGCTTTTGGAAACAAGTTGAGTGAGATCGATGAGTGATGCCCCCATCCCGCTCCCCTAGATGTATCGTACCAGATTCTCGGCATTTGATGAATTCCAAGCAGTGTCAGCCCAACTCCAAGGCCCAAGAGGCCGGGGCCTCGGCATCCCAAAAATTTCAAATTTTAGAGGCACTCTAAGGCTATGTTCGGTAACACTGTCACTTTTCTGTTTCCTGTTTTCGATTTGTTAAAATCAATTATTACTTTTCCTAAAAAAAAAAGTGAAAGTGGAAAACATGTTTGTGTCAAGCAGTTTTCAGAAAGACAATTTCATTTTCTGAAACTAGTTTTTACTTTTTCGAAAATGGTCCCTCTTGTAAATTTCTCCACTAGTTCCCAAACGATACAGGAGAGAGAGAATCATCCTAGCTTTTGCAATTACGCTAGAAACAAATTCCATACTTTATATTCTGAAAGAAAGGGCCAGGTAGATAGACCAGGCAAAGCCGGCTTAGAGGGGAAGCCGAAGAAGTCGTCGCTTCCGGCCATCAATTTTTTAGCCCGAAGAGGGCTCCAAAAAATGCAATTTTTTAGTTTTAAATAATAAAAAGTTTCAATTGTCTTGCTTTGAGTAACATTTTCTTGTACACTACAATCAACTATTCTCAACGCTACGATTCTTGAACAGCTACAACTCAACGCTATTCTGAAATGTCATGGGAATCAAACACAAGTATTTGAGAATATTCCCGTCATTTTAACAACATAAAAGATTATTATTGCGATATATAGGAATACAACTGATCAGAGCTTTACTCTCAGCAAGTCTTGGCCCAAGGTTCATATATGAAAACATCAGATTCAACCATAAATCCAAATTATGTAACATAAGGGAAAATTATGGTACTATTGTATCCTAGTGGGTGGGTGGAGAGAGAGAGAGAGAGAGAGAGAGAGGTGAAAGTTTGAGAGAGAGAGAGAAGAAGAGGAAATAAAAAAAGACCTTCAATGAATTGTAATGGAGCCTTTTTGGTAGCTTGTTTTTTGTTTTTGAAAATAATGGAAGTTGAGTTTTGTTACTTCTTCAAATTTTGAAAATAGTGAAAGTGATTTCCAGAATTTGAAAGTGGAAGTAGGCACCAAACAAACTTTCAAAATTAATTTTTGAAAATTCTGAAAATGAAAACAGAAAACAGAAAATAGAATGGCTACCAAACATGACCTAATATTTTTACTACTTGGATTGGATTTGAGTAGCACTTTATTGATACTTTTGCTTCTAGAAATACAATATGAGTAATATTCAAGTGATACTCATGCGTTACATTCTTGAGATAATATGTATTTGTCTATTAAGACTTTGTATTTTGTGTTCGTATGTAATGATTAGTATAACTTTATATTGGATTGGCTTTCTTGTATTATAATTGTTGATGTAAAAATTGTAAAGTATTAAATTCTTTAAGGGCACAATTTTTTTTATTAAGCCTTGGATACTAAAAATTCTTAGGCTGGCCCTGATACCAGGTTCAGCATAATGGTATACATGTACCAATTAATTAGGCATGGTCCCTGGAACTTATCAAAGAATGATCAAGCTGGGGGAGAGGAGATCCCTATCTCAATGCCTTGCATGAGTTACTGGTTAAGCATGATCCTTATCACAAAATGATCATGTCGAGTATTATCTGTTTATTTTGCTATATATCAAAAAGAAAAAAGAAAGAAAAGAAGAGGAAAGTGGACATTTCATTCTTTTCGGTAAAAAGTCGTCGTGAACATAAACGGAGCTTAAGTGGGGGAGGGTGTCACGTGGCACCCCCACTTCCCAAAAGAAAAGGATTTTCTTTTCTTTTTTTTTCTTTTTTTGGTACGGAGCCCATCTCGCGGTCTCACATAAATAATCTTAGCCGTTCATAGTGTTTAAATATTTTTTCAAGGGTTCTTTCGGAAAAAAAAAAAAAAAAAAAACAACTAATCGGATATCGATAAAGACTCAATCAAATTATTCAATTATTAATCCTTGTGAATTCGGTGCCCATGGTACGGTGAGTAAAATATGAACTTCTCTAGTATTATGAATATAGGGCTACCGCTGTGTTTGTGAAAAATAAAATACATCTAAAGGTATGTTAGATAAGATACTGGGTTAATTAATTACCGGTTAAGTTATGCTAATTTTGCCACCCACGTCTTTACATTCTGGGTTAAATTGGAATTTATTATGTTACCATGTTTTTTTTTATTTATGTTTCTTATTCTTCGTGTTTTCTAGTTATGCATGTTTTCCTAATTTGTTTAGGTTTCTAAATTACCAAGTTTTGTAGCCTCTGTAAAAGCATATGAGACCTATGTCTATAAAATATTATTAAAAGCTAGGTTCCTGGTAATTCACTTTTGTAAGATGGTGTCAGAGCTTCTAACAATAGTTTTTCGGAGCATTGTTCTCTTCACGATAGTCGAATCGTCTCTGGCTTGCTTTCCCCGTGGAATAGGTTTACACTCTAGCAAGCCGGATCACGTATATCTTGGTCTCTCTTAGGCATTTTGTTTGTTATTTGGTTTCTCCATTTGTATTTTGCATATGTTTGATTTGTTATTTCTCCTCCATTATCATGACCCAAGTCACATAAAGCTCAAAAACCTCCAAAACAATTAAAATTCGCGAGTACGAGAATTGCAAGCACAGAACGAGAATTTAGAGCGTGAACCTATGCCATTTTGAAGGATTACGCGACTAAAAATCATGACCATCAACGATCATTGGTTGGTTCCTCATGAAGGCGCCTGCTGCACGACACGGCCAAGAGCAAGAGAAACAGACATCATAATTAACAGAAATAGTCGATAATGATTAGCAGTACTTGAAATGGAGAGAGCCCGGCCAGACGGCTTGATCCTAGATCAGATCAGTTCAAACAAAAGGACTGTTCTGTGAACAGAACACAGAGTTTGATTCAAGAAATCCAATTGCGCGCCATGCACGAAACGCGTCAAGAGGTACGGGACGGGGGGGGGGACCTCGAGAGTTTTTCACGAGGCAAGTTGCAGGGGAGACATGATGTGGGAAAATGGCACCACTTGCTTTTCAAAAACACAAAAGGGTCGATGCGACTTTGGGCTCTTTTGGCTTTTTGCAAGCAATTTGCATCAGAAAATAGGGACTTGAGAAATGGCTAGGTAGCCCACATTTTTTGAACGATGCATTGTATTGTACCCGATTTCGGGAACTCGACGAATACCGGGTGCAGCATAGGAGGATTTGGGCACCAAGTGGTCCCTGGAAATTGATCACTGAATGATCAAGTTGGGGGAGATTCATCTCAATCTCATTTCAAAATGTATCTTGTGTACTTTACTCCCTCAATTCGTGTTTTAAAAGAAAGAGGAAAGTCCACTTTCACCCCTTGTGGTTATCGCCATGTGCGGATACCCCCCTTGTGGTTTAAAACTGACCACATAACCTACCTGTGGTTTTGAAAATGTGCGCATAGACCCCCTGCCGTCATGTTTTCCATCCATTTTAACGGACACAACGTTAAAAGACCGTTATACCCCCATCACGTCCCTTGATTCTTCTTCTTTTTTAAATCTAACCACACCATCCTGCATACCAAAAATTAAATCCAAACCGTTGATGTTGTAAATTTTGACGAGTACTACGCCTATGCCAAAATTCAAGTCAATCAAAAAATGAAAAGCTCATGGTCAAATCGATTTTGTTATGAAGTTAAAATTTCAAATTTGAATTTACAAAAAATTAGATCACTGGGTTATTGATGTCCAATCGAGATGATTTTTTACAGAGATATTCTATTCTTTATTTAATACATTATGAACGACTCAGATTACATTCTAGAGATGTGTGAGATACACCTCCGTTAAAATGGATGGAAAACATGACGGCAGGGGGTCTATCCGCACATTTTCAAAACCACAGGTAGGTTATGTGGTCAGTTTTAAACCACAAGGGGGTATCCGCACATGACGATAACCACAGGGGGTGAAAATGGACTTTCCTCTAAAAGAAAATAAAGTGCAGCACTTGATCATGAGCAGATCGAATATTCAAACTTGTTGGAATGTTACTTTTTTTTGTGTTTTGCTACTTCAATTATACACCCGAATGGACTCTTCAACTAACGAAATCGTTTTAGTATTTGAGGGAAGTTATACATATGTTGGATTCAGAGAGAGAGAGAGAGAGAGAGAGAGAGAGTAATTGGAACGGTGAGTTTAGTGTTTTAAGTTCGGAGCACTTCACTAAAAATCTTAAAAGATCTTTAAATTTTTTGAAGTTCAACAGTACTTTCAACAGCCGTTTCACACGCTTACACATGGAGAAGAGATGGCTCTAAGAATTGTTGGCAAGGAGAATCGAATCTGAGACCTTAGGATGGAGTAAACACTAAGTGTCAGGCCAAGACCACTTGAAAAATGTACATCCGTATGTGTATATGAATCTCTACTGTCTCCCATATCTGATGAGTTTTAAATTGTCAAAAGTTTCAAAGTTCAAAGTAAGCCGGAAAATGTGAGCTTGAACTTGTCGCCTCGCATCATGATGATCATAATCACTTATTTTGACCAGGTCTTGAATTTATGAAGAACAAGTATTCACCAACCCCCTACGTTGTGGACACCTGAGTACGTGGAGGTGTCAAATGGGCCGAGCCGGCACGGCATGCACGAGCACGACAAGTTTAAGAGCGGCACAACATAATTAACACGATTCCTATAGTGGGCCAGGCTGGGCTGTTGTTTCAGGGCACGTGGCACGGGCACAACATAGCACGAGTAAAATTTAGAAGATTTAAAATAATTAATGCCTTGTTCTTTTTACTTTTCAAAAAGTATTTTTCAAAAAATTCTCCAAAGATTCTCCCTACTTCTAACATTTCTTTCTCTATCTCGCTCCACTTATTACCCCTACGATTTTTCAAAAAAAAATTTAAATCCAAATCCAAACACAGCTAAATTACAAACGTAGATGTACACTATATGCTACTCTTTGTCCCACAATTGATGAGTCACAATGTTCATGATTATAGATAGAACAGTATCAGATTTATTTTGTAATTTTTTTTATTTTGTGCTTAAGAAGTTTAAGAATTGGAAATGATTTTTTTTTTGCTCGGCAAAATGAAACTTTTATAAAATACTAGAAGGGGTTACATCGAGGGAAAACACCAAGCTCACAGAGCTTTGATACACCATAAGCTACACACGCATCCAACCGATAGTTGGATGGCACACCCAAAAAACTACCTTACAATCTTAGTTTTCGGATACCATCTAAAAAGACCTTAAACTCCTCCACAGTGTAGACGTTGATGTTGAACTTTGCTTTCATCCACATTGCGACCCTTGTTTTAACTACATCTCCCACTTCGTAGGCCTGTTTTGTTGAGTTGTTGAAAATATAGTCATTCCTCACCAACCATAGGGACCATAACGTTGCATAGAAGCAAGCTTCCCAAATGTGTTTCTCCAACTTAATGAACCCATTTGCAAACCACCAACTAGCCAATTTTGGAACCGAAGCAGGACAGACCCATTTGATATTCCACCAATCTAGGATTATAGACCAAACACTCCAGGAAAATTGGCAATGAAGAAACAAGTGCTGGTGAGATTCAAGGTGCAAAGAGCATAGAGGACACAATGCTAAGTGCATCTCATTTATCACATTTCTACAAAGGAGTTCTGACCTGGTAACTGCTTTTTCTTTGACGGCCAACCAAGCAAAAATTTCCACCTTTGGAGGACACAAATTCTTCCATAATGAACCCAGGAGAGCACTGCTAGAATGATGTAGCAATTCCCATTGCCCATAAGCTGATTTAACTGTGAATTTACCATCCCCCGTCCACCACCAAAGTAACGTATCAAGCTTTAATGGATTTATCGTCACACTTAGAAGTCGTTGTCTCAGGTTTTCCATCTCTTGTTTCTCTCGCCCAAACATTTCTCTTCTAAATAGAAGTTCCCACGATCCCCCAGCCTCGTCATCCCTCATGTCACTGATCAACATCTCCTTTTGGGTAGATAAGGTAAACAACCTAGGGTATTCTTCTTTCAAAGGTAACTCACCCAACCAGACGTGATCCCAAAACACAGTTGCATTACCTGAATTTACCTGGACCCTAAAACTCTCTCGAACTGAATAGCCCAGTTGTGATGAAGGATTCTCCAGTGAACAAATATCCGCCCAAATTCTTGAAATTGAACCTGAGCCATGGACATAGGGCAGCCAGCAATTGACATCCAGTCCATATTTTCCTCTAATAACTTTCACCCAAAGAGACTCTTTATCTTTACCAAATCGCCACCACCACTTAGCCAGAAGTGCAAAGTTCTGTTGTAGCATCTTTTTCACCCCCAACCCTCCGTCAGATTTCTTCCTAGTAATCTCGTCCCATTTCACAAGGTGAATCTTCCTTTTATCACGGGTGTCGCCCCAAAAGAACTGTCTCTGCAACTTTTCTAGTTTCCTTGCCACGGCTATTGGCATTTTAAACAAGGACATGAAGTAAATGGGCACATTTGCAGTATTGGAGTTAATAAGAGTAATCCTTCCCCCTGTCGAAATACAGTGAGTTCTCCATACACTCAACACATTCTCGGTTCTCTCAATGACCGGATCCCACGTCTTGATTCTACTTGGGTTTGCACCAAGAGGTAGCCCAAGGTATTTGATTGGTAATCGTTCCACTTTACAACCCATAGTACGAGCCAAAGAATTTATATCTTCGGAAGGGACATTCACACCACAAAGAGAGCTCTTTGAGAAGTTAATTCTCAGCCCAGACATCAACTGAAAACACCTTAATATTCTAGTTGGGTAAGTGCTAATCTAGTTGGAATGTACTCAAACTATAGTGACACAACTTTTACCTATTTACATTCATTGCATTACAAAATTTCAATTTTTCAATAAAATGTTTAATTGTATTTTTTATGCTATTGTTTTATTTTGAGTTACTAGAGACTGTTTTCTGTCAAATGTTTAAAAAAAAAAAAGGGTCAAGAAATATTTTGGTCTTCACAATGCCCGATAATAAGAAAGTCCTGTGGGCTGAGCCAGGCGAGCATATTTTAAAATGGCCCGGTGTGGCACGCCATGACTAATAAATAGATCGGGCTAGGAAAGACACGAATCACGTTTAACACGGAATTAAACGGGCTAGGCCGGCCAGTACGGCACGCCCTATTTGACACCTGTTGCACCTGAGTTATGAAACAAATGCCTCCGCCCCAGTTGAATACCCGTCTAGCTACCAGCTCACTTCTTTGTCTCATTTTCCATGCAATTTGTCAACTTGGCGAGCGCGCGCGCGAGAGAGAGAGGTCATAGAGATGGTTAAGCCCTGTTCACCGAATGAGGACTAGACCTTGTCTGTTCTTTTTTTCTTGTTTTTGTATAAGTAGCCGAATATTCTATGTTAGTACTCCACATGGCAACGTGGCAATGTTAATATCCCTAGCTTGGAGATTTGACTCCATAAAATGGGGCGGGGCAACGCAATAAACCCCAGTTGACTAATCTAATTTTAATGGATTAATGTATTCAGGGTTTTGAGGAATTTTTAAACCAAAACAATGACTTTGCAAGTCTTCATTAAACACCTTTTGTAAATTTCAAAGGTCCCAATGGAGTGAGTTTTCCACTTCCCAGCTGTAATTCTGATTGGTCCTTTTTGACTAATACTCATTGAACCCAATTTTTCAACAACACTATACAAGACGGAAAGCAACAAAACAAAGCAAATGTGGTTAAAAAATTCTCAGCCTAATGATCTGGGGGTATGATTAAGCAACTTATTTAGTATAAACTTTTGGTTAGTTTAGAGCCACGTAGTCTTTGATATCATTGACTGTTATATAACCAGATGTCCGGATTAGCGTATGCGCATCTCGATTAATTTTGGAAAACCGATCCCATCTTTCAACCAATGAACTCGTTTGAATTTTTGAGCCCCCTACATCAACTATTTTGATGGTTTGCTTTGCTCGTCTCCAGGTCCATGTGAACAAAATGTACGTGAATATATATCATTATACTGATGCAAAGATAATTTTCGAACAATCAAAAAATGCAATTAATATATATAAGGAAACATTGTAACAAAAGCGGACACTATCGGTCCGAAAATACAAACGAAACAAAGAATAACAAACAAAACAAACCAAAAGCCGCCTAAAGTAAAGACGCCGGAGTCGGACCCTTCAATGACCCAATGATAATTGTGCAGAGGTTATTCAACCGAGTTTGTTTTGCTACATGAACAAAAAACACGAGATCATCTTTTTGTCTTCAATTGTACTGTCTATTAGTATTGCATTGCGTGTGCTGGGAGTTGTGTTGATCATAGTCACTCAATCAAAGATCGTAGTGACTCAATCAACAATTATTCGTTAAATCTCTTCTCGTGTAAAATTTTGATTGGCAGAAAAATCATACACATAACTCTACATCGAATTTTTTGTTTCACATGACTTGAGAAAATGCCATGCAAATTCTTGACCTGTTCTAAGCCACATTCCCAAGTGATTACTACAGTTCCAAGTAGTTTCCAATTTGCAGACAAAACCATGACAGCTCTTGAATTTTTCCCAAAACTAAAAACAAATCAAAGGAATGGTACCGCAAACGCGTAAATGGAGAAAAGGAAAAGTCCACAAATAGCCAATAAGGAATCTGCCATTGGCATTTCTCTTGACTTGATTGACCTCGATGTACGTGATAAGTCTCCTCTCAGAACCGACTTATATGTTTCTAGAGAATGGTACTGGTCCGGCTACTCGACTTAGCAATCACGGCTCGAATCTTTATAACCGAGCAATGAACGGTTTATATTTGTATGTGCCCAAATTCAATTTAAGTCATCTGTGCCCAAATGAACAGTCGGATCAATCACTTTGTACCTACTCGGCAACATATTAAACTTGAAAAAGACTAATATTATTGTCGAAAATATTGAAAAAAGAAAATTTTGAGCAGGTAAAGCAAATTATTTTTATCTTTATTCAAAAAAATTGAGTTTCGGTCATAATTTTTTGCTTCCAAAATTTATCTCGCCATAACGACGCAATAATTCACAAAAATAATTAACAAATACAAAAATAATTCAAATAAAAAAAAAAATTTCACAATGACTTTTTCAGCGGAACAAGGTATGCGCAATTTGCAACTTGCACTTAGTAATAATAAGTGAGTAGATGGAGATTGACCAGAGGGGGAAGATAAATGCTTATCTGCAACAGAAGGAAACAAATTTATATCTCTCCAGCTATTGGCTGCCAACTAAAACCACCCCCTCCCCAAGTGGCCTTTAAAACTTTAAAAAATAAATTATTGACTTTTGTAGCCTTGCTTTTGTGAGTGCCATGTCGGCAACATAGCCACCACTATTTCTGGATAGTCTTGAGTTTTAACTGGGACCAGATTAGTTTGGAGTTGGAACTAAAGGCTGAATAAAGTCTCATTTTGATCCTTTTCACTGATTTGAGTTTGATAAACATTAGCACTGATTTGCAAGACAAGAATCTTTGTTGGACAATTAAAACAAATTCTACCAAATTTAACGATCGACCTTTCTCCATGTAATTTCGATTTGCTTTTTTTTTTTTCTTTTTTCCCTCCAATGAAAAACCCTTTTTTCTATTTGTGTTCATTTCCCTCTTGCTATAAGCTTCAACAAGATTCATATAAGTTGCTTTGGGTTCGATTTTCACCCGCGCTCGTGTTGTCAAATCATGTATTGGGGAAGTCTACAAATACTGCCCGATGATGAAGATGATGATGGTGATGATGATGATGATGATGATGATGATGATTATTATTATTAGTATTATGTCCCTGCTATCAGACAATAAAATAGCTCACCTAGATTAGTCGGTTCATTTGGCAGCACACCGGGTTATGGAAAAAAAAAAATTTAAAGCAAGTTGATAATATAATCACAACTAACTGGGTGGAAAACGACCAACAAAAATTTCATGCAAGTTAATTATTGTTTTGAATTCTTGGTTGTGCCCCATCCGGTCCGTCCCTTGCGTGTTTGTTCAATTTCCTGCCTTTTTTTCATTTTTCTTTGAAAAAACAACGAAAGAGAAGGTTGGTCGACCATCAGAAGGACTTGTAAAGAGACCATGAGAAAGATTGGTATGGGACGGTAATTGAAAGATCAAAGTCTTAGAATTCTCTATCGAGACTACTACTAGTACGAGGCCCCCATTAGTTGAATTGATTTTTCGGTCCTAACTGTAAATTCTGGAAGCTTGGCAAAATATCCATATTGGAGTTAAACATTTATGAGCGTAATTTAGTCTCCTCACCTTTCCATCTCTAAGTGCAACATTACCACGAGCTAACAAAATTTAGAAACAAATTGTAATGTTTGTTTTTGCAATGACTTTTCGGATCAAATTAAGGGAAATGGGATGGTGTGCACAGCACCGTGCTACGCACCTCCGAGCTGTCGGATACATCGATTTTCTTGTGCCCTTGTCCTTTTAATCCTGTAATTTTTGAATTCGGTGATTAATAAAAAAAAATTGCCGATAAAAAAATATGCATCAATTTTAAAGGAAATTAAACACATTTTGGGATATTCAAAAGTAATAATTAAAAAAATAAATACTAGGCACCTTTTTTTTTTTTTTAAATCTCGTTGCACCCTTCTTCATGATCAATATTTAGCAGTTTCTTTTTTATCCTCTTCTTGCTTTGGACTAGACTGTACCAAATTGATTTTTTTGAGTAGAATTCAGGGGAGTTGAAAGGCTAGAAAAATGGACGGAGTGGATCAAAAAGTGAAGGAAGGGAATTGAATAAAAATGGGTATTATGGTCTCATAAGAGCTAGTTTTCTGTCATTAAACTTCTTTTGCTTCCATTTTCTGTGGGTCTAGTTGTTATAGCATTTAATGATGTTTTAACATATGGCCATATAGCACGCATATATTAACAAAACCACCCAGACCACCCCACCGCTAATTTTCACCGTTCAATATTTACTGTTTAGTATTTCACCGTATGTATTGACAATCAATGTTTCGAATTTTAAAAAAACCTTTTCAGGTAACAGTTTAACCCTTTCTTGGAACAATTTTTTAAAATCCGGACCGTCCAAAACACTTTTGAACAGCGAAATTGAAAGCGGTGAAATAGCGGTGAATGTTGAGTGGTGCGTACTTGTGTGTAGACTTTCTGTAACACAAGCCAAACTTTATCAACCTCTCAATTACTGTTGCTTATTATCCTTTCCCTCACATTAATGAAGGTGAATGCTACCCTGTTCAACTTCTCAACCAATGAGGTGAGTTATGTGGCATGCAGGAGTTGGTGGGTCCCAATGGTGACCAAATGGAATAAAAAGTGGAGATGTTTTTTCCAGTCAACAAAAACAGCTTATACCTACATTACCAAAGGGTACCCACCTTAATTAATTAACAATACTCCCAAGTTGCTATCTACTCCAGAAAAGTAAACTCTCTCATTATTGTTTGTTTCTTTGGGCTTGATTTGGGGATTGATTTGTTAACCAAGTAGAACCTTCTCATCATGTACAAAAATGTTGCTTTAGGCTAGGTTCTTCTAGACAGAAGCAGCTTTCAAACCAGTTGGGTTTTGCAATGGTTTAATTAAAAACAATGGACTAATTAAAACTGAGTCTAGCTATTAAGGTAATTGATTATGTCATGGATTTAAATTAATTAGTACTACTTTTCTAATTGATTTTGTTTTATTTCCATGAATCCCTCCAGTTGGATCTGTGATCTATACTCTGTGTTAACAAGTACTCTGTCATGGAATTGTGATCTTTTCCGTTCGTGGGTTAGAGATGGATATTTTTGTTTCGAGCATGCATCTCACAACAAATTAATATGATTTTATCAGATTTTCTTACTTTTTTTCTTTTGGAAGATTTTATATAATTGTTCCACATTGGTTAAGCTAATATTTGGCCGCGTACATATTAACAACTTTTGAAACTTTTTCCACAATCGTCAGAGCCGGCCCTGGGGTAAGCCCCACAAGACCTCAAGCTTGGACAACCCCCACCATGGGCAATGGAAAAAAAAAATTGTAAACCCAATGTAACCTTGATTTTATTTATTTTTTACTTGTATGTCTTTTTATTTTCTATGACTTAATAGTAAGTGGACAACTAAGTTTGGAATCAGGCTTGGACAACCCAAATATCGAGGCTAGCACTATCCAAAATTCAAAAGATTTCAATTAGAACTTCTGAAGGGGACGGAAATTCATAAAATCATTCATGAAAGAAGGTTGGTTTTTATCTAAAAAGTTAATCACTACCACAAAAACCTTAAAAGATGACACTCAAAAAATTGAAACAATGACAGTTTTTGTAAAACTGTCATCGAAAATATGATGGTAGACTTTTGATGACAGTCCATCTTACAAACTAATCTTTGCGATATAAGATGACGGTTTAGAATAAAAGTGACATTATTATCTTTTTCTTTAATGTCAATTTTTGCTTAAAACTGACATTAAAACATGCGCTTCCGGAAGCCCATATGGGAAACCTTTTAATGACAGTTTTCCTTAAAAGCGACATTGAAACTAAGCCCCTTTAATGACAGTTTTAGTTAGAACTGACATTGCAGTTGATCATAAAAGATGACAGTCAGAAAATGTCATAAAAACATATAAAATGATAGTTTAAAACTGTCATCTCATACTTTCAATGTCTAAGATGACAGTTTCATCCAAAACTGACATTAAAAGTGTTCATCGTAAAATTTTTGAAAATATACTATACATGTTTTTGTTTGTCTTTTGTTAACAATAAGCGTGCCAGCTCAGATGGTAACACGCGCGCGAGGAACTGAAGTTCTTGAGTTCAAGTCCTGGGGCAAGCAAATATTTGCTGGCCACACAAGTGCTAACTAAGTAGGTGACACACAAGTGCTAAGTAGGCGACACACAAGTGCCACTGGGCGGCCATGCGAGAGGCACGTGGGTGCCACGTGGGCGACCACGCATTCGAAAGAGAATTGGTTTTTTTTTTTCTTGAATGGAGAACAGATAAGATGACAGTTTAAATCCGTCATCTTTGCGATTAAAGATGACAGATTAAGACTATCATCTTTTATCACAAAGATGACAGGTTTAAACTGTCATCTTATATGTTTAATGACAGTTTTTTATTGTCATAACAAATCTAGACTTTTAATGACAGCTCCATAGATGACAGTTTCAAAACTGTCATCTTTCACGTTTAATGACACTTTTAAACTGTCATCTTTTACGATTATTGTAGTAGTGAATTAACATGAATATTCAACATAACACAAATTTATTCCCGGAGCTTGTTAGTTTTTTAGTCATCAAAGAGAGTTAATTTTACCATGCATGTTTCACCAAACACGTACGTATACACGTTGTAAACCGAGTTCTTACATTTAAACTTCTCACTCGAATGTTTTACCTAAAGTAAATACAAGAACCTAGACGTTTCAAGAGGTGAGAGGTTCACCTAGGGTTTGGATCATGCATTGGATAATAGCCAAACATTAGGTTTCAAAATTAACTAATTTATGCATATAACCCTTGTTGCAAGTTACAAAAAATGGACTACTCTAACTTGGGATCGACCCATGGTTAAGGTGCTTAAGGAACTTCCTTAAGCATGGAGGAAGGCAGTAATGTATTCATTTGACTAGGAACAGTATGGTAACTGTGATTTATCTCTCATTTGGTTGGTTCTAGCTAGCTTGCAGGAGCGTGACATGTGATTGTTCGAGCAAAAGGCAGTCAACCTCGTTGGAATGTTTAGTTTTGATTGGAACGTTTAGTTTTGATTGCGATCCAAGTAATTTCAACAAGTGATTAATAAATCGTTTTTGTTGAGAAACTAAAATAATTAACCCTAATTTCGCATGAACTAGGAATACTATTTTAAAAGGGTCACGCCAGGTCCAGTGGTGATCATCTGATCACGTGGTTTGACCCGAAAATGCCGGTCTTCGTACGTCCACGTCGACAGGAAGAAATCGATCGAGAGCAACAGTCAAAGATCTCCACAGCTAAATAAAACCACTCCCCTTTGCCCCTTAATACATTTTTTTATTAGCTCTTTATTTGTTTATTTAAATAAATATGCTTATCTGGACAAATAGTATATTTCTATATACGCTCACATACATATCTCTTAGGGTAGACCGAAAGTTATTCATAATATAAGATATGTAAAGGAGATTCTTTATTTTGTTTTATTTTATTTTTGGAAATGCAGGGCGTCTCCGGCAAACTTGCACACCTAGGATTAATCCACATAGTCTCTCTTTTACCGTCGCTATACACGTTTGAGCGCGGGATGAAATTGCCACAAAAATCGTTGGAAGGAAAAATCGAACCTAAAACTTTAAGAAGGAGAAAATCCGAAATATGCGGTCAAGACCACCTGACCAACCCGGTAGCAATTACATTGATACCGACGTTACGTGTGAACGGGTTGAAAAGAAGCCGAAGTCGGCCGTGAAGGGGAAGAAACAAACAAAAGAAATGGGCATAATATGCGTGTTGTTGACGCGGATGAGAGTCCCACAAAACCCATTCATCGATCAACATTTATATAATTTATATTTGCTGTGTTTATTCTTCATAAAATATGCTGACGTATATATACACACACGAAATATTAATATATGTGCAGGTATCTGATTTGCCAGCCAAATAAACACAGGATAAAAAGAGTAGCTTACGCACATGCATATTTATATATTTAATCTACAGAAAGGGTTGAGTGGTAGACAAATTAGGGCTCGTTCCGCTAAGATTCTTATTTTTTTAAATACTTATTTTTCACTTCACGAGATAAATTATTCTCTCACAATGCATCTCTTAGAGGAACGGGGCCTTATTCTATGAGACTATGGCCACTAGCTACCAAAACAATTGCACCAGTCATTTTTATTCAAAAGTATATAAAAGAGGGGAAATATTTTTTCGAGAAATGATAATGCCAAAAACGTTTTTTTTGGTGTCAAAACTTTAGTGCACAAAAGACTTGTACCATTTGCAGTGTACAAGACTTTTATGCACTAGAGTTTTGATACCAACAAAAACAGTTTTGACATTATCTTTCCTTTTTTTTTTTTATTGAATATGACTCAAGTTTTATGAAACAAACATGTATTTTAGGACGATTAAAAGTTAAAGTAAGACAAATTAAAAAGGCGAAAGAGATTGTACTAAAACTCGATAAAGGATAAATCAATATGCTATCAGGACAAACAGAGTAGTATAGAAATAAAAACATCACGAAAATTGCATCACGAAAAGACCAAATCTATTCTACTAGATTCTCAAATCTCCTAACACTTAGTTTATAACATCACAAGATCAAAAGTCTTATCTCGTATTTTCATCCAGAGTCTGAAATCGTCATAAAGCAAGATCCAAGTTTATCCATGTCATGCTTTTCGACATTAAATTATCGGGAAAAAATATCTCAGAATAGTATGCAAACTTTAATCAAGTACTCACATTCTTTCAAAAGCTTCGAAAATCAAGCATGTCTTATTAGTAGTAATTTATTTGGTGTCGTCACCAACGTGAAATATTTTTTTTTTAGTTTTTAAATATGACATGGCGCCTTTTGCAATATCCCACGGTGGGGTATGACGTGGTGAACCTATCTTAAGTCATATATATGAGAAGTTTTTGGGTGCTAGTAGAGTACCACACACGTGTTATCCTGTCGGCAATTCAGACCGTTCAAATGTGTTTTGGATGGGTTGAATTTTAGAGAGCGAAAAAGAGGAAAGAGAGTGGAGAGAGAGAGAGAGAGAGAGAGAGAGAGAGAGAGTAAATCCAGGCTGTCCAAAACACGTTTGGACGGTTTTTGATTGCCGATGAGTACCGCCACGTCACACGTGGTACTTGCTCGGCACCCAAAAATTTCTCCATATATTAAGTCATCTCCAACTGAGAAAATACCTAGGGAGTGGGATACTATATATACAGTAACAAGCTAATGCATGTAGTGATGTAAATTAATTACCATTTAATTGAAATGATAATCACAACTTGACGTTTCAAATATTACCGGAAAAACTTGATACCCGATATTTTATTTTTTTGTCAATATTATATACATCAGCCAGGGTTAGCTGTAGAAAATGATACCATTATAGCTATCGACATATGCTTTTGCTTTTGAGGCATACAAGGCTCTAACGCAATTGGCAATTGATGATGAAATATGCCCTGATTAAGCCTCCTCAATTTCCACTTAAATTTGGACCAACAACTTATAATCTGTTTGGTTGTGCTACAAAATGCGGCCGGGCAAGCATCATAACTGGATAAGGTTAATCAATTTGTTTATTTTAAAGTGACTAATATTCCTTAGCAGGTGTGATGGACTAAAGAAAGGATATTTTTTTTAAGTACATGATAAAAGGAGGAAGGAAAGAAATCTTACCCCATGTGAAAAAGGATAAACACAGTCACAGACAAGTCATGGAGATAAACTGGATAGATGTGTGGTCCAATTAAAAGAATTTGTAATGAAGATGATGATGATGATGATGATGATTAACAGGAGGGAAATGATGAGTAGAGGGGCACCAAACAGGGCCTAAGCTTTATCTAGTAAAAGAAAGTGCTTGTGTAATTAGAGATTAGAGAAAGTAAACTTCGTGCTAAATTAGGTTAATTAATGGGTTTTTTTTAATACTAATACGTCTCCTCGTGGGGACCAAACAAGCGACTCATGCATTGAAGATAATGTTAGAATATCACTAATGGATTATCCTTAAAAGGCTAATTATCTCATGAGCAGAAAGGGAATGGAAACAAAAGTAGTTGCTTAGATGGTGGATTTTAACTGTGTGATTACCTATGTTTTTTTTTTTTTTTTTTGTAGGTATTACAGTATTAAGGTGGGTCCGTGATAAAATAATCATGGCCCACTGCTTTTAATCGGTTTCAGACGCTCATGGGACGGAACCAAAATTTTATTTTAGAGAATCCCAAATTAATAAATATTCAAGGTTTAGAATGCAAAATTGAAGGTTTGTAAGGAAAGACATTTTGGGTGCAAAGAGGGTACCACGTGGCGGTACCCGTCGACAATTCCAGCCGTCTAAATGAGTTTTGGACGGCTCAAATTTATTCCCTCTCTCTCCCCTCACCCAACCACTTTCTCTCCTCTTTTTTATCTCTCTCTAAAATCCGAGACGTCCAAATTAAACACGTTTGGACAACTGAAATAGCCGAGAAGATACCACATATATGTCCCGCCCAGCACCCAAAAACTTCGTCCCTAAGAAAAATATATAAGTGGACTGGGTCAAAATGCACCAGATGAGAGATACTAATCAGCATCAGGTGAGCTCATGTTGTGATCATCTGTGAGATAGTATAGTGGTATTGAGACTATCACTGTGAAAGTTCCATGATTAGATAGGGTCCATGGGCCAGGGCGATAGTATGCTTCCATGTCATGCCCATCCCACAACCACTCACTCCCTTCCCACTTGTGGGGAGTGCCATAGACAGAAAGAAAAGAAGATTTCCCCATCCCATACAACAATACCCTACTTTTGCGGGAGGTTTTTTTTTTTTTTTTAACTAAACTCAGAAATTTTAATTACTCAAAATTCGCCCAAGGGCTACAAACCCTAAATCAGAGCCCGTCGATGGGAACAAACGCATAATAATCGGGTTATCCATGTGGTTTGGATTAGAATACTCTGAGTGCAGAAGAAATCAACCCACAAGGGATACCAAAAGTTCAAATCTCCACAACCGGAGTAACAAGAAACAACAAAAAATAAAGACAAGACAATAAAACTCCGTTCACTAGATTTGTCACCGGAGCTGCCGTCTCAGACTTGGCCACTTCTTTGCCGGAGAAAAAGCCAAACCCCCTTAAAGCTGCGCAATCTTTGCAAATCTATCCCTCCCGAGACTTGGATCGGAGCCGAGGGAGGTGCAGCAAACCCTCCATCACTGTCACCGATGGAGGCAGCAGAGCGCTTCGAAGTGCCGAAAACGCGAGATTCGACGGTCGTTAATTTCAGGGTTCTGAAATTAGCCAGTTGCACTTTAAATTGGCCCGAACTTTCGTTTATCAGGGGAAGAGAAAATAGTACTGCATCTTTTTTTTTATGAGGCAACAAAATTTTATTAAATACTCAACTACAGTACCTTTACCGTAAGTAAAGTGACGGCTGGCTCGGCACGCAAAATTTTACTAAGGAGGCCATAAAGATAATGTAAGAAATCATATTAGTAAATGTTAAACTTGATTTATTCGAGTTTATTATATATATATATACATGCATGTCGGTAAGAATATGAATTGCGGGGTATTCAAGTGTGAATACCGTTGCTAAAGCATAAAGCCGCCAGTGTGTTATATATGCACACAAACTATGTTTGTACTTTTTGTGGCACTATTTTCTACAAATAATGATGTCGAATTAGATTAATCATAGAGCATTACTGATCAAAATAAACTTTTAATTAGTTCTTGGTCGTAATTACTAGAAGTTGACAAAATATAATTAGTTCTTGGATGGAGTAGTAGGAAGGGAATCTAATAATCTTCAAAGTGGGACCCATTTTTAAGCACAAGCAAAGAACTGGAAAGGAAATGTACGAAAAGCTACACCCACCGTCTTAAGCTTCTAGTTATTTGTCAAAATTGTATGTGGGCCCTCTAGAGACGGGAGGACTTGTCCGTACAATAATCAAAAACTTTATAAAATATAAATCACACTCCATGATATTTTCCGTTCGCTACAGGATTCCCGGTTTACTACTTACAAGGTTTTTAGCCCATAGTATTGCATCGTTCGTGGCTCATCTCTAGCGTTGATTAATAACCACGAGACATGGGCAGATTCAAGTGGGTGAAGGCCAATCATGCGATCTTGAACCGTTCCATGGATAGAACGGTGCTTTCGTGTTTTACTACTGTTGAATTACCTGAGGTAAAAACCCCAATCGTGACTAACGATCTCAAATTGTTCGTACTTTGCAACAACACTTAGCGAGTTGGATTCACACTTGTAATCAAATGAAATGAGCATGATTGTAAGTGATAAAGGTAAAAACCCCGATCGTGACTAATGATCTGAAATTGTTCATAGCAAGACTTGGCAAGTTGGATTCACACTTACAGTCAGGTGAAATGAGCATGCTTGTAAGTGATAAATAGGTTAAATTCTGGACAATTCAGCTCCTTTTCGCTTAGCCAGAAATCATGAGCATCTTCAATGGAATAACTGAATTCAACTCCTCAAATGATGAAAATTGACCTAATATTATGTGTTAAAGCTTTGTAGTAATTCAGAAAAATGTACAAGTACTCATAACTTAACGACGATCGAGGTAGATTAATTACGATAAAATATAAAGGCCTCGCTAGATTTCCCTACCTCTTTAAATATTTATACATCTTTACTTTGGCTCCTTGATATATAGATTACGACATTTAACGAATTACTTCATCTGTCTCAATTTGTTTGTCCAATCTCAATCTTCCTAATTTAGGAGCCAATTTTTAATTAAATTCTACTATTAGAGAGATGATCTAATTCAGCAAAAATAGGTGTTAAAGTCATACTGGAAAAGCCACATTATTCATTCTTTGAATTTACTCCATTTGAAAGTATTCCGTACATTTACTAAATTCTGTTCATTGACAAGTAGACGAGATTGATTTTACCGGATTAGTGGAGTGGATTGAACAGTCGTACTGAAATTAGAACAAGAAAGTGACAGACACTTTGTTGGAAAATTAGGATAGGAAATGGGAAAGGAATTGTTTTGAGAGAGAGAGAGAGAGAGAGTCCCTATACATGATGAACCTAGACGAAAAAGACAAAACGGAAAGATCAAAGAAGACGAATCAAATCATGCCAGCTAAGGCTTATGTGGGAATTCCTTCGCAGATGAGCTCTGCCTTCCTTCAAGTTTATCCATCCCCCTCCATTACCATTGGCCCATGACACCCCATACCAGTGGAAGCAAAATTCCTGTCTCTCTCTCTCTCTCTCTCTCTCTCTCTCTCACACACACACACACACACTTACTTCACCCTGTCTGTCTATCCCCTTGTTAGCATTGGCCCATTGGTACCCATACCAGTGGAAGCAGGTTTTAAACCCCCGCTCCTACCCTCCTTACCCCCTCGTGTCTCTCTCTCTCTAACCTTTATCTGGAATTCAATTTGGTGCATTAAAAGCAGCAACATATAATACTGTAGAAGAAAGATTTTTATCAAGTATCAGAATCAGATAGGATAACGACCAAAGAATAAATATATGGAATTCCGATAACTCAGACGTCCGGATCGGTTTACACGCATATCAATTAATCCTGAAGCTCATTCCCACCGCTCTCTTACTAAAACACAAATTAAAGTCAGAGCAAAACCCTAATTTCAAAGAACTTGATAATAAATATGTAAAACCTTCTAGCCCAAACTTTCGCCGCTAGGTCAACCCGTTAGAGTTAATAATAAATAATATGGAATTTGTAGGGAGGAGAGAGGCCATGCTGATGGTCAGCAGCAAAAGCTCAGGGGGGATGGATGAACTTTTCTAAAACGCGGTTCCAACAGTACCAACTTGCCACAAATTGGGACCTACCTCACATACATAGCCCACAACATTATACATACATATTGATATCGCAGAGTCGTTGGATGGATCCCCCGTATCTCCTAGTTACTACTGCTACTACACGACACCCACACTACCCCTCCCCCAGTAACTCTCTCTCTCTCTCTCTCTCTCTCTCTCTCTCTCCATGAATCTTCCTAGTTCCTTTCCTTTCTTGGGTTGACCCCACCCTCACCCACATTATCATATCCCTTTTTTTATTATCTTTTTTGTCATATCTAATTTGCCAAAAACTATACAACTTGTAATAACATAACAGTAAGTTTACTTTACCATTTTATTTCGTCGTATACATGAGAAAATATAAAGTTTCTTTGACAAATTCTAAACCATCCCGGGGAACTTATCGTGTGATCCAATCGTAAAATGTTATGTCCTTCCATAGCGAATGTTTTGAACGTAATGATTCTTGGGTGAATATATCCGGATCGATCAAGGAGTCTCCGTAATGCGCAAACAAATTGGGACGGAGAGTACTAGTCTGTTAAGTCATTCGGTGGGTTTTGGTTTTTCAGCTAAATGACTTATTTTTTTGTTCTTATTCAAATTTTTTTCGCATTTGGTAGTTTTTGTCAATTTTTTTGGATTATTGCTTTTTCATGATAAGAGAAATCTAAAAAGTAAAAAATTATGATCGAAATTCAATTTTTTTTAAATAAAAAATTGGCTTATTGACATATTTTTGTCTTTATTCAAAAAAATTATGTTTTAATCGTAATTTTTTACTTTTTAAATTCCTTTCGTCATGATGAAGTAATAATTTTCAAAAAAAATTGACGAAAAACAAACAAATGCGGAAAAAATGCAAATAAAAAAAATAATAAATCACTTGACTTATTCAGCCGAACAACCTCTAATATTGTTGATATCAGGCAAATGTTCACTAAATGATAGTACTTTAAAGATTAGAAACCAAATATGATTACAGTAACCATTTTTTATTATAATATTCCGTCACACGAGACATATGCCAGCTCCTATAAATATTCAGCCTCCTACGTATTCAACTCATACCCCTCTTCCCTTTTTTTCTCTCTCTCTCAGTCTCTCTCTCTCTCTCTCTCTCTCTATCTCTCTCTCTGAAAATACATTCTGTTTCTCTCTCAGAGACATACCACCAAAAATGGACAACAGCTGCACAGACGAGAGCACAACGACCGACTCTCGATCAACCACACCCCAACCGCTGTTCCCTCAGCCCGCGACGATGACGTCGCCGAATCAGAGCCTGTGCCGCGTCGGGAGCGGCGAGAGCGTAATCCTCGACACCGACGGCGGCGTCGAGGCCGAGTCCCGAAAACTCCCCTCGTCGCGCTTCAAAGGCGTGGTCCCCCAGCCCAACGGGCGCTGGGGGGCCCAGATTTACGAGAAGCACCAGCGGGTCTGGCTGGGCACCTTCAACTTGGAAGACGAGGCCGCCAGGGCCTACGACATCGCGGCCCAGCGCTTTCGCGGCCGCGACGCTGTCACGAACTTCAAGTCGGAAACTGCTACAGCAGTTTCCGAAAACGACGACGTGGAGGCCGCGTTCTTGAGCTCCCACTCCAAGGCCGAGGTCGTGGACATGCTCAGGAAGCACACGTACAACGACGAGCTGGAGCAGAGCAGGCGGAATTACGACGGAAACGGAAAATGCCAAAACAAGGACAGGGTTGTAAATTCGCTGGGCGGCCCCGACTGCTCGGCCGCGGGAGCGACCGAGCAGCTGTTCGAGAAGGCGGTGACACCCAGCGATGTCGGGAAGCTGAACCGGCTGGTGATACCGAAGCAGCACGCGGAGAAGCACTTCCCCTTGCAGAACGGGAGCGTCTCGAAGGGGGTCCTGCTGAACTTCAAGGACGCGGCCGGGAAAGTGTGGAGGTTCCGTTACTCGTACTGGAACAGCAGCCAGAGCTACGTGCTGACCAAGGGGTGGAGCCGGTTCGTGAAGGAGAAGAGCCTGAAAGCAGGGGATGTCGTGAGCTTCCACCGGTCCACGGGTTCGGACAAGCAGCTCTTCATCGGTTGGAAGGCCCGGGACGGGCCGGCTGTGGCCGGGCTATTGATCCCGGTCCGGCCGGTTCAAATGGTTAGACTGTTTGGGGTCAACATATTTAGTGGTGGTGTTGATACCAATGGTAGTTGTGGGGGGAATAAGAGGATTAGGGAGATGGAGTTTTTGGATTTTGAGTGTAGTAAGAAGCCGAGGGTAATTGGAGCTTTGTAACATTTTGTTTTTTCTTGTTTTTTGGTTGGGGTAGGAAGGGGGAGGGAATTGGGCCACTGAACAGTTTGACAGATCGTTAACTTTAGAGTCTCGGAATCAGTTGAAATGCGCGCGCAAGCAACCCGAACATTGGGTTATGAAAAGAATGAAAAGGAAGGGGGAGGGAAGGTGGGGAGGGGTGGAGGTGTAGCAAGTGGCAAAGTAGAATTGTAAATTGTTTTTTTTTTAATGTTTAGACAGAGAAGCTGTAGAAGAGATAGACCAGCTCTTCATGAACCTTTTAGGTACAAGAACAAATGGGAAAAACAAAAAAGCTGAGAAACAAAAGTAAAGATGGATCAATTTGTTCTGCAGTTCATATCTGGTGAAATGGTTTTTTAATGTTCATGTTAGTTTGCTGTTAGGTTCGGTGCTCAATGCTTTGCAGTGGTGTTGCTTTCCCCAAGTATCTCCCTGTTGACATACTCTGCCTCTCCTGTGATCTCAGGTGTGAGAGAGAGAGAGAGAGAGAGAGAGATTATAGTAAGGGAACTTTTCTAATACGGAGCCCATCTGGTCCTTCATTACTTGAACAAACACGTATCAATTCACTTTTGGCCAACCTATACTTTTTTGTTTAATCTTTTCTTTCATAACTTAGGATGTTTGGACCATTTTATATACATACGCTGAAGAATTATTGAAATCAATTTCACTGTTCGCTAGTGATGACTCGTTTTAAGTTGCAACAAAGTCTCCGATCAACTGAGCTTGTAAAAATTGATAGCTCCTAAAAAAGTGTGTAACTTACTCAACAAGCTTAAGAAAGTGATTTTTTTTTTTTTTTTGAGTACTCGTATTGTGTCCTTTTTTTTTTTATCCTCGTATTGTGTCCTTGTTCACATCACAGAAACCCCCCAATGTTGATCTTTACACTTATGATATTATATAAACGCAAATTGTGATTGAAATGCATTCTTGAATTGAGTTAATTTGACTTGAGAGGCTGTCAAATTAATTACGTACTAATGTTGCTTCCTAACTCTTATCTTAACAACCAAACTTTAGAGTACTTTAATCAAATACTCTTTTATTCTACGTCACTCCCATAATCTTGAAATTAATTGAGACTATATTCATTTAGGATGTGTTCCACTAACAAAATAAGTACTTATTTAAAATTTTCAAATAAGTACTTAGCTTTTGAATTAAAAGTGTTGTGTTGTGAAAAAATGACGAGTCTAATATAGCAAAAAATAAGAATCATAGCGAAACGGGTCCTTAATACTCTCATCTAAACTCATTAAAATGGTTGCATGAAGGATGATGTGTCATTTCAATCAAAATGATGGTTCTTTAACTAAACTAATCTGCCTAACAATGTCAAACTGTTGAGCTATAATATCGACAATAATAGAGTCAAGGTAGGTATAATTAAATTAGCAACAATATCGAATACAATATTATGACCACATGACCACTACAAATTAACCACAAAATATATTTATTGCCAGTAGTTCTCATATTTTTTCTTTTATTGGGAAGCTCAATGCAGATCACCATACATGGTTGCCGACATTTCTCTCACTCAAATTAATGGAGTTTATTTATGGACCGTATCGGTTGAGGTGAATCTCAGTCTAATCTCCACGGTAGTGTTTTCCTGGCAACTTCCACAGCAATTTGATATTGTGCGTTCTAGCTGCAAATAGTCAACACTGTACACGTTTGAACATGGGTAGGATCACTTGACATCGAAGCTTGTTTGAATTGAGCAATATATTACATGTCTCACGGATCGATCCAAGGGGTTGGCCCGGTAGTCTTAAACCGGGAATTGAGAGAGTTTGCTCTCCACTAAAGTCTCCACAGGTTCGATTCTCCTTTGATCAATAACTCTTAACGAGACCACCTCACCCCACGTGTACAGGCTGTGGAAGAGACTACATAGATTAATCGAATGTGCGCGAAAGCTGTTCCAGAACACCCTGCAGTACCATTTTTTTTTTACATTTCTATTGAGACATAGAATCCGGGTCCATAAAAGTACTCCGTATATAAGGGAGTTATACTGTACGTAGTAGATTGGCCGTCATCTATGGGCTCACAAATCTTCCCAATTATTGACTACTACTAGCTCCAGTTTTCTAAAGTCTTTTCCATCATGTTTGGCTTTGGCATGCAATAAAAATTTGGTAATTGAACCGATCGAAGTCTTCCACTGAAGCGCCTACTACTCTTGTCTTGTCCAAGTACAAGTAGTGCTATCTGAATCTTCATCAACTTCTAGTTTGGAATGACTTCCCTTCCCATGATCGAGTTGTTGAATTTTCAAGAGTTTCCTTCGAGTAAATCAAACAAAGGAAGATGACGTGAAAGTAAGGGATTGATACCATTCCGTTCGACCAAAAAAAAAGAAAGGGATTGGGAGTTGTTGTAATGCGGCAGCCGCACTACACGGTGTAGTGCGGTGGATCAGACCGTCCATCTCGATATGAAGAGTACGGATTTAATCCGAACTCCTAAAAATCCGAGCCGTTCATTGCCGAAATGGACACATGTAGTGCGAGGGGTGTGAGAATTCAAATAATTTGGATAGTATCTTTAGCTTTGGTGTTTGCATTATCCTTTTGCTCTCCGAACCCATTATATGCTAAACCTAAGTTTGACCTAACTTATTCATCTTTCTGGTTAGTTTTACATCGATATACTTCTACGTTAATACTTATCCGTCTTGACGAGAAAAATGCATAAGCAAAAGGGGAAGAAAAAAAATTATGACCAGATTTTTGAAAAAATCGCCAAAGACAAATAATCATGTCCAAAATCGCCCAACACACATTCCTATGTAACACATGTTTGATCCAGAGTCCAAAAAGTGTAACTGCGTAGATTTTGTGCACGGATTACAGTGTGAGGGGGTCTCTGTTAGAAATCAGCTTAATCCGATACATATAAGTACTTGATCTAATCATCTGACTTTTTTCATTTAGATTTCAGGATAGTAAAAAGTTAGATGATTGGATCGAGCGCCTATAGGTATCGGATTGAGCTGATTTTTAGAGGCATGAACCTTCAAAAAAAGGCTTTGTACTAATGAACAACTCGGATCATTTGTGTAGAACCTGTAGTGGGCTCACACCGTGATCTGTGCACAGAAAACTGTGCAAAATTGCAGTGCAGTTAGCAGCTCTCGCACAGAGCCAATGGTCCACACAGTGCACTTTATTCAGGACCCATGACCACAAATCAATTGGGCCACATTTTTACCACAGCCCACAAAAGTTGTACAGGCCCACCAATCGTTTCGGATCTTTTCCGCTTGGCCCGGCCCATTTGGCCCCTCCAAATCCTCCGTTATCCCCTCTCCTTCACCACACCCTCTCTCTCTCTCTCTCTCTCTCTCCAAAATGCCCTGCGTTGCTTCACTCTCCTATTCAACTTCTCTGCAACTCTCTTCTTCTGTCTATGGACAACCCTTGTCATCATCATCATCTAGTCTTATCATGAGGGGCCCACTGAACTTCTCATCAGCTTCTTTCTCTGGTATGGAACTTCGTAAGCTACGTATGTTAATCACTTTCTTTTTCCTTTCTGATTAATGGGTTTGATTTTATTTTGGTAATTTTCTCAACGTCAGGGAAAAAATCCAATCTTCAAAAGCGTTTTTTTGTTGAAGCAAAGAGGCTTTTGGGCATAGAGGAGGCCATTAAAATCAGGAGGTAATTTCTGGTATACTGAACCGTTTCAAGTTATTTTTTGTTCTGATGTTACAATCTCGTTTGTGGCATTATTCGAACATGAGTGCAATTGAAATTCACTTGTGACAATATGTACGTATTCGAATGAAGCATGCCTTTGTGTTCAGTTCTACTGATATTGAGAACAGAATCTTGATCAGTCATTTGGGAGGTGTTTCGACGCACTTTCTCGAATTTAGGTTACAGTGTGAAGGGGTTAGTGAAGCCGTGAAGGCATCGATTGGGGTTTTGGCTGTTGTAAATATCAGGGAGAGAAAGTATTCAGAAATTTTAGTACTCGAAAGATTCGGAATGTATAAATTTGGTGGTATTCTTTGGAATATGCAGTGATTACTTGTAGAAATCAGAGTCAGGGATGTAGTAGTAGTGGTAAATAGAAACATGAATAGTTAAGTTCTAGCTGAAATCTGAAGTACTCAACTGTCCTAGTTGCTAGTGAAGCTTCGCCAATGACTTCATCTTTCTTTAGAGCATCCCAAGCCATGAATGACGAATCTTGAGATGCCAAATTTGGTGTCAACAAACCTCCCTCACTAACCATAGTATCAAATGGTTACTTTTGGAGAACAAACTGCTATTTTGAGAGCTGAAACGGTCAAAAAAGTTGTTTGGCATCTCCTGTCAAATTTGAAGCAAACTGGAAGCTGCCAAATCCACCTTGGATTTGACTATGTGTTTGAAGGTAAGATTGGAGCAGCAATTGCTTCTTTTTTTTTTTTCCTAGTTGGGGCTCCACTTTGACTCCCCCATTGGAGATGCTGTTCCACAATATGCTTTGTTTTCATGCCAAGCGAAGCGACCAATTGAGATCCCCCAAATTCTCCCTGCCCACTTCTGTCTCCTTCATGAATCTATCTCGCTTAAATGCCTTAAATGGTCAATGGTCTGGTATGTGATACAGAGTAAGTTTTGAAATATGAAGTTTTCTTCTCGGCCTAAATCTACTAATCCCAAGCTCTAGGTAGGATGAGTTTTGCTGCAGTGAAACCAGTCGTTTCATGACATATTATCTGATGTTATGGTCACTACGTATTTGTTGTTGTTGTTTTTTGTTCTCTAAAACTTCGACAATTTTTAAGTTGTGTTGTTGATTGATTTAAACTCGGCGTTCTGCATACAGAGAGCGTGAGCTTCTAGGTACGAAGATCATTAAAAGGCCACCTTTGAGGCGAGGAAAGGTATCCCAACGTCTTCCAGTGCCTGATCACATACCAAAGCCTCCTTATGTTGGTTCCAACTTGTTACCAGAAATCTCTCCCGAACATCAAATTCCTGATTCTGCAGGCATCGCTTCCATGAGGGCTGCATGTGAGCTTGCTGCTCGGGTCTTGGATTCTGCCGGGAAATTGGTCAGGGTAAGAAACTACAATTTGTTTTTGTATTTTACTATTTAACATATGTTTCCTGGGATTCTAGTTGCATTAGGTTTGTAATGTGTTTCTCTTCATCCATAGTGCGTCTGCGACTATGATTGCTGTATATTATTGCGATTGAGGATACACTGATCTTCAGATCTGCTCATGGACTTTTATGCTTGCCTTCTTATCTGTTTATATTTGAACATTGTCCTTTATTTACCGAGTTAACAATTTGGTTTTGATTAAACTTAGTTTAATCCTCTGGCTGAGTTTGCTTATCTGGTCAAATAAAATGTTAGAATTGGGGTTACAATTGGATTGGCATATGCCAAATGGACCTTGGATTAATGAGCCAGTGTAGTATAGTTTCAGTTAGCATTAGTATCTCCCTTTCCTTCTTGTGTTCCTTGGGCAGATGGGGGTAGGTGGATTTTTCAGGAGAATATGGTTGTACTTTGGGTGGTTCTGATAAGAAAGTCATGTTTTAATGCCAGCAGTTTGATGCAGTTATGCCATTAACAGCTCAGATCTTATAAGAGTACATGGAGTGTGTTGTCTGAAAAACAGAGTTTCCTTGACTTAAGCTTTGTATCCAAGCATGCGATCGAACTTTGTCTTGTCTCCCACACCTTGAGCAAGAACCTCTGGTATTTGAGGCTAAGAGATATGGGCTTTCAACTTGGGCTTTCTGATGTCATTTTTTACACTTCCATTATAGAAAGTGGTGAGCTAGGAAGTGTTAGTAGTTTTAAAGATGGCAATTGTCCTGGTAATTGACGTATAATCTAAATTTTTTGTAAGGCCATGATGTAGAACATTTCAAGGCAATAGCTTCATGCTTCCACATACTTGTTATTAATTTTGATCCCTAACCTTGTCTCACAATGTTCTACGTGTTGCTTCTTTTGGGAAATGTATGGTTAATTACAATGTTTAGAGGAGAAAGCTGTATTAGGCAGGCTGTAGAGGAACTACAAGGAAACATGGGAGCTTTATACTGATTATCTTATTATGGTGGGAAATATAGTTTTATTGGCTGTAGACTGTATTGTTGGCAGAAAGGAAGCTTAGTTTAGTGGGCACAATCATCCGTTTTAATTGTAAAGCTGTCTATATCAGTCTTATCTTCTGTCAACTAGTTATTCCATCAGATTCTTTTGGGTTTACGATGTTACATTTTAAGTTTTCTTTGCAGAATGGATTGAAATGATATTTTACTTTCATTCTTACGGTCTTCATAAGCAAGGGCGGAGCTAGAATTTCCTCCTCGGTGTTGCCTACTTTCGTTACGTCCCCTCTCATGACCGTTCAATCTTCATCCTTTCTATCCATCAACCTGAACGTGGATAGCATCATACTTTAGATTGTTTGTATCGCACAATCAATGGACCCATCCTTCCATACCAAACTCATTTGGGCAATTTGGTCTGTAACCTTGGAAGCGCTGACACTACCTTCCTAACTTCACATATCCATTTCGGCATCACACAAGAAGTTCTGGATATGTGTCAGACATGCATAAATACATGTTCGATGTTTCTATATTTTTTATTCTAGTCGGGCACATTGGGGACACGTTAGGAAGATATTAGGAATCATAATACAACTTCCAAAAATTGAGCCAGAGTCAAACTCGCATGGATGCTTAGTTCAAGAATACATTTTTAAGTGGTTGTTGATTTGTATGTCTATAGTATTGACCTTATTTGTGTTTTTTTTTCCTAATTTGAAAAAATAATGGACCATTTTTTTAATTCTTAGATATGTATATTTGCAATATACCTGTACACTATATGTTTCCTATATTCAATGTGTCCCCATTGTGTCTGTCCTGAAAAAATATACGTACCTATCTTGCCGTCTCCGTGTCGTGTCTCTAGTGTCATGTCCCCATTCATGCTTATAAGAACTTCAATTATTACAGTATCTGTACAAAATTCTACCAAAGAAATTGGACAAATAGATTACTAAACAGTAGAAAGCAACATTTTTGCTTATAGAAGGAGTGTGGTTCCACTACTCTAAATACATGTCATTACCTTCAAAGACAATAATAATCTATTTTATGAGCCCAAATAAGTTTCATAGTTTACTAAATGAACGGATCCCCGTTCCAAAGAGAGAAGTCATTATTATTTTGATTTGTGTTATGAGATTAAGATCTTATGGGAAGGACCGAAGGGTATAATGCATAGTTAAGGGTATTTTGAATTATTGATAAAGAATTTGTTGTTGCGTGTAAATGCTATGAAATGACCACTGCAAACTGGAGAAATATTGGGGGGCAGTAGAAAGTATTTTTGCCATTTGTATACCATGTATGCTGCAGCTTGTGGCATATGAATGAATGGAGTTTTTGCAGAAGGCGGCACCTACAGGTGCCTAGATCTGCCCCCTGTATGATGTAGGATTTGGGTCATACATTGATATTTTTGTTCTTCTGATCTTTTTATTTATGGAATGATAGAATCATATTCTTTCTTTCTCTCCAAAGCCTTTGCTCTATTGATTCTTGCAGGTGTCTTTATGACTCGCTATTTACATCATTTTATATCTTGATTAGCCATCAGTGACCACAAATGAAATTGATAAAGTGGTGCACCAAATGATTATTGACGCTGGTGCTTATCCTTCACCTCTTGGCTATGGGGGATTTCCAAAGAGTGTATGCACATCAGTCAATGAGTGCGTGTGCCATGGAATACCTGATTCTCGCCAACTACAGGTATTGCAGTTTACCTGCCTAGTGCTGCTCACTTAAAATTCAAACTTGTCATTACAAATAATCATCTCCTGTGCAGGATGGCGACATAATAAACATTGATGTGACAGTATACTTAAATGTAAGTTGCAATCCTTGTTTTGCTGACTACGTTCCTGTAAACTGGTGATCTTATTGACATGATCTTATCCTGTGTATTTGTGTAACAGGATGTTTCAGTTTCTTCATATAAGTTGCGTGCTTCAGTTATTTTTTCTCACACAGAAAGCACCTTTGAAATCTACATTCCCCACAATGCCGTGGCCATTTTTAGATGTTAGATGTCTGTTGAGTGTTGTAGTCTAGAATATGCATTTTTGTGAAGGCAATGTCCTCTCTCTGTTATTGTGGATCCTTAGGCATGAAATTTTGCATTTTTGCAATTGCTCTGAATCCATCATACGTTTATTCTCGGTAAGTAGTGTATAGTTTGGTCATGTACCACAAAGACAGCTAAGTGCCCCATTGAAAAAGAACAACACTATCCTGAAGGTCATATGCTACGGGATGGGAAGACTAAAATTAACCCTTTTACGAGAAAGAAAAACAATGTCAGCTTTCGGTTTAGCTGATATTATAGCCCTTGATAGAATACAGTGGTGAAAGTGATTTATGTTAGCCAATTCAAGTAATTGGGAAAAGATCCTTACTTCCTTAGTTTCACTGAATGTTTTTACATACACGATATAAATGCCTTTCTTTGGTACTTAGTTTTTTCCCAGTTTTTCTTATACTTATCCGCAAATTTACCTTTTCTTGATGAGAACCAAGACGGTTTTGTTTGAGGGCATGCTGAGGGGGCACAGCCACACAACACATGTACAATAAAGATAAAAACATGACGAATGTACATGGAAAAGTATCAACACCCATACACCAAGCCAAAGAGCCAAATATTTTAACTTGTTGAACTATGTTTCACTGTTTTTTTTTTATATCTAATGCACAAGTCTGTCGAAGGATCATGTTTTTCTTCAAGAGCATTTCATACTATTTCCTTCTGAGTGGTAGAAGTTGACTTCCATGCAATATTTTTTATCTTATTCTATAGGGTTATCATGGGGACACATCAAAAACCTTTTTTTGTGGCAACTCCATTAGTGATTCTGCGAAACGGCTTGTCGAGGTATACTTTAGTAAGTACTTGTTGATTATTCTTTTGTTGTTTAACTTTCAATGTGTTATCCAGCTAATTAGAAATTCAGAGGAAATTCTGTTTATTTTCACTTTTCCCATTTATGGCAGGTAACTGAAGAGTGCTTGCACAAAGGGATTGCTGTTTGCAAAGATGGCGTTTTGTTTAGGAAGATTGGAAAGAGGATTAGGTGTGTTTATTTCTTAGTGGTATTTTTTATGTGTTTTATTATGGGCTGCGGGAGTGGTACTAAATCAAGGGAAACTATGAATTCTAGATATGGATAGAAAATAACAGTTATGAATAAGGGCATAGCAGATATAGTACTCAAAAAGAATCGACACACCACACCTAAGCGATTGGAATTGAGAATATTGAAAGTTTTCAATGCCACCACTCACTATTTGCCAGGTGAAAGTGCGCGTTAACACAATTCTTTTCTCTCCTAATTCCTATCTAATCGTAGACCATCCTGGGGCAGAGCCAACTAAGATAGATACACCTTAGAGACCTGCCAAGCAAGGAAAGAATTCATAATACCATATGACACATTTCCTGGCTGCTCTCAAAGAAAGAATGTAGGTCTTAAAGTCATTTTGAATGATCTCCAGTGAATGCCCGCATGGTTTGAAAGGTGGTTGGTGTTTTGTTAAACTATTGTTATCATTTTATTGGAATTTGTCACGGTAATAGATGCACTTATCGTCACACCCTCTGGAGGAATGGTAGCGTCCTACTGTGTTCACTTTGTAGGGTATTCTTATCTGCTTGTAATTTGTGTGACATCATAAGTTTATTGGTAATTGCTTGTTCTTAACAATTGGTCTTGGTGACTGTCTCAGTGAACATGCTGAACAATTTGGGTTTGGTGTCGTTGATCGTTTCGTTGGGCATGGTGTTGGGACAGTATTTCATTCTGAACCATTTATATTTCATCACCGTGAGTAACCATTTGCTTCTATTTCTCTGGTATAGTATAAAGGCAAAATCTCATATTAATGAAGGAAGAATTGGAACTATTCCTATATTACTTCACTTCGTGGAATACTATGCTGATATGTGTTGATGAAGAAACTCTTTTTGAAATGCTTGTGTAGAAGACTGCTCTGTCCCACATAAGTAGACATCAGTCTATTGGGTGACTAATTGCTTGTTAGTCTGGTTCTACTAAATGACACTTATTTTCAAATGAGTGGAATGTTATTTTCCTCCGCACTGTCCTTTTTTTCCTTCAGTTTTGCCTTTCCTCTTTCCTTTTCTTGGCTTCTTGCTCCTCTTTCCTTTTTTCTTTTGTGTCTGGATCTTGATGTTAGTCTGGAGAAGTTGTAAAACATGGTCCTTTTTTTCATGTTACGAATAATAATCACCAATTCCGGTTTTGACATTACGGGTGTGTTATTATTTAGTTTCCTTTCTTCCTCTGTTTGGTCCCTAGTTTGGGAGAGAGGAGAACAAAAACTAAAAGAGAACAATTTAAGTTATTTTCCTCCTCACTTTCCATTCTTATTTTTTATTTTTCCTTTGTTAATTTAGTTACCTTATCATTCCTCTTATTCTCCTTTTGTCTTTGCAAAACCAAACAGAGAAAAAATAACTACTACGCCTAAAATTTCACCCAGCACTTAACCTTCCTTTCTCTTTCCTTTTGCAAGTCCCAAGACTCAACACACTCGAGTTTCCTGGTTGTTGTAGCAAGCGTATAGTATACTTGAACAGCAATTGTTACCGAGTATGTGTACATATCAGGAACATCCAAACATGTCATCTTACATCTATTTGACAAAATGAGCCAATATTTTATCCGTTGGCAAACTGGTAATGCTTTAACATCACACGCCCATTGCGCGTTTAAAATTGCATTCTCTGATTCCATATGTAGCTTATGCCATCAATTGTAATGCTCTCTTCTAAATACAACTTTTATTTTTATCTCAGGCAATGACCAGCCTGGTCGCATGGTTGAAGGTCAAACATTTACAATTGGTAAGTGCCTTGAGATTTTACATACAGATAATACATGTCTATTTTCTTTTTCTTTTTGCTAAGCCAAATATCCCAGTAGATCCTTCTGATGAAGATCACTTAATAAGTTATAATTGTTCTCTTCTAATTTGGGACGAAATCCCAGAGGCCAAAGTATATGGAGTAGTATTTTACCATTTGGCATCGAGTAGTATTTTACCATTTGGAAGGGGACCACGGCAGTTTCATATTGCAATTACTTGTCATTAGGGTTTTCACCCACTAAATGGCCTCTTGGATAAAGATCCTAAATTAGACCTTGGAGGATGGGTAAGAACTCAAAGAATTTGGAAAATTAATCTCTTTCTCTCTCCTCTTTCCTTCTCTCCAAGTCCGGGGTTTGGTTTGATCAGAAGGATACGTTATATCTGGAGTCTCTCAATTCTCAAACATCGTTTACATATCCTTTAACTGCGGATGTGGAATCTGGAATATGAACCTTTTCCATCCGTCTTTTTTGCATCTTTTACTGCAGAACCAATTCTTACACTAGGGAGCACAGAATGCATCACATGGGAAGATAACTGGACAACTTTGACAGCTGATGGCCGTCTCGCAGCGCAGTTTGAGCATACCATTTTGATTACAAGAACCGGTGCTGAAATTTTGACGAAATATTGAAGAGGGAAAAAGTGTTGGTAACTTTTTCTCCCGATGTATATAAGACCGAGAGAAATCTGTATTTTTATTGTTGTTGAAGGCTGTAAAGGTGTTCATTTTCATTGAACAAGTGAAATTCTCGAACGAAAAGGGTAGGTTTTAGGTAGCTCCCTGGTGATGGGCTTTAGCAAGAAAAGTGTTGAACTGGGAACATAACGTGCGAAATGATTTGTATGAATCTATGATCTATTAGAATTGTAATTCACTATTTCTTCAGTGTTTGGGTTTGGATTCTCTATTCTGTGTGTTTTACGCTAATTTAAGGCTTGACAAATACAATGTTTTTAATCAACAATTATCCTTAATTTGTTCTCTCAATTCTGTTTCTTTCCGTTTGGCTAAAATTGCAGAACTAGCTCAATGAATTACGCTAATATTGGGACCCTTTAACCAGACTCGACCGGTGCTCCCGTTTGAGCCCACCACGAGTCCAACTTTGATTACGCTAATATCAGGACCCTTAAACAAGACTCGACCCGTGCCCCCGTTTGAGCCCACACCACGAGTCCTACTTTGATGCTCCGTGAACGAATACGAAGGGATTGGCCTTGACCATTGCTTCATTGCCTGGGGAAAAGTCGATTGACTAGTTGTTGGGCATAAGTCAGAAGCTAATTGTGCAAGAGCTGTCTTCTGAGACTTAATTACCATTATACTAGTAGTAATAATGAAGCAAATTCTGTGTGTCCCCCTCTCTGACTATGACTCCTTTAAAATAAGCAGAATTCAACAAATTTTGGTTCCTTTTTTTTTTTTTAATAAACAGAACTTTTAAAAAGGGTGGGAGGGGGCGACCAGAGTAGCGACTCCCCTTGGGCGTGACCATAGGGGCTCCCTACCCGCTGTGGAATATCCGGTTCAAGCCATAGCTACTGCCCGGAAGGACAGGCCGTCGCCACAGCACCACTAAGATGACTAGGTGGCCAAAGGCCTCCATGCAAATCCACACAAAGACCCTGCAGTGGCATCGGTGGGATTCGAACCGAGGTCCGCGCACATAGAGGAGGGGACTTAACCCACTCACTGTGGCCAACTAGGCTACCACCCCTGTGGTAGCCTAGTTGGAAATATTCCTTTTGCTTGTCCAAATTGACAATATTTTTTTGTAATGTTTACACGAGAACGTGGACAGTAATAATAGTAGCTACGCCTACATGTGTAGTAGTTCAACATGCCTAAATTTTAGTCTCTCGAAGTGTGGCCTTAAATTTAGGAGTGGGCCCCAATAAAGGACACTGTGACGTCCGCGTTTTCCTGGCACGAGCAGGGGGTTGCGTCAATAAGTATGTTTCGTAGAGCTTGTCAACAATACTAACTGTGTGAGACCACACAAAGATCGGATGCCGGTTAATACGACTTCGTAATGCATTTATCTGGATACGAATTTCTTAGAATTTCGAATTGTTGCAGTTGAGAAGCCTCGGGTGGTTCTGCTACACTGAATCGAATACATCGAACCGCATTTTCTACAATAGGCAAATTCATTTCGTCTACGTATTGATCAACATTCGAGTTTTATGATACTGACGCAGTGACGCGGTTAATGTTCTTGACGGACTCTACAGAATGAACAGTTTCGATCCTTAACGCACCCCGTGCCTGTACCGAAAAAATGCCGACTGCACAGTACAGTCTCCAATTGGGAACTGCCGAGAATCCAACTCCTAAATTTATAGTACCACGTGCTTTTGGTAAATACTTTTCTGTTGAGGACTTACGTTATCCACCTCACCGGAACTTCCCTCGTCCTATCGCTGACTCTTGACCTGCTCGAAAAAAAAAAAACGCCAATATCTCTTCATTAATTTAAAGAGGGAAAAAAAATTAGCGCGACCATACGCGATACGCGCAAGAGGGCTGGTACACCACATGAATAAATCTGGACCGTCCAGGATCATTTCATGGAGAGTTTTCCGATCGATGACCAATTAAGTGTCGAGCACATTACGTAGGCAACTTTGAACCAGATTATTCACACTTATATTATAATCGATATATATATATATATATATGTGTGTGTGTCTGTGTGTATGTGTGGAGTCCCCTTCTTATAAGGATTACTTTATTTTAATAAAATGCGGACCTCCCTTTTCCGATTGGATTTCGATGATCCGAGCCGCTCAATGTGTTCAGAACGTGATTTTAAGGGTATTCGCGATAAATTAGTAAAAAAAAAAAAGACCGGGAAGGGTTTCATTGGAGCAGTTTTTTTGTTTTTTATCTAACGGTTCAAATAAAAACTGCTCAAATCAAGCCCTTTCCGGTCATTTTTTTTTTCCGATTTCTCACGGGTATCCTTTAAATCACTTTCTGAACACATTGAGCGGCTCGGATTATCGAAATCCAATCGGAAAAGGCGAGAAATGAGAAGTCCGCATATAAAGTCCTCATTTTAAAATTTTTACCTGAAGATTTCTATGTGTGTGGAATAGTAGATCTGGGTTATTGTACCCCTACAACAACCTGCAATCAGAAATTAAATGCAACAAAGGAGGGCAATCCTCATCCTTAGACCTGATATACATTAGAAGTTTTTTTTTTTTTTAAAAGGTTAAAAATAGTTTCCCTTAGCTACTAATTTGTGTAGTGGACAACTTTGAGGGGTTGACATGGTGATCAAGGCTTGAAGGGATTTACTTTGTCTTAAGTTGTATATTCAAAACCTATAATGCATTGTCACTCTTATAAAGTTAATCCATAAGAACTTTGCCCCAATTTTAATCAAACTTTTCGCAAACGAACGGTGACATTAAATCTCCAGAGATTAGTTGAGTGCATATACTGGTCGAGAAAAGTTATAAATATAATATTGTGTAGTGGACAATTAGAGAAGTGTTTTTCTAATCTCCCCACCATTTTTATAACAATTAACAAACACCATGTGGAGGCCAACCCTAATCCCTCACATGCCAAGTTGCAGCATCCACTCTGCTTCCACACTATAAACTTAAATATATTTTCTATCATCACTATAAATTTATATTACCTCCGCTCCAAAATATTTGTCCGTTCTGTAAAACGATGACTCAAACATTTTGGGACGGATGGAGTATATATAAGCACCCACATCATTTGACTACGTATATACATGTCCCTACCCAGACATACCTGAAGCTTTTGCTACACCTAACTTTCCTCCAAACCTTTCCCCATCTCTCAACTCTACGGACAGCCACCATCAATGGCTTTCACAAGCTCTGATCTCAGATCATCAATCTCCTCTGCAAAACTATCCAACCTTGGATCAACTTCATCTTCAATTACCCTGCAGATTCCGAAACCCTGCAGCCTCTCTTATCCGCTTTCCTCCTCAAATATGAAGATCTCAACGACCACCCATCAAGGCTTCTCGGCCGCAGGACCCTCCAGTAGGCTCACCACCAAAGCATTCTTCTTCGACTGGTTCAAGCCCAAGCCTTATTGCTCAACACCCAGTAAGTACTTTTTTCCACAATAATTGTTTTTTTTTTTTTATGGGAATAACGTATATAGAATGCAGGGTGACAGTATTAAATAATTGACATCCGATCAATATAATTTTTTTTGATGTGGGCGATGTTTTTGACGTGCTCTAACAGTATTAAAGATTTGGTGAGAAATATACAAGAATGAGTACTTCTAGTTTGTTTCTTTCTTTTATCTTGTTGTATTTTTATGTAGTTCACTTTTTTTTTTTCCACTGTGGAAAACGCAAAAGATAACTCTGATCATCAAATTAGGCATCGATCCTGATCATCGGATTAGGACCGTCCAGTCAGTCAATTCAAATTCAACTTTGGAAACCAATGATCCAACACCAGTACTTGCAGTCATCGCAACAGAGCTGGCCAATGGCGTAGCCAGGAATAACAAATAGTTGGGCACAATAAAGACACAAACTTAGGGGTAACCGGTAACAAATGATATCACAATTTGGACTTTCATCTTAAAGGAACTAGCAAAAAATAACATACTCATCGACGGACAACAGAGTTATATCTTTGAGAAATGCTAAATGCAAAGAAAATAGGCAAAAAAAAGACCCTTAAAGTATACATAAACCGCTCAGATGCACTGCACAGTGAATTTAGACTATTTATGTACACTTTAAAGGTTTTTTCTTTGCGAATTTTTTTATCACTAGCACTCCTCTATACCTTTACATCAAAAATAGTAACAAAACCATCATAGAGATCAACAAAAGTTACTAAAGGAAGGCTTTACAATAGACGACGGCGAGATTTTCATGTTATGAAAGCTTTTCATACTAGTGTCAAGCTCCAACAACCTGCCTCGAACGAGGGCCTCTGGACTAGGATGGTTGCGGATGATGGGGAGCCTTGAGTTTCACATTTGAAATTGTCGGACCACTTATTCACAATCTCTCCTACAATTAATTGGTGGTAGGAAGGGTTTCAATTAAGTTATTTATAGCATTCGACATCACACCCGCAAGTCTGTTTTTAGAGCGGTCGCAGGGAGTGGCATTGTGTAACCATATCCATGAGGGCACTCCGGGTCCAACAATCCTTCCCTCACGATGACGCTCCCGCGACTCGAACCCATGACTTTCTGATTTTGATATTACTTGTCGGATCGCTTATCCACCATCTCTCCTAAAATCAATTGGTGGTAGGAAGGGTTTCAATTAAGCCTTTTATAGCATTCGACATTACACCCGCAAGTCTGTTTTTAGAGCGGTCGCAGAAAGTGACATTGTGTAACCAAATCCATTGGGGCACTCCGGGCCCAACAGAAACTTCTCAAGTCATTTGTTCTCTGTTAGTGAGTCCGTTTGTTGGGAGAAAATGAATTTTAGTTACACTTTCAAGTTAGTCATGAGGTAAATTCTTATAAAATAAATTAAAAAAAAGGAAAACCTTCAAATTTGAAGTGGAGCTCGCGCCCCACAGGTCCTAGCTTGAATCCGTTACTCGAGCTGGTCTTGACTTTTCAGAACTTAAAGCGACCGCATCTTAAACTTTAGCTGAGGAAGCTCAAGGTCAACTCGTCGCCACATTCTGGATTCTTTTCCCAAAAAATGCTTTTGTCTTTAATTTTTTTCAGTTTGATTCTGTATTATCCATCTTGATCCTACTTCAATTTTTCTGTTGTTTCAGCCAAAGTTCAAGAACTGAGCGTCTACGAGATGAACGAGGGAGACCGAGGCAGCCCGGCGTACCTCCCCCTGAGTCAGAAAACGGTCCACTCGCTGGGCGACCTGGTCCCCTTCAGCAACAAGCTCTACACCGGCGACCTCCAGAAGCGGCTGGGGATCACGTCAGGGATAGCCATCCTCATCCAGCACGTGCCGGAGAAGAACGGCGACCGGTACGAGGCCATATACAGCTTCTACTTCGGGGACTACGGGCACCTGTCGGTCCAGGGCCCGTACCTGACCTACCAGGAAACGTTCCTGGCGGTCACCGGCGGGTCCGGGATATTCAAGGGGGCTTACGGCCAGGTGAAGCTGCAGCAGCTTGTGTTCCCCGTCAAGTTGTTCTACACGTTCTACTTGAAGGGTATTGAGGATCTGCCCGCGGAGTTGACCCCAAAGCCAGTGGCGCCGTCGAAGTCCGTCGAGGCGTCTCCGGCTGCGAAGGCTACTAAGCCTGGTGCCACTATCAAGAACTTCACTAACTGACGAGGGTCCGAAAACAATCCTTCTAGAACCACAAACATATATAAATACAAACACAAACTCTCTACCGATGAGTTTATGTTTGTTTTTGTGTGTGGTCTTTGTGATACTAGCATTTTTCGATGGGAAAATAGGGGATGTGGTTTTAATTTGAGCAGTTCAATTTTTGGTCTTTAGTCTGATTTTTTTTCTAAATTAGCTTAAGTCGGAATGTTTGTCAGTTTCTGTTCACTTGAAATAGTTGCAATGAATAAATATTTTTTGTGGTTTTGCAATAACTAATGGTCTCATTTGTGGGAAAAAAATTAAATGAGGTTATTTGTAACACTTATCTCATACGTACAAGTACATGGGACTGACCTCGAGAATATTGAAGATAACGGTTTGTTATCCAAAAAAAATTGAAAAAAGAAAAAATTCATCAATTTTAGTTGTTTTAATTTGAAAGTACTTATGGGTACGTATGTTAAATTGGTGATTAGCTATAGCCTATATAAAGCCCACACACTGGTTACCTTTTCTCTCCTTCTCTTCTTTTTCTTGTTTTTGTAAAATGACTAGCGTATTACCCGTTCGATACACGGAGACGGAAAAAAACATCAGTGAGAACTCTTTTTTCCTTTTATCTTGTATATCAATGGATTGGCACTTATCACTCTCGGAATTTATTCTCTTTTCTTACAAAATAGTTTTAAAAATTTCACAACAATAAAAATAATAATAAAATAAAGAAAAGAGATAGGGCATACTTTAATTGGGACATATGGAGGACCTTTCAAAAGGGTGAATATTTGATTCAAACACATTGGAGCTTGGTGAGTCAAAGTTTTAAGGATGTCTTTATAAGACCTTTTTTTTTTTTTTTTTGTGATAAGATGTCTTTATAAAACTTGCTAGTACTAGAATAATTGTTCTCCTCTTTGATTTTCTGATTATTCTGGGGATTGAATAAAACGCGACACAAGCAATACTACGGGATAATAGATATTGGTTACATAAACATAGCACTTTTTTCTTGAACAAACGTAAACATAGCAAATGGTAGTGGCATATTTGATCTAGAATGGAGCGAAGAACGAAAATCGATCAGTTCTTCGAGCAAGTATTCAATACAAAAGTCTATAGAATGCAGCATTTTTTATAGCGTTACTGGGCACTTCTTTTTTCCTTTTTTTCCATGCTGGAAAATGCAGTGAAGATCCATAACTACAGAAAATCCATCGAAGCAGCCAGATGAAGTTACTGGGCACTTTAAACAGATAGTACTAGTAGTAGTATAGCACTACTTTCCCTCCGATCGAGCACCTCGTGACTGGCTTGTGTCTTTTTAACGGTCTTGTGCTCACTGGCGTGTAGCTGACGTCGTGGATAACGTACTATAAGGTTCTTGAGATGATTTACATGGGATCACAAGCGTCTCCGAAAATCGACTTTGTTTCGAAATAGTCTCTTTTTTTCATCTAGTCTGGATATTCAAAAATGCATTGACTCACTCTTCTTTTGAGCGCGCGATGTCACCAACATATCCACACTACACCAATTGTTTGGGCCTTAACCTAGGCCGTTTGGCCCACCTATTCACTTGCCAAGAGGTGGGCTTTTATCAACATATCGCAGCACATTCGGAATTAAACAAAGCTGTTAAGTTTTCAGCCCATCAGAATGCGAAGGTGAACTTAGGGACGCTCCTTATGCGTTCAGCCCAATAAGGCCTTCGTCAGCCTTCCGCTTCTACCAATCGTTTTCTCATCTCTCTCTATCTTTCTCCAATCATTACCCTATTTCTCTCTTCACCCATTACTAAAACCAAACTAAATTAAACTGTTAACCAAACAAAGTCAGTCTCCATTTTATTATGTTGTACAAAGAACATAAGCACTTCATTTTCTTTCTTGTACACAGTCATGGGCCTCATGGCAAGTTCAATCCGAAAGAAAGCTAAAAGTCTATCGAGAATTTGAGATTGTGCTTCATGTATAGTTGCTCCAACTGAAGCAAATTTCTAGCTCCAACTCTAACTACGCACTGTCATTAGCATTTTTCCTCTGACAAACATATTCACCTTAGAAAAACACTAATGGCTCGTTTGGATACAGAATAAGGATTTTGAGTATTATTTATGAAGGGAGATAAAATAGTAGGGAATATTAGTTAATAAGGGGTCAAATCTAAGGAAAGAAATTTCTTGTGAATCTACGAATTTAGTCAAAGCGTACGTAAGCTGACCCAGACACCCCTTGCCATCAAGTAAAAAAAAAACATCACAGCAGGACCCGGTCCCTAGGCTATATAGTATCAATTTCGAAGCAGATAGAGCTGGACTGTAGCCTGCAGGTGAAGGATATCAGTACTCCAGATTAAATGCTTCTCCCTGTCTCTCTTTAATATTGACAGTAACTTTTACCAAAAAGAAGTAGTAGTAAATAAGAAAGATCAGAAACATGAAAGATGAGAGGAACGAAAAAGAGAAAAAGAGCAAACCAAAATAGAGCATGATAAAGATCGTGCAAAGAGCATGTATATATGGACAAAATTAACACCAAAGAAGACCAGACCAGACCCACGAAAATATTGTAGAGCATGTGTTTGTTGGCTGGTCTGAAAGGGAAAAGAAGAGAACTTTGGGTGAAACCCCAAATGCAGAGAGGGGAGTTGGTGAAAGTGGTAGTCGCAGTGGTAGTCGTCGAGACTGTGAGCCAGAGAAATACTCACTCATCAGAGAGCGAGAGCGAGAGAGTCCGGGTCCCCGGGATATCTGTAGCAAAAATCCAAAAGGGGGTGACGAACAGAGGAATCTGAGACTGGACTGTACACATGCCTGTGATATCAGCAGTGACTGAATTCACTTGAACAACCCCCGGGGCCCTGGCCCTTCTATATGGTGCATCTCTCTCTCTCTCTCTCTCTCTCTCTCTCTCTCTCTCTGCCTCTCTCTGCCTCTGATATCAGCAGTGACTGAATTCACTTGAACACCCCCCGGGCCCTGGCCCTTCTATATGGTGCATTGAAATGATTGCATAATGTAAATTTGAAATAATTTAATAAATAGTTTTTTCTAATTTTTTTATTTGATTTTATTAATTTTGTTAGGGAGTTTCAATTTTAGAAAATACGTGTTCTAAGAAATATTTTGTTTTGAACGGCGAAAAAGAGATATTATATTAATAAAGGAAGAAGTACAATAATATGAGAGCAAGATAAGATAACATCACTACATGAGAGTAACATTCCAACTAGGTTGGCACCCTATACCACGACAATCAAATGTTATTCAAGCTCCAAAAATTGACAAGAAATCAATCCGAACGACACCCAAATTACAAGATACACATAATAGCACGCCCAAATTAGTTTCCTAGTTTGTTTTGAATTAGCATTCCTATTTTGTAGGATGTTTGGTCAAGAAGAATTATGATTGATTTTCTTTCATATATTTATTCCTTTTTTAGTATTTCAGTAATACCCTACTATAAATTGAGATGTAAGCCTTAGGGGAAAATTGATTGTCATTGAATAAAGAAAATTGAGATTTACAATATCATATTATGTGTTCATAGATGGAATACCTCTTGTTCATATCTATTCATGTTTGTATTTCAAAGAGAGAATCTTTAACATAATCAAGTTCATGATCTATATATTATTGCAAATAGAACGTCCTTAAAAGGAGGCTGCGCTGCATCAATTGGTATCAGAGTGCAAGTTTCAAAACTAACTATGGCCGAAGGACATGCTGGAGGTTGAAGGGCACAGGTAATCGTACGGCTTATGTGGAGGAAGTTTATGAAATAGATGACGTCAAGCAAGAATGAACAGAGGCACGATTTCAATAGCTTAAGCAGCGAATGGCGGACGCGATTGGCACCCTAACTGATCAGATCACTCTATTGGGGGAAATCCACCTCGCCATCACCCGTATGATCAGCGACCTCAGGTAGAGGATGAGAATTTGGATGGTGAAAAGGCCGACAACCCTTTTACTAGAGCAGCAACCAATTCCGGTAGAACTGGCAATGGTGGCTACTATCAACCAAGGGGTAGAGGCCGGGAGATCACAGCTGACCACCGTGATGTCCATCATTGGAAATCTAGTTCGAAGACCAACTTTCTTGAGTTCCAATGAGGTATGGCACGAGAAAAAATCGTAGAGGTTAATACGGTGGACCATACTACTATTGAGTGGCCATTCACAATAAATATTATTCCAAATCCAATAATGGATTGGAGTGAGTCACCAGTTTTTTACGAAAAACCGATGGAAAAAATCATAAAAGAAGAAAATCAAAAAATGTTGCAAAAAGAAGTTGTCACAATGCTTGTAGAATGTGAAGTTGACCAGAGTAATGGATTGTTGATCTGTTTTGGGAGTTTATTAAAAACACTACCCGCAAGGGTCCTTATGTTTTGATCTGGTAGGAAGGTAGATTTGTTTTATTGATAGAAATTATTTCTTTACATTTTTTAGACTCTTTTTTATAGTTTGGGTTGGGAAATATTAATTTGAAGTTCAAGATTCGGCGAATCCAACTATATAAACTCAATGACAAGTTTCTTCAAACCGAAGAGAATGGTGCAGAATGAAAATATCATATTGTTTAAGAAATAGAATATTTAGTTTTCAATATTTTGCTAGGAATCGTCGAATTAAGAAAATTGCTTTCCTAATTCCCTAGAAGATTTAGTTTTCTTTTCATTTTCTTTTTACTTTTTTTGTTTTTTTATTTTATTTCCTATTATGTAGGGTTTCTTCTATTATAAATAAAGTTGTAAGCCTTAGGGTTAAGAGAGTTGTTATTGATATTAAATAAAAAAGAGTCTAAAGAACGTTTTCTCTAAACCCTTATCTAGTTTGTGATTGATTATTGCAGTTCCTATTTTTGTAGTTCATTCACACAACAACCCCCCCCCCCCCCCCCCCCCCCCGCATGTCAATGAATAAATTATATAAATATTACATGAGTATTTTAACCATTTAACATGAAAACCCCCCCCCCCCCCCCCCCCCCCCCCCCGCATGTCAATGAATAAATTATATAAATATTACATGAGTATTTTAACCATTTAACATGAAAATAATTTTTTGAAAATTAATTAAGTTGAGTGTAAATTGATCTGGAGACCCGACGGTTATCAATTTAATAGGAGAACAGTACTCTTAATGACTTTCTCATCGACCAATATATATTTAGAAACCATGTTCTGACAAATAAAATCTCAAAAACTCGCTCTTTTCTCTTAATTAACTAGGAAGGTGTTGGTGAAAACTTCGTTTAGGTCGTCGATTTTTAGGATGTCTATTGAAATTAAAGTTTAGTACTATTCTTGATTTCCTAGTCGAAACAAATTTGATTGGATCATGCCTTGGTCGAATTTCGCTGTTGCATTCTTGTTTTTCCAAGGATTTTGAATGCAAAAAGGTGTGATCTCTCTGATTGTATTGGTTTATTTCTTGTTGTTTCAAGTTTTTGTTTTCTGCTACAGCTAGGACATGTCCTAGCTAGTGTAGGGTGTTTAGTTGTTCTCAAGGTTCTTAATTCCTTGAGTCTTTTCTTGGGCCTAGTCCCTTTATAAAATCAATTATTATAGGACCACACCCATTTTACATACCCACACACACACAAGTGTCTGGGCTCCACATACACTGCACACTCTAGTGTGTGTGGGTGTGTAAAATGGGTGCGGTCCTATAATAATTGTTACTATATAAAACAACCGCTTCCAAAAAAATAATTAATAATTAAATCCTCCTTTGATTTGTGACCGGAATACAAACTGAGGCCGACACGCGAGTACCTTAAACGCTTGATCTACTACTTTTATTTGACATTCAAAAAAAAAAAAAAGGAAATAGAGTTCAAAAAAAAAAAGCATTAGGAAATAAATAAATAAGAAGCTTTGATTTTTTTTACAACATAGAAAGTATCTCAACATCTAAACGGGATGGGACTAATCCACCTAGAGTTGGCTAAAAGTTTTAAGTGCTCCACTTAACTTTTAGAGAAATAAGTTGATTGTCCTTATTTGAATTATTTTCGCATTTATTAGTTTTGAGCCAAATTTTTATCGATTATTGATTTGTCTCGACGAAAGAAATTGGAAAAGTATAAACAAAAATTTACTTTTACTCAAATATTTTGAGAAATAATCACTTTTACTCAAAAAGATAAAAAAAAGTTTTTTTTCTCTCTTTTTGCTAAAAAATGGTTACTTTTCAAAATATTTGGATAATATTTGGGTAAAAGTAAAAATCTTGTACTTTTCCAATTCGTCTCGCCAAAATGAATCAATAATTCATTTTTGCTAAAAAATGATTATTTTTCAAAATATTTGGATAATATTTGGATAAAAGTAAAAATCTTAGTCTTCCAATTCGTCTTATCGAAACGAATCAATAATTCATAAAGTTTAACGTAAAATTAACAAACAAATGCAGAAAAAAAAAATAAATAACAAAAAAAATACTATAAAAGTTAAGCAGGGGTCTTTTGATAATCGAACTGGCACTTTGAACATTCAACATTAATAATACACAGAACCATGGCTATCTTACACTCTTTGTCCTTTTCCCCCTCTCTCTCTCTTTCTCTTTCTCATTCTCTCTCTCTCTCTCTCTCTCTCTCTCTCTCTCTCTCTCTGGACAAAGAATCAGTGAGATCTCTGTGTGATCAATCCAACAGTCTTATGTTTCCACAACCAAAAAACCCTAGACCCCATCACATGCCTCTCAACAGTCCACCACCCCTATTCCCTAAACCCCCACCATGATCACCATCGCCACCATCTTCACCATCGCCACCATCTTCACCACCGCCACTAAAAAAATTATAATTACTATAATCCCGATCACGATCGTGACAATTATGCGCCTCATGCCCTTCCCCGAACCCCCTCACGTGGTCCTTGAGCGACCTCTTGTGCTTGAAATCCGACCCGCACACGCAGAACCACATCTTCCCGCAGTTCTTCTCGTGCGTCCTCCAATCCCCTCTCACCGCGAAGCACTTGCCGCACCTCCGGCACCCGTACGGCTTCGCCCCGTGCTTCCGCTTGTAGTGCGTCTGGAGGGTGCGGAAGTCCTTCAGCGGCTTGGTTCTCGGGTGGCTTATGTTGTTCTTGCATCCCTCGGAGCAGCAGTAGCACGGGAGCCTCAGGAGAGAGGACGCGGGTTTCGCGCCTCGTAGCGATTCGGGGCCCTTTCGGTATTGCGAGCCGTGTCCCCACATGTGCATCTAGAGGTATACATACAAATTGGAGGACTACTAATAGTTAGGGAAAAAAAAGCGTGAAAATATAAATTTGTTGTGCCAATGTACTATTAATTAATATGATATGAAAATGTAGGCAGCCATAAATGTGGAAAAGAGAAAATGTGGAAATTACTGTATATATGAATAAGGAGGGCAGGCGTTGCATTAGCAAGTGTAGGCTTCTGTTCGTATAATAAAGTTTACTGTTCGTATAACAGATTTTACTGTTCGTATAATAAAGTTTTGTAGGGTTCTGTATCACCCTCATTCATACATATATATATGGTAGTACAATATATATATATATATATCAACAATTTCTTGAAATTTAATTCTTAATCTTTCAAACCACACTAATTCTTGACAAATTATGAAAATCAAAGTTTAATTTCTTAAGATCTCTTAGCGAAAAAAATTCTAATTGGCCACGTACGCCGGAGTGCAAATACTGACTGCATCCTTAGAATCCAGGGGGAAAATGGTATACAAAATTACAAATTAAATTTATCTGCATTAATAACTTCGTATTTGGCCTATTTCCATGCACCCACAAAATCAAATCCTTATATATAAATGAAATGATGTACGAGTAGCATTTCCATAAAATCAATAACTCAAAGACTTTATAAATAAAAATAATTAAAAAATAAAACTGAATTTCAGGATGTGGCCTATTGTCATTCACTCATGGGAAACCAAAAACGCCATATTTGTAGTTTAACCATGGAGGCGAAACATTCCAAAGCTTGAGGAGTTAAGCTTACCGAAAAATTTGTCCGGTCGTTAACTTCAAAAACTTGTAGTTAGTCGAGGTACGCAAAGGCCCGGTTATAAAAGAAAACAAAATTGTACAAAAGGTCACCGCGATGGTGTTTCCACTACTTTGCAAACCTGCATGTTGTTGTACCGGCTGAATGTTTTGTTGCAGACAGAGCAAGAGAACTGGGCTGGACCCACGAGGATCTGGGCTGGACTGGGAATCCAGTATTGTCCTTGGGGAAGAACGCCACTGCTACTAGGGGTGCTTGAGCTGGCTCCTGGAGTTGTTGGGCCAAGATGAAGAGCTACTGTCACACCATCTTGGCTATTACCACTACTAGGGTTTTGGTAATTTGGGGGGTGGATAGAAGGGTGGAGATAGTAATTGGTGGGGCGAGTGGTGGAGATTTGGTGTCCTGGAAGGCCAAGGGTGAGTAGAGTACTGGTGAAGTCTTCATCTTCTTGATCACTGGGTTCCAAGTAGGCAGCACTCTCAGTACTTGTGGATGCGTTTGTGAAGGAGGGAGTGTGCATGGTGGAATAGGTATAGTGGAGAGAGAGAGAGAGAGAGAGAGAGAGAGAGAGAGAGAGATGTGGGGGGTTTGGGGGGCTTTGTTTGGATGGTATAATTGGGGACGATGGGAGAGGCAATGATAAATGAAGAAAAATGAGTGAGTTACTATTGTCATGTACTACTATAATTGTCTTTCTTTTTAAATGAAAATGTTCGTGTGAGTTTTAGCACATCTCAATTAATTTTGGGATTGAAATGCTGGAAAGACTTAAAAATTGGACAACTATGAGTAAATACAAAGATATTGTCGGTCCTTTTTTTCTAAGGGAAAGGTTGGACTGAATTAACCAACGCAGCGACTCCGGATTACTAGGGAATCCACCTAACCTATAATATTCGGACTTAAGTCATAGCTGATCTGATTGGGGAAAAATGTCAATCCGTTACCACGTCGTGTGCTCCATCATCAAGCCTCCACCAAAGTGCAAGTCAAATTGGAGCCGCCTCTCCTAACCATTCGATCTCAAGTATCGAACTCAAGACTGGTGGAAGATAAGCAACCTTATTGTGGGTGGTTGATTTCACCGTGACCTTCTTGAACCTCTTCTTCCGTCTAGTGAATAGTGGGGGAGCAACAGCGATCTTGGTGTACCTGCAGAACCGGAGGGGGATGTTCCTCCATAAAGAAGCTCCGGCGAAGAAGTCTGTAGGTGAGTAAGAAGTATAGTACGAAATTTGCAAGGAGAGGGAAGGAAAGAGTAGTTCAGAAAAAAAGATCAAATCCCCCCCCCCCCAAGAAAGGGTATTCTTCTATTTATAGGCAAAGTTGTAGTGTGTTGAACAAGCTGGTTCTACAACCCACGTGCTTTGCCACATTCGGATGACATGATGTATTAGAGTCATTTAATGAACACCGCTTCTTGGGGATTGCAAAGCCGCGTCTATCAGCATCAGACAAGTCACATCAATCAGAGATGTCATTTCGATTATCAAATAAGACAACTCACATATCATTGGAAGCTTCTAGAAGGTTTCACAAAGGCGATGTCCGAACGCTACAGACGAGGGGGAACAACACCCAGCAAAAGTACTTCATACGCAACAAACATAAGCCCACCAACGGAAAAGGTTATTCCGAACGAAAAGAAAGACTGCGGAACGAGACAAACTCCACATCCTTCGGTAGATAAACTGAAGCTCGGCTGAGCAACCAGGATCCGCCTATCCTTCGGGAAAAGAGTGTTCAGAAATGTCAAGACATGATTCCACTACAAATGAATTGAGACAACTGAACGATGAATCTATAATATAATAACCCTTTTGACCCCACTGAACCTTCGGATATTTTGTTCCACTACAATAACCCCTCAACTCCTGCTTTTTAGGCTCGAAAAGGAAGGACGAGTTGAAAACTAGTGGCCAAACAAAAACACATTCAAGATCATTCTTTCCGAGCAAAAAGATCATGCCGAACTTCAAACTTACTAAGCAAAAGGCTTTATTTAATGGCTCTGTAATCGCCGTTTTTTAAAATTATGCCACGTGTCTTGTTACCATTGGATAATGGTAAGGCGTGTCCTGTCAGTCTCCACGTGTCAACCATCGAAGGGCACATCAGTCTCCCGCTCAAATCCTACGGTTGGAGGTTCGTCACCGCTTCGAATTCCGCCCCAAGTATAAAAGGCGAAGGGTGGATGCTTGACCGACCGGGTGTTAATAAAAATTAAACTAAAAACGCGTCCCAAGCGTAGGACTCTCGACCAGTGTAGCACAATAATTCCGGAAGTACCGGAGTCGAACCACAGAGACGAACGGACGGTGCTTACTCAAAAGTGTTGAATTCTATTTTAATTGGCTCTTAGGTAGCCACCCCTTGTTTGACTGGTTTGATTAACTAATTACTGAAGGAATTTACCTCTAATGAATTAAAAAGGAGAGTGCAGCCGTGGGAACCAAGCGTCTGCAACTAGCCTAACCAAGGTTTACTCGGGCCACAATGATTCGATTTACTGATTTTAGAATTGGAAAATATTCCCTAACGAATGCGCACCACCTGTCACCAATTTCCGTGCGCATTCGAAATCTGGCAATGCCTGGGTTTGTTCGTTAGAAAGATTCCGTTTCCTAAAACTGCTCAAAATTGAATTTATTCAGCCACGAGGTAAAACAATGATTGGACTAGCCACGTGACGCTTCCGTCCCGCGGCCGCACCCTATGCGACTACTCACACATGATTATAACGAACGCAATAACAAAAATAAGAGAAAACCTAAATCTAAACATAGTTAAATAATCGAAATAGCAAGAAGAACAGATACCGCAATTCAACTGAAGAAACTATTGAATAACGAAGCAACAACACCAATCCGATGCTGGAAATCCGAAACAGAACTGAAGAAAACTTGAATCTCGTACTAGAACTAGAAGAACTGCAGCCAAAAAGTTAAGAGCGATGCAAAAAAAAATAAATAATACGTTCTATGAAAAGCTGCTACAAACCTAAGTAAAACGTACGTACCCTAATTCTAAGTTAAAACGGGGTATTTATACTATCCCCAATTAATTACAATTAAAAATCCTAAAATAAATCGGAATCGGGCACCGGACGAACAAGACGGCGCCGTTCCTGACCTTAACGCCCTCGGTAGCGCTACAGCATTTCCTATGTAGCGCTCGCGAGCTCCTTCGGGCGTGTTTGACTGAGTTGACTCGCCCCTAGCCGCGTTTGACCATTAAGGCCTTAGGTAGCGCTACACCAAAAATGGTGTAGCGTTAGAGAGAGCTCCGTCCAATTCGAGCAACAGCTATGCCACCTCTGAGCGCTATATCACTTCCCATGTAGCGCTCTCGCGAATTCCACTTCAACACTTAGTCTCCACAGCCCTTCCCGCTCTCAAGCTTCATTACGGCCTTTCTGGATACCTCTCATTAGCGCCAAAACAACTCAATTTCCTGCACATTAAGCACAAACACAAAATCCAACCACGTGCACGCATTAAATGGAAAATGAGAATTAATTGCACGTCTAACGCGCTAATTTCCCTACTTAGGCGCTTAAATTCATGAATTCCGCGTGCCTATCACATCCCCCAACTTGAGCGTTGCTAGTCCCTAGCAACGAACGACATAAAAATAACAAAACAAGAAAAGAAAACTCAACAAGGGATACGAGGGTTATGCAACTTGTATAAAAAATCAAGTGAACATGAAATTTCCTCTTACTGCCACCTTTAACTCATTCACATGCATGCCCTAGCCATAATTCAAACAATTTGGCATCAAAACAATTGTAGAGATAAACATGCCACCACAAAGTCACAATGTCACTTTCGCTCACCAGAACACTCAACATCCCATGCGAGGCGCTTGGCGACCAACGTGAGATGGAACAAAAATCACCACGTGCCAATCAAAACAACGCCAGTTATAACAATGAAAGCTCAACGAAATTAAGATACCAAACATCCATAACTAAATATAAAACATGCATGCAAGAGAGTTGAACAACGTGCATCGGGTCAACTAAGGACTTTAACAGGCTTATAACGACCGTGGTTGCAAAAAAAAAAAGGAACATGCAAAGGGTGGCGGCCTATAAAAGCGCATGGACAACCTACCCTGACTGGCCGCCACCTTGACTCCTGCACCACACTGGTGCTCTACACAAAACATTAGCCACAAACATAACATAGTACGAGTTTTTACACAATATCTGAAATGACAAGACTCAAACCACCGACTCACGAACCACATGAAATAACACATAAACTGACAGGACTCAACAAAGACACATAAAATAACACCACCAAATAACACCACCACCTAGCATCAGCATCATGGATATCCCAGCTCAATCTGAATCGTTCCCAGCAAAATCATCACTAACCTCCAAGTCTAGAAACTGAGGCGGCTGATAAAGAGCCGATGATTGCCCAGTTATTATGATATGCCAGCAGGTGTTGATTCCTCCCAACTTGCCTCAACTTCCTTTTATTCTGCACTTTCTGTTGTTTTTTTTTTTTTTTTTACTTTTCTTTCTCCTTTTTTTTTTTGACTACGCTTTATAGCTTAAAAGTTGGGTTTCGTTCAACACTTCTTCTCTTTCACTTCTGATGACAACGATACTCCAAATCCAATGCAATAAGACACCCATGATGCACAAGCTAGACCCCCCAACTACAATCCAACCCATACACCGGTTTCCTAGGCTAGACTCAGGAACTGACTCGGACTGGTTTAAAATTGGTCAACGGGACTCATATGTGGTCTAATCATGCAAAAATGCCATGTCTCATCCCCTAAGCCTGTTTCCAACTCTCACAACATGCATGCAAAATATTCAGACTACGACAAGTGGTACAAACGCCTACTATTTTGTGCAATTGCAGAAATTGATGAACAAAGAAACATGGGAATGCTTTTAGGGACACACTGTGAACTAAGTGGGAACACCTACTCAATATTGCTTATGGTGCGAAAGTATTCAAACAGAGATGCCAGATATATGCATGTAAATGAGTTGAACAGGCAAACAATGAAACAAGAATCTAACATGCTCACCTAACTCATACAAACAGGCATAACAATCGTATCCCCATACACAAAGAAAATTAAAAATGAACCCTAAACCAACTTAACAACGCTCAACACAAAAATAATTGTGTACAAAGTACACCCCTTCCCCCAACTTGAAATGCGCATGGTCCCCAAAGCATGAAGACCAAAAAAAGTAAGAATAAAGAGAAGGAAAAAATGAACCTGGGGTGGCAGCCAACCACCATGACCTCGGCTGATGTTCGAGGAATTTGTCGCTTTTGCATTCCTCGTCATTGCAGCTGCTCCAGGGCTTGCTCCTTCGGACCCAAATAGTGGGACCACAGCTAGTCACACAAGGCCGCGCTGGGGGCTTTGGGCTTACAACCGCCACACGTAATGGCACCCATGACTTAGAGCTCCTGAATGCTTCCATCTCCCCAACGGTGAGGCCTAATCTACCAAGGCTGGTGTGATAGCACGCGTACCCTGCCAAAAGACTGAAACCACAACTACCGAGAACATGCAATTGGCATTAGTCCTGCCCGGCGCGTGTTATCCGGGCCACAAACAAACAAAATAAGAATAATAAAATAAATGAAAAGAAAAGAACACCACCAGACATTCACGCAGTCTCACGTGTCATACTTTTCTTCCCGTGTCAAGCGGATGAGCGAGACACGGGTGGCTATACAAGACCATGACGCGAATTTTTTGTTTACTTTTCCAATTTCCAATATTTTTTTCTTCTCTTTTTTTTGATTTTATTGTTTAACAAGATATAAAAGAACAAGTATATAAAGATTGTGCTCAAAACCCAAGTCAATGATGGGTACCCCTATCGCTAGGAGCCGGGTCCACTTCTCAATGAAAAGAGTGGTACGCAAAAGCTGCCCGTCGGAACATAAGACAATGGAGCGCCCAGCGGCTCAAGAACTGGGTCCCAAGCGGCGCCACTTACATCCTCTACTGCAAGCACCTCCATCAAACTCCCTAGTTCCGGAGAATCTAAGAATGACGAATCCTTGGCTATCTCCAGAAGATCCTTATACAAAATATTATCGACATGCTCCTGAACGAGCGCATCGATCAAACTCACCTCATCATCTTTGACTCTGCTATCCGCATTAAACACTTTCACCTCCATTTTCAAGTCCCCAAACGACAATTGGACTTGTCCAGTTTTGCAATCCATGATAGCACTGGAGGTAGCTAGAAATGGACGGCCAAGGATGATAGGAGTCTTCTCAAAGACCTCAGGATTTTGGCAAGTGTCTAGAACAATGAAATCCGCAGGAAATCGGAACGCACCTACTTGAACCATCACATCCTCTACCACACCCTTGGGTACTCTCACACTCCTGTCTGCCAATTGCAGCGTGACAGGAGTAGCTCTCAGATCGCCTAGACCTAGCCTCAGGTATACTGAATAAGGGAGCAAGTTAACACTCGCTCCTAAGTCCAGCAATGCCTTATCGAATGTCTGGCCTGCAATATCTATGGTAATAGTGGGACACCCAGGATCCTTGCACTTTGCAGGAATCTCAGTCTGAAGAATGGAGCTCACCTGCTCAGTCAGAACTATATTGTTTGGATTCTTGTGCTTTTTCGTGCAAAGGTTCTTCAATACCTTCGCACACTGGGGAAAAGACTCAATTGCCTCCATCAAAGTGATAGGGAATTGCACCCTCTTGAAAAGTTCAAACATCTTATGGTTCATGTTCTGCTTAGGTTTCACCGCTAGCCTTTGGGGATATAGAGCTACTGGCACTGCTGGTGTTGTTGGAGTCGTGGGGGCTGCAACTGCAGGCACCACCACCTCAGGTGACTCCTCATCGTCCTCTACCTCTTTCCTAGGGACATCATCAACATCAGGAGTTGCTCTTGGTGCATCAACCGGCACCGGGGGTGGAGCTGGTTTCTGTTTAGGTTCTATGGACTTATCGATCTCCTTCCCACTCCTAAGAATGGTGACCGACTTAGCCTCCTCCTGATTCGGGTTATGAGCATTAGGACCTGAAGAATTTTCCAAATAATGGGCCCCCGCTGTACTACCCTGGGCCGGAAACCTACCTTTCTCCTGCTGCAGTTGACCGATAACCGCAGTGAGTTGTGACATTTGGGTTGTAAGGGCCCCAATTTGCTGTCTCGTTTCCGTCTGAAATGTCATCTGTGACTGCATCAGGGAATTGACAGTATCATCTAACTTATGATCACGCGCGGTCATCTGTGAATAACCTGGGGGAGGACCACGAGTGGATGGACCTGCCCCCCTACCAAGTTGTGGCTGGTAGTGAAATGGAATGATCTGGCCTTGAGGAGGCCTGGACGATTGGACCTGTTGAAAATGCTGCGGCGGAGGTAGCGCAAGTGGTTGAGCTTGGCCTCCACCTGCGGGCCTGGAGTCTGACCACCCAAAATTGGGGTGATCCCTTCATCCCGAATTATACGTGTTAGAATAAGGATCCCAGGCCCTAACTGCATTAACTTCCTCTTGATTGAATTGACTCGCCCCCTTGGCGGCAATAAATCCAGGACAAACGGTCGCGGTGTGCCCTTTACATTCACACCACACGCATACTTCCTCAATTGACACCTCATTAACTGAACGAGTCTGCCTCACCTCTAATTCCTCTAATCTCTGAGCCATTTTCTCAACCTGAGCCTGAAGTCGCTGGTCACGAATGGTAACCGGGACAACATTGGACCCAGAAGGTCCAGATCGCTCAAAATCAGATGGTTCTAAGGCCCTCTGCTTATCAGCTAGGTCATCTAAGAAATCCCAAGCCTGGTCTGCTGTTTTGGACAGGAAATCGTCCCCTTTACAAGAATATTCTATGTGCTGGACTGACTCAGCGTTGAGACCCAGATGAAAGAACCCAATTAACTGAATTCTCTCAAAGCCATGATGTGGCAACCTTAGGAGCAATTCCTTGAAACGCTCCCATGCCTTGAGAAATGGCTCATCCCTCTCCTGCCTAAATCCTTGGATTTGACGCCTGAAACTCTTAGTCTTAGCCTCAGAAAAGTACTTCCTATAAAAGGCATCACGCACTTGTGCCCAAGTGGTGAAGGACTGAGACTTTTGCATTCGGAACCACAGAAGCGCGCCATCCCTCAATGTTGCCTCAAACAGCTTAAGGCACGCATTCTCATATTGGGTATTGGACGCAAGATTGCGCACCAATCCCTCAAATGTCCGCACATGCTCGTACGGATCATCGCACTCTCTCCCGTGGAAACTAGGGAGACTATTAAGGACACCAGGTTTAACTGTAAAGGCATTTCGTGCCTCTTGTGTCTCTTGAGGGAACACAATGGGTCCGAGAGGAGTGGTCCTCTCGGGATGCATGTGCTGCCTCAAGGACGGCTGAATAGCTACTTGCCTATCTCCCATCCTGACTGATTCTGATTCTGACTCTAAAACTGACTCTAAAACTGACTGGAAAAGTGGATTGCGGACACTAACTGACTCAAAAGGTAAATCTATATAAAGACCACTAATGGGAATAGACTCTGACTGGTACTCAGCTGAATCTGACTCTAAACTAGAAGATGAAGAACTAGAAAGCACAGGCTGACTTGACTCCAGTTCTTTTCGAACTAAACGATGTGTCGGGTCGCGATAATAAAGAGGGTCCTGTTTAAAGGACACCTTCTTATTTTTACCTATGGTGACTCAACTAAAAGACAAAAGACACGAAAACTCACACTCTGTAAACACACGTCGCCGTCCCCGGCAACGGCGCCAAAAATGCTTGACCGACCGGGTGTTAATAAAAATTAAACTAAAAACGCGTCCCAAGCGTAGGACTCTCGACCAGTGTAGCACAATAATTCCGGAAGTACCGGAGTCGAACCACAGAGACGAACGGACGGTGCTTACTCAAAAGTGTTGAATTCTATTTTAATTGGCTCTTAGGTAGCCACCCCTTGTTTGACTGGTTTGATTAACTAATTACTGAAGGAATTTACCTCTAATGAATTAAAAAGGAGAGTGCAGCCGTGGGAACCAAGCGTCTGCAACTAGCCTAACCAAGGTTTACTCGGGCCACAATGATTCGATTTACTGATTTTAGAATTGGAAAATATTCCCTAACGAATGCGCACCACCTGTCACCAATTTCCGTGCGCATTCGAAATCTGGCAATGCCTGGGTTTGTTCGTTAGAAAGATTCCGTTTCCTAAAACTGCTCAAAATTGAATTTATTCAGCCACGAGGTAAAACAATGATTGGACTAGCCACGTGACGCTTCCGTCCCGCGGCCGCACCCTATGCGACTACTCACACATGATTATAACGAACGCAATAACAAAAATAAGAGAAAACCTAAATCTAAACATAGTTAAATAATCGAAATAGCAAGAAGAACAGATACCGCAATTCAACTGAAGAAACTATTGAATAACGAAGCAACAACACCAATCCGATGCTGGAAATCCGAAACAGAACTGAAGAAAACTTGAATCTCGTACTAGAACTAGAAGAACTGCAGCCAAAAAGTTAAGAGCGATGCAAAAAAAATAAATAATACGTTCTATGAAAAGCTGCTACAAACCTAAGTAAAACGTACGTACCTTAATTCTAAGTTAAAACGGGGTATTTATACTATCCCCAATTAATTACAATTAAAAATCCTAAAATAAATCGGAATCGGGCACCGGACGAACAAGACGGCGCTGTTCCTGACCTTAACGCCCTCGGTAGCGCTACAGCATTTCCTATGTAGCGCTCGCGAGCTCCTTCGGGCGTGTTTGACTGAGTTGACTCGCCCCTAGCCGCGTTTGACCATTAAGGCCTTAGGTAGCGCTACACCAAAAATGGTGTAGCGCTAGAGAGAGCTCTGTCCAATTCGAGCAACAGCTATGCCACCTCTGAGCGCTATATCACTTCCCATGTAGCGCTCTCGCGAATTCCACTTCAACACTTAGTCTCCACAGCCCTTCCCGCTCTCAAGCTTCATTACGGCCTTTCCGGATACCTCTCATTAGCGCCAAAACAACTCAATTTCCTGCACATTAAGCACAAACACAAAATCCAACCACGTGCACGCATTAAATGGAAAATGAGAATTAATTGCACGTCTAACGCGTTAATTTCCCTACTTAGGCGCTTAAATTCATGAATTCCGCGCGCCTATTAGTGGAGATCGAGAAAATCACTTTTTCTCTCCATCCTTCAATCGTTTCAACTGCTCGATGGCATTTAACACCAGAAAATTACGAAAAATCTGAAGATTGGAAGAGAGAGAGAGGAGAGGGGAGCACCGTGCAAGTGAAATTAGTAATGGGTACAGTTTTTAATTGCATCGACCAGTAACTTTCTCTCTCTAACTTTACTCTCTCTGCCTTATTCTGAAAGCAGCGTTTTGAATTTGGGTTTTGGCCGGAGGGAGGGGGCCGCCGCCTCTTTTCCCCTCCTCCCCTCCCGGCTCCTCCCCCCCATCTCTCTCCTCTCCTCCCCCTCTTCCTCTCCTCTCCGCTCTGCTCTCCTGGTTTTGATCCCTCTCTTGTTAAGCTGAGTTTTAGGGAGTGGGTCGGGAGGCGAGTCCCAGGCTGGAGCCTTGTGGCCTCGTTCTTTTCCGGTTCCCCTTTTCCTCCTGATATGGTAGCAGTGGTCATCGGGCGGCTATGGTGGTAGGTGGTGGTGGTTGTGGGTGGTTGTTTGAGGTTGGGTTTTGTGGGGCTTTTCTTTTTCCGTTCTTTTCCTGCAGGTGTTTTTTTCAGTTTTCTCCGGCTGGTTTCCCCAGTCCGGATTTGTACCGGTCTGGTTTCCCCAGATCCGGTGGGTGGTGATGGCGGGCAATAATGTTTTGTGTGCTGTTTCTGCTGTTTCTCGATTTTTCTGGTGTGGTGCGGTTTGGTGGCTGGATGGAGTCGCTGCTCGGCGGTTTAATCCAGTTGCTCGGTGGTCCTGCGGCAGTTGGAGCGGGTGATGGTGGTGACTAAATAAGGCTCAGGGGCATGGCCCTAGGCCATGAATCGTGGTCTGCAGAGGGGGTGTTCGGCAAGGGAGTTTTCACGGCCATCAGCGCCGTGAGACCGGAGATGGGAGATCCTGCCCGGGATTCGTACTTCGGTTTTCGTGCTCGGAACCTGTCGTGCCAGCGTAGGCTTGCCGGAGATGCTTTCTCCATTCCTCCAGGTCGAGATCAGTCGGTACCTCCATACACTACAAGAAAAAGCACTATTGCCTTCGCTTTTAAAAAAGTGGCTAAAAGTTCAATCTCGTTGGCATAGGATTTTACCCACAAAATTTGTTGCGTCGCTAAGACGTGGCTAAAGGTGTGTCGACAATAGTTTTTGCCTACGAGAAGTCTATGCGTGGGTAAATGAATGAGTTTTAGCAACTACTTTCAACGTTGGCAAAATGTCCAAGCTGTGTTGGTAATTGTTGTGCGTTGGCAAAAGTCAAGAAAAATAGGGACAATATTTTACTTTTGCCAACGCAAAAGAGAAAATTTAGCGACGGCTTTCTTCGTGGGCAAAGGACAAGCTTTACCAACGCAAATTGCTCGTTGGCAAGAGCACCATTTGCACTAAATTATAATTTTATTTTTTCCCTGTACTACTTTTGCCAACACCTAAAATGCGTGGGAAAAATAATTTGTATTGTATGTTCCATACCTTTGCCCACAGTTAATTCTGTTGGCAAAGTTCTTAAATATATCCATAAATTTAAATTTAGAGCTCAATTTTCATAGCATTTGAGGCATATATTCCATCAAAATTCCTTAAAAACACACAAACATAGAATTTGTTATCAAATTTCAGCAAAATCAATCCCTTATGTATCCAAGTACATCCCAAAAGTAACTAAAATTCTAAAATATCCAAAAAGGAACTTTGTCAATACATTTCAATATCCAAGAGTAATTTACCAAGTCTACCATATCCAAGTATCCTACCAACAAAGCTATTATAAAAAAAAATGATCCGAAAACATTAATTGATTCCATCGCATTGCCTTGCCGAACCAATGCATCATCAACCTGTCAAGAAATCAAAAAAAAACATCAATGAGAACTATGATTACAATCTTAATTGTGAAAATAATATTACCTACTTTTATTGAAACAGAACACCCCAAAAGGAGAAGGGGAACAGAACACCCCAAAGGTTTAAAGTAAACCTAGGCTAAGTACACCACAAAGTGTACGGGGTATAACTTCCCACATGTTTGACCCTTCCAATAATTGGGATAACACCACTGCTTGAACAACTTGGCTGCAGGCTAACCTGAAAAGCCTCACACCCATAGCCAAATAAAGCACCAGCATCACTTGATGGCAGCAGAAAACAGTTGCAACAAAAAAAAAAAGCAGAAAACAGTTGCAACAAAAAAACAGTATCCAAAAATCCTTAGACACGAGAAAATGGCACCATGTGCACCAATACATTCAGCATGTACACCAATAAATTCAAATGAATAATGTGATAAATATTTGACTAAACATTAAATTTAATTACCCCAACTCTAACAACGATGGATTCTCTGATCCCAAAATCAATCGCTTTCCAACGAATGTCTCGAACAGGTGCATGATCTCTTATTTGTTCCCCAAGGGCAGCTGCCACTGCAATGGAATGATCCCCAACTAGTTTCCGAGCCACACGGTCAATTTCAACAGGTATAGGATGACCAAGTTCTTTCCTAACCTTGTCCATATTTTTCCCTCGAGTTGGGCCTCGCGCACGCTTCTTGACCACAGCTGAGGTTGGTGCTATTAAGACCACAATGTTACTTCACTTAATTTTTTTAAAAGGCAAAAAAATTTCATTAATTTTGAAATTGTTACTAGACTATAGGAGTAAGGAAACAACATCACGAAGAGTAAGTAGTAACTAAATGAAAATGCAATATCATAGTGACAAAATGGTTGGAATGAAAAAGTGACTCAGGTGATTTACCTTCTAAGTTTCTAACAGGAAAGATTTGGCAAAATATAAGCTGGAATTCATTAGATTCATTACCGAAAAGTCATAAAAATTTGCAAATATTTCTCTCACTCCGATGATTGTTATACCTGCGTTAGGAAGCTGATGAGGCTGGGTAGACGAGGTGGGGAGCTGGGTTGGTTGGGTCGTCGCCCCAGGCATACTTTGCACATGATCAACCAATGGCGTCAAAGCATGTCTTTGCACAACCTGAGTTTCTCCTATCGGAATAATCGTATCTGTCCAACATGGCTCTGAATCTCTTGAAATGTGAGTAGTGTAGCAACCCTTCTTCTTTCTTGGAACCCTACAAACCTAACATAATCCAAACAATGAATTGTTAGTTAGTACAAGTAAGCAACAACTGATGTGGATAGTATAGCAATAAAAATAAACAAAATTAACTTGCAATAAAACATGCAATATAAAAGTAAAAACTTTTGAAGTGACTCTTTATTAAAGAATAAAACCAACTATTCTACAGAAATTTGTAACCTTATTCCCCTGCAACCTAGAAGATACACCTCCTTCATCAGAAGAACTCATTCCCTCCTCACCCTCATCTTGTTCATAATCCCCATCACCATTTCCGCAACCCGTCTTGCTCTTTACCAGCTTGCTACTTTTCTTCTTGGTCGACGAATTCGAGCCAAACAGTCCATTTGCCAAGGTCTTTAATCCTAAAGATTCAAAAATTGCTGCGTTCTGCTCCACATTTTTATCTCTGATCTTCTCATAGGCTGTCTTCTTTTGGGACAAACACCCTGGCTGGACATATTTCCTACTGTGTTTGGTCATCTTTTGCAACTAAGAGTACCTGGGAGCACAAACCTTATATTATATAACACCACAAATAAGCCAGGATTTTATTGAAGTACTGCAACTCAATTTTTTTACCTTGAGGGACTGGAATAAAATGCAACCTTTGAATTGCACTTATAATTTGCAGAAGAACGTACAAGTAAAAGTGAACGACAAGTCATTACTTTTTCCCTTAAACCTTGAAAACCAACATATATATATATATATATATATATATATATATATATATATACTGAATGCAGTCCAATTGATCAAATAATATACTTAGCTAGAAAAAAACCCAACTATAAGCCATGTATTTTAGAAAAACTCTGAGCTAATAGCATTTCTATTCTACCAAATATAAAAAGTTAAAAGGACAAAACAAATCCTATATATCACAGTCTATGTCAAGATCAATATCAAAATCGGGCTGTCTGTTAAGTTCATCCTCTTCGTCATCTACATACTCGGCCAACGTATCATCCCCGTCATTGTTGTCATCTATATGATCCTCCATCAGTTCATCATCACCAACAATCTCAGGATCCACATCGTCTTTGTTGTAAGAAATATTGGTATCTCCAGCACGGATTGGGATACCATCAGTGGGTTCATCCTGCTGAAATGCATTATTAGACACATCATCTTGCTCAGGCACATCCCATACTCCCCGATGCCTCACCCGTTCTACAACTCTCCAATTTTTTCCTTTGCTGGTATCATTGACGTAAAAAACTAGCCTCACTTGATTGGGTAGAACAAATGGATCGTTTTTGTACCAAAGTCTACTAACATCGATGTACCCTCTTCGAGTTTAATAAAATTTTCTTTTGCCGATTAAAAAAAAAACATCGATGCTAGTAACACACTCATCATTGTATATTCTGCTCCTCTGACCAGTATTATACCACTCACATTCAAATAGAACAACTGTTCCCCCGTGTAGGTATCTCAATTCCCATATTTTGCACGAGTAACCATAAGAAAAACATTCAACACAAAAATAACACATTACACACACATATTCACGTACATATTTCTGTATTTATGATTGATTGGGTGGAATCAATCTCCAATTGAACTAGAGTGAGACAATTTCTATGCAAATAAACATGTATATATCCACTGGTCGATATTCAAACACAGAAAAATAAAAGGAGAAAATTTTACCTTGATTGACTGCTTCTCTCAAGAGCCCTAGAGGAAACCTCTGAAAATTGATAGAAAAAAGATAAAAGGCGTGGGAAAGAAAAAGAATCGATAATAACGAGGGAAGTGCCGAGAGAAGAGGAGAAAATTTTACCTTGATTGACTGCTTCTCTCAAGAGCCCTAGAAGAAACCTCTGAAAATTGACAGAAAAAGATAAAAGGCGGGGGAATGAAAAAGAATCGATGAAAACGAGGGAAGTAAGAGCCGAGAGAAGAGGACATCGTGGGTTGAGTAGGGAACCGATGGAAAAATTTGAGCGCCTGAGTTTAGTGCCTTTTCTGTAGTGTTTTTATTTTTCTCTCTCACAGAAAATAGGTGCAATATCTGCATATGTAACACAAAATCAAAAAACTATACTACTTAGAAAAAAGACAAAATAAAAAACTTTACTAAACCCATGCCTTCTCGTATCGTATACATAAACGTATCACATATACAAATTCTATACCCTTCCGTCGCATATTTTATTTTATTTTTTCAAATATCAAAAGTTCAGACTAGTTTACGCCCAACACAATTGATTTCGGACCAAGGTTGGGAATATTTGACCTTCATGAAATTCGAACTTGCGGCCTCTTAATCAACCAGTTGGTCGATCTGAACCATAAGAATTTCATAATGTATCAGGATGCATCAAATGTGGTCTAATTAGGCGGTCGCCGATATCCAATGATATTCGATTATTGTGATAATGACGGAATCAATGAGACAAGTATTGGATTGCAATATCCGACCCCCACCTGAGTGTTTTTTTTTTCCTGATCGGAACCGTTCATCTTTTACGTATTAGGGAGTACATCAGTCATACCAAAAATGAAATTAATCAGGTATCGTTATACACTTGATCAGACAGAAAACTCATTTTGTTAATAAAATTGTGTCTCGATGAAGAAGTATTCTAAACCCGATCGAGACAAATTTTTACGAGAATGAGATAATAAACTAGGAAAACAAAAGTAACGGTCTGGATCATCGTATTTGTGTCGCGATTGAATAGCTACCGTACATTCAAGTACAACACAAGACTTAGTTTGTTGAGAATTATATTGAACGTATAGAAGTTAAAAAGTCATTACTAACTTAATTTTTACAGTGGTCGATCTGAACAGTTAAGATTTCACGTCTCACTAATTTCATAGTTGTCACCAAAATCGAAGATCATCGGATATCGAGAACCGCCTGATTGAACAACATTTGATGCATTCCGAGGCATTAAAGTATTAAATTGCAATACGCAACCCCCTCCAAAATCTTTATTTTTCGATCCGAATTGTTTATCTTGTACATATTATGAGGTTCATCATTTGTACCAAGAATGAAGTTAATCGGGTATTGCTACACATTTGATCGGATGGTAACTATCATCCAAAAAAAGAAATTGCGTCCCAATCAAAGAGCTTTCTAAACCCTGTCAAGCCAAATTTTTATAATAATGATTTAATCAACAAGCACAACGAAATCAATGGCCTCGATTGTTAAAATAGTTTCGTCTTATTGAGATCCACTAAATAATCATATCAAACATTATTCAAAAATGCATAACATATAGGAGTAATATTATTAGATATCGCGTAACATATAAGGAGAAGAATAGACCAGTAACAGAGGTGCCATGTGGTTCAATGGTACACGCATGGAACGTTCGAAAGCCTGAGGGTCGCGGGTTCCAATCTCATTGCCAGCAACTTGAAACCTTTTTTGAACAACTTTAGCAATTGTATGTGAAAAAAAAGGAGAAGGAGCATGTATCGAACTCTCTACCTCAAGGATAATGGACGCAAAACTTACCACCAGACTGTACTCACCTATTTGTAAAATAATTGACATACATTATATTTAACATATTCCAGAGTTTTGGGGCCCTACACTTGGGCTGAAAACGGAAGGCCTAAGGCAGTCGTCTTGTGGGCCTATGCCCAGGGCCAGCCCTGCATCAAACAATTGTAAAAATATTTGCTTTAAAGTAATGGGCGCCCATTATAATCATAGTTGGACAACTACAAAAAAAATGTCACCTAGCTAGGATAAATGTTTTATTTGTTTCAAGACAAAAAAAAAAAAAGGAAAAATAACACATTCCGGATGTTGAATTTTTTTTTTTTTGCCAATCGGTAGGAGAGATCATTACATCATGTATAAAATATAAAGTACAAATCACGTGACACTACATCAAGTCCACGAGATAACCAAATTTAACAACCGAACTCAACTACAAGCTCTAAGGGGAGAAATAATCCCAGCAAATACAAAAAAAAAAAAAAAAGAATACCCACACAATGAAAAGGCTTGAACTCCTAACCTCCTGGTGATATAAAAGAGTTCTAGCCAACTATGCTAGCCCCAATTTGTTTCAATATTGAATTAACTTTGATATAATATCCAAAAAAAAAAAGATAAATCTTTCCCTCGGTGGGAAGATATATAGATTGGTCTGGTGTTTTCCCTACTCCAATAGCTCACTTGGAAAAGAGAAATTTTAGAGGTGGGTGCAGAGAAAAATTTAGAAACACTAAATTTAGAAACAAATGCTTCTATTAATAGTTAATTTAGAAAAAAAAAAACACGTGAACCACAATTAACCTATGCTGGAAAATGTGTGCCAATAAACTACCTTTTCCCAACTTAAAATGCTTGTTGCCATAAGGTTTTACTTATAGCTACGCGTATTGCGTCGCCAAAAGTACGATAGTGTTGGCAAATATTTCCCTCGTTCTATCTAAAGGGCAGCCAATCCAAATCCAATGGTTTTGCCTACAACAGTTTCTACGTCGCGAAAAGTACTTAATATTTTCGATACGTTTGCCGACGCTTTTGATTTTTCGTAGCTAAAAGCATGCTTTTGCCAACTACTAATGCCTTGCGTAGGCAAATTTAGTCGCTAAAAGTGCATTTTCTTGTAGTGATAGTCGGCACCGGGGGGTTCCTCTCGGCTGGAGGTGGCCGGCGTGCTTGTGAATTCCATCCATGATAGCCATGTTATCTTTCTTGTTTGTTTAATACCCCTGTTTCCATCGGCTTGTATAGTTTATCTCTAATAGGTTTCCTTTATCAGGATGGGGCGGCTAGTGGTTAGATGGCTGGCCTCTCGTGTCCTGACCCTTTGTGGCGGTGAGTCGTGTACAGGTCTAGTGACTAGCTGTTCGGTTGTTTACCGTTGCCCCTTGGTCACCTATGCTTAGTGATTTTCCTCCGGTGATAGTTCTGAGGAAGGTTCCCTCTCTTTGTAATTGGATGAATTCGCTACTTTAGCCTTGTTTGGCTATTTATGAAATAGGCTTTTGATCAAAAAAGAAATTAGTAATGGGTGTAATGTTGCGGTGACCACAAACCTGGTCACATTTTAGATATCATGCATTGTGTCACACGAATGCATTAATAAAATATGACACATTTTTTAATACTAAGAATGTACTCCATTTACCAAATATGGCAACGGTAATAGATACACCCTCCCTCTGTTACATATTGAGAGTCCACAATAAAAAAACATGTCATTTTTTAAATTAAAAAATCAACTACGTCAGTGCGAAAAAAAATTTTAAAAATTATACACGGAAGTAGTTAATTTTTTTATTTGAACAGAAGTAAGAGAGAGAAAATGGGACCGTTATTGTGAAACGGAGTTACGGAGGTAGTAATAATTGAATTTTGGCGTGTTTGGGAATGGGGGAGAAACAGCAATCCTCTTTTCATTATCCTGAAATTTGAACGAAAAGCTAGACGATTGGATCGAGCATCAATAGTTACCGGATTGAGTTGATTTTTTACGTGAACTATTAAAAACATATTTTATATTTAATGAACGGCTTGGATCATTTGTGAAGGACCCGTCGTGAACCTCACAACAAAATCTGTGCATTAATAAATTGTTTGAACAGACTTTCAAAGTAGAACACAGTACTTTTTTTTTTTTAATCCGCAATTCATAGTACTTCACATTCTTTCTTTTGGGTTGATTGAAAAGAAAACTGAAATGGGGATTAATATTCGCGCTCTTTTTTTTTTATGCAGGCAATCCACTTTCAACGTGAAGTTACTAGTTACTTATAAATAAAGTGGAGCGTCTGCATCAAAAAAGAAGCGCGAAAATCAATTTCCAAATTCACATTCATCAAACAGCAAGACATGTACTATACATTTAAATTCAGAAATGATACCCACCGCACCAACGGCCATCGCACACCGTTTGGGGCTCATTCCGAACCCCACACGGATGATCCAAGCCGTTAAATAATTTTTAAAAAAATGATTGGGACAGTGAAAAATCAATTCAATCAGATATATGTAAGTGTTCAATCCAATCTTTCAATTTGAGAAAAAATGGAAAGATTGGATTTTTAAAAAATGAGAAAATTAGATCGAGTACCTTATTGAATTGAGGTGATTTTCGCAAGCCCACTTTTTTTAAAAAAAATTTATTGAACAGTTCGAATTATCTGTGCAAAATCCAGAGTGAACCCCACACAGCGTGCGTGGCCTATGATGCGGTGGGTGTGATCATTTCTGATTTAAATTTGCCTTCCAACATAGTACATGTCCACATAGCATTTTTAGAAGAGAAAATGCAAGGCATGACCCCATCGTTTCCCCTCAATCTATTCCCCAAATGCTCGGTTCCCAACCCAAATTCCCTTTCTTATCTTGTCTGCTCCACTTTTGTTGCTCTCTCTCTCGGCAGATACGTACACATTACCATTTGAGAAGGTGAAGATCATCACTGAGTGTAGTCGTGTAGATCAATGTTCACAACTGTTGAGCCCTCTCTCTCTCCCCCCCCCCCCCCCCCCCCCCCCCCCCTCTCTCTCTCTCGCTCTCTCTCTCTCCCTTTCAAGAACACGTACTACTATTTTTTCAATAAAGAGAGATGCAGTGCTGCAGAATGCAAACCATGAAGTCATCTTCACCTATCAAACAGAACACATGTACAAAAATGCCGCTGTAGCCACATGGTAACCAGGTCTTTAGAACTGTCACTTCGGATTGGACTGCTAATTTGCATGGCTCTGGCATGCATCCGTGATCGATGGGATATAAATACTCCAGCTCATCTCAGCAGCCAAAATGATTCAGACCTCGTTCCATTTTCTCTCAAAATTTTCTTTTTTAAAAATAATGTAATTTCAAATTCAAATATAAAGAAAATAAAAATAATTTTTCAATTTTTTTTTGCACCGTTTAAAAGATCTCAATGAGATCCATCAAACAAAATCTATATTGATAGAAAAATTATTTGTGTTAATATATGATTTTTGAACTTGAAATTTCCGTCTTTCTTTCAAAACCTTCTTTTTTTTAAGTGGAACGCCATCTCACTCACCACCAAGGATATTTATAAATTATGTGAAAATCCATGGGGTAAATTCGGAAAATGAAATGTCATTTTAGCAAATTCTAACACGTTGGTTCTGTTTAGTTTTCATGAGCAGCGATACAGCCACCGCCCTCGCACACTGTGTGGTACACTCCGAGTTCCGCACGGATGATTCGAACCGTTCAATAATTTAAAAAAAAATATTGAGTGGACACCGCGGAACATCAAATCAATCTGATATATGTAGATACTCAAATTAAGCTTCTCGTCTTTAAAAAATCAGAAAAAATGGAAAGATTAATTTTCTGATGTATAGAAAGATAATATGCTTGATTCGAGCACCTAAACATATCGAATCGAGCTATGTTCCGCGATGTCCACTCGGTTTTTTTTTAAATTATTGAATAGCTCGGATCATCTGTGCGAAATCCGAAATAAACTTCACACGGCGTGCGATGATCGACTACCACATTTTGGTGCGAAAAATGCGGTGGCTGAAGACTTTCTGAGTTTTCATTCTATTACTATTTCCCTACTGCGATTTGGTACTCTCCTGTTGAGATGTCCAGTCCAGTCCTTTAATAAGGAAGAATTTCATTGCTCGATCACCTCTGTCCACAGATGACCTCATGAACCTACTAAACTAGGGGAAAAAAATACTGCAGTATATAGCAATTGATCCATCCATCCCAAACATATTCAGCACAGATCGAAAATATAAAACTTAGAGCTGTATTTGGATACTACATTTGTGAAAGGAAAAAAGAGAATTGATTTTAATCTTAGTTCGAATGTTAGGGTGTCTGGGTCAGCTTACATGCATGCACCTCAACTAATCAAATCTCGGGTTAGTCAAAGGCAAGCCATCCATGCTGGCCGGGATTAGAAAATTTACAAAAGCTCACTTTCTTACAATCTGACCACAAGAATCGAATTCTGGATCACGAACCAACTGGACCCCTTGGGGCTAGAGAATTCACTTTTCATTTCTTTTTTTACCATGGGCACTGTCTTTTGGGAACATGATGGCCCAGAACGTGTTTTGATAATTAATACCCACCAAGAACATTCTGAGAACATTTGTTAATTAAGGGTGAGAAAAAAACCATCGATCCGCGAATCCTGTCCAAACCGCATAGTTTGGTTTGATTTTTTAGAAGTGTGGTTTGGCTCCGGTTTCAAAAAATTATAAACCGTGTTTAATAGTTTGGTCTGTGGATTTATGTAATGGTTTGAGTTCCAATCCGATCCGAACCGTATGTATGTATGTATACATATTGATATATACACGATTTAGGTACACCAAATAAAACTAGTCTAAGTCATTGTCAATTAATTTCCTAATCTAATACTCTAAATTTGTATGTGGAAACTATATTCCAATTCGATCAAAACTTAATATAATAAATATATTTTGGCAAATTGCATCCATATCTTTCTTTCCCGATCAATAATATGCACTTTTTGTTAGCCACTAATTATTGGTATTTTTTTACTATATTCCTTACGTAGGAAAAGAAAGACAGATATCCTTTTTTTAGGCGAACCATGGTTCAAACTGGATTTCACCCTTTTTTTATGGTTTGGATTGGTTTGGTTCAATGCATTCTATGGATTGGTTTGGTTTTCCAAATTCACCATCCGTAGGTATTGGTTTGATTCTTGGTTTTCTATAAAATTGAACCAATCCGGACTGATAGGCGCGTAAATGTTCACATTAACGCCCCCTAATTTATCATTGCTAAGTCTATTTATTTTATTACTTGGTGTCTTAATGGTTAATTTTTGTGTTGTAGGTATTTGAAGGATTTGATAAAGAATATGCAAAATGGAAATATTAAACGGTGTTTGAAGCTATTCTATTTGGAGGTCAATATGGAGTGAGGAGTTTAGCACTAAACTTAGACCCCGTTCTGTCTTATTTAAAAATCTTCTTTTTTAAAAAAAAGGTAATTTCAAACTCAAATATAATGAAAATGAAAAATAATTTTTCAATTTTTTTGGCACTGTTTAAAAGATCTCAATGAGATCTATCAAATAAGATTCATATTGGTAGAAAAATTATTTGCGTAAGTAATTTTTTATTGTAAAATTTATCTTCTTTCTTAAAAAATAACTTCTTTCAAAAGTGGAACAACCTCACGGTCCAGCACACAGGCATGCATATTTTGCTTCTTTCTTAAAATTTATCTTCTTTCTCAAATTAGGGTTCATTTTGCTTCTTATTTAATACTAAGTGAGCAGTCGTCGGGGTAGAGTCGCGTGGTGATTAGTACACCGTGGCCAGATCGGACATATTTTGTTCCTGTTTTCTTACATAAAAATTGAAAGGGCAATTTTAGGTTAATTAAGAACATTCGTGAGACGAACCTGGGCATTGTCAGAGTCCATGTGAACGGGAGAATGGGGGTCCAAAACTCATTCTCCGCTGCTCATAGGTAAACGGCGACCCTATAGTCTCGCATCTTACGGGGTATTTTTTTCAATCTAAAATTGAACGTTTTTAAGAACATCAATTGGAGTAAATTAATTCGGACTGATTACGAGTGCTATGAACCCTACGACCATACCTCCTTTTAATTATTTGAAAAGAATAAATATTTTCCTAGCTTTTAGTTAATCCCAATCAATTGTCAAGGGGTGGCTACCTAAGACCGGTTTAAATTATAACAACCCGAGTTTTATGTCAACACACGTTATCGTCTCTGTGGATTCGACTCCGATCTTACCGGATATTGTATTACGTTGGTCTCCGCCCTACGTTTGGGACAACCCATTAATTTAGGACTAGGAATCGGTCAAGCACGGACCATGCTCACCCCTATTGTTAATGATGAAAATGTCCTTGGCAGGTATTAATTATTAAAACATGTTCTTGGCCGTCATTTTTCCCTATCTGTTCTTGTTCTTATTTTTCAAAAGATGATCATGAAAAAGAATCACTTACCTGTAATTTTGTCCTTTTATCGGAAGTCCACTAGGTTTTCATTAGGTTAAACGAAATGACGAAAAATTACTAGTTCCAATACATTTTTTACACTTCAAATTCAAATATATTTTCTCTACCTTAACAAAAGCTCACTGGCCCTTTTAGCATTTTCCTAACAAAAATTAGCAAGATTCAGTGAGTTGAGTTTTGTTAGGGTAAACATTAGCTTATTTTATATTGGTTGAAATAATGTGGATCCCACCACAAAGTGATGTCATACTTACCAAAAAAGTGTATTGCATGATAAGTATGACATCACTTTGTGGTGAGGTTTACATCATTTCAACCAATGAGAGAGAGTAATGTTCACCCTGAGGGTGAACAAAATTACACTCAAATTCAGTTTGAATTTCCACACGGGCTTGGAGATTTGAATTCACTAGTCACCTACAGTTTAGGCTCCGTTAGGCTAAATAAGCCAATTGGCTTATTTTTTGTTTTTATTCAAAAAATTTCCGTATATGTTAGTTTTTTGTCAATTTTTTGGAGATTATTGTATCGTCTTGACAAGAGTAATTTAAAAACTAAAAAATTATGATCGAAATCTAATTTTTTTAATAAAGACAAAAATAAGTCACTAAGCCAATTTTTTCGTCTTTATTCGGAAAAAAAAATTAGATTTCGATCATAATTTTTTACTTTTTAAGATTTTTCTTGTCATGACGATGTAAGAATTCTCAAAAAATGACGAAAAACTAACAAATACGAAAAAAATTTAAATATGAACAAAAAAAAAAGACAGTTGGCTTATTTAGCCGAACGGAGCCTTAATATTGGAAAAAAACTCCATTAGAGAGAAATGCATTTCTACCCAAACAGATCCAAAAGATTGAGATACTCCATATGGCAGTCAGAAAAAGGAACTGGTCTGTTGGAATGGAGTGCTTCAGTTTGATGATGTTCAGGCCTAGGCCAGTATATACTCCCTCCGTCCCATAATATTTGTCCGGTCCGCAAAACGGAGACTATAAAATAATGCATTTTTTTCAAAAAAAAATTCAAAATTTTTTCACAAGTTAAAAGAACTCGTCGAGATCTAGTAAGTTGTTGAATTTTTTCCCAACTTTTCTTACAAAAATAGTATTATTTTTACGTCTCCGTTTTGCGGACCGGACAAATATTATGGGACGGAGGGAGTATACAGTATATGCTTTTCAAGTCACTAATTAACTCCAGTTGATGAATTCAAAACTTGCATGTGTTTGTTTTGATATCCAAAAGGGTTGCGCAGATCCATGTTCAATCAAACTGGGAAATAGATCCGGAGAGAAGACAACTCATGTATTGTATACAAAAGTACAAATTAACCTAGCTAGCTAGCTCCCCATGACTACGAAATACTGTTGTCTTAACTTTATTCCATTTGGTTTTTAACTTGTCCAGCTTTTTCCGTACCGCAACATTTATGGGGTACTGGTTTAATTTCCACGCTCTTCTTCTTTTGTATTATTCACACTTTTAGTGTTTCAATAATCTCGTAATTATAATAGTACCTTGAAATTTTGAATTTTGCGATGATTGCCAAACTAATGCCAGAAGCAGATGAACAGGGGTCCGAATCTTTCCGGCCTAGTGCGAATTTTAACGGAGGGGAGAAATTTTTATTTTTTTTATCAGGAAAAGATTTTATTAATACTCGACAAATGATACATTAAGCGTCTAATAAAAGACTGAACGTAATACCAAAATGGCAAAAATCCAAACACCGGAAGGACAAAGTCTGAAGAACACCAAAAGCCAAGAAACTGCAAAACCCCCCAAAAAATACACCTCACAACCTCATCTGCCCCACTCGATCAATAGGCCGGGGTGCTCGTCTATTGAGGGTGAACGAAATGGGACTCATCGTGGTTCTCAATCAATTACACCACCAGCATGGATTCTACGGAATTAGTGTCTATCTCTAGCAATTTGATCTCCCCACGTCCATTGCCAAACTAATGCCATCTCTAGACTGTAGCACACTTATGGGATTCTCTTGTGCAACTTTGGTGAGTGTGATATGGAAATGGTAAAGACAGAAGCAAAGGTTTCTAGTTCATAGTCTAGTATGGAAAAGGAAACTTTTGGGGAAAGGAAACAGGCTCATAAATATATGTGATTTTCAGCCCCCCACTGGCCTCTATTTGATGTGAGGCCATTGCCAGTTTAGTAGCCATGACTACTGCAGTCTCTTCTTCTTTTTCCAGTGCCATCGAAACCCAAACTAATGCATCTCCTCGCACCTTTTTTACCAAGGGGAAAGTTTCTGGTGAACATAAATGTTTATCTTGTTGCTTTTTGACCTCTGGTCAATTTGAACCTTTACTCATTTAAAGTTTCTTCTTTACCCATTGTTGTGTTTTTTTCTTTGGTTCGACAAGGTCTTTGAGTTAGCTTACACACACCTCGACTAATATCTTCTTCGGTCTGTTCAAAGGCAAGTCATCTACTCTGAGACTAGAGGATTCACAAGAACTTTTTTTTTGCCATCTGTTTCTCACAAAAACGTGCAAAACCGAATTGGCTAGTGTTGCAGCCGTGTCAGGACAGGATTGCTGTCCCAATTGTTTTTAAGGCCTTCGTGCCTCAAAAACTTACTTCTTTCGAGTGACTGTGCTTGGCCTAAAGGGTAAGGCATCGAAATGGTTCGTTGCTTGCCTTTGCGAGCTAAGGGTTTAAAATTTTCTACCGTTGCAAGAAAGATGGAAAGAAAGATAAAAAGATGCTAAACTTGGATCAAACAAACTCCATTAACGGTTTAACGAAGCTTGGATACAAGGATTATGATAAAAACTTAAACTACTATGAAATGAGTACAAGCAAAGTTTGAAAGAAATGGAAATGTAGTTGCATAAGCTTTAAGCTCATGAGGTCGTGGACCTTTCATAAGGCATTCAAAATTGTGATTTATAGGCAGGAGCTACAGGCCTTCAACTGCTTCCAATGCTTCAATGCATGGCTGCCATGTGGCCTTCTTGAGCTGCTTCAAAATCCTCCAATAAGAGGCTGCTCCTTGACCAAACCGTGCTCTTCACTCCAAGAACATGGCCAAGGCCTGAAAAATCATTCTTTCTTGCATAAATCTTTGCAAAAGGGCAAAAGGAATTTCGACTCTTCCAGCCACCAGGCCTTTTGAGCTGCTTCAACACTCAAGCTATTGCTTGAATGGACATCTCCTGGGCCCATCAATGCTGAAGACCGAGACTTCTTCCGGCCTTCCTACCATTATATTGGTCCCTACATCTCTTATGGGCCTTTTAAATCCTCTAAATTTGATTTCTTACAAAAGAAGAATCAAGAAACAAATTATCAATCAAACCTGGGTGAACTGCTCGTGAGCAGCTTGCTTACGTCTGCCTGAGTCATTCACCAATAGCTCCAAGGGCTGCATCTACGCCACCTGTCCTTGGCCTTGTTTCACGCTGAAGGATGGTGGCCATTCAGACCTTGAGCAGCTTGTCCAAACCTACCCAGCAAGAACATTCTAGGCTTCTAAGCTGCTTGTGAGCAGCTTAAGGCCTTTTCTTGCCAATTAAAGGCCATATGTGACGTTTTTAAGGAAGTAGGCCTATCTATCAACTGGGCCTGAACTTGAGGTGAATCATAGGCCTTCATTCTCTTTGTAAGCCTTGTGAGCCCAATATTGGAAAGAAAACTTGAGTTTTAGCTAATTTGGACCTATTTAAAAGGCCTTATTATTTCTTAAGAACTAGCCTAAGCCCAGATAAAAGTGCCCAGATTTGGTGGGTCAATCCATGTCTTTGGCCTGTCTTGGGCTTGGGCCTGTGATAATTTAATTTAACCCTAGCCTATGCAAAACTCCGTTCAGTCAATAGCTTCCAAACCGACCCCATTTCATGGGCAACTGGTTATAAGGCTTTCCAAGGCCAGAGACTGACTTTCAAGGCCACCTTTTAACCCATAAATTCATTTTCTGATTTTTGGCCAAAAATGGGTGTAAACACCATTTGAACCCAATAATCGAAGCCTGAATAATTGTATGAGATGCAAACCCGACCATCAACAAACCGAACTAACCCGTGGTCCAAAGTAGTTTCTTCTATACCTATTCTTCCGGGGTTTTGATTTATTTGGAACACCTCTTTCATGCAACAAGTAGCTAATGGATAAAAATAAAGAGTTGAGAAAAAATAGGCATACCCTAGTGGCTCTGCCAAATGTAAATGATGGGTTTGTGGTGCTTTTCGGAGTTTTCTAAGACGATAGAATGTTTGTTGTTAGAAAGTTACATTAATGCGATGGCCAATTTGAGCTGAACTTTAGACCTCATGCCACAAAGGAGTGCTTCACAACTATTGGGCTGAACTTATGTGGTGCTTTTTATTTTGGACCAATGGTAAAATATGTGGGAAATTACTATTTTGTAAAAATTTAAACGTCAGGGGTCATGTTTATTTTTGGCATAGTCTAGTAATTTGTGATTTGTTAATAAAATAAGAATCACAAGTTTTTGGATTATTTGTAGATACCGTATGGCGGATATTAATAAACTGGTTTGGTCTTCTGATTAAAAAAAGAATTGTAGGAGTACTAAAAAGCAAAGATAAAGACATTGTTCGGGTAACAACGGTCTTAATATTTTACTCTATATCTAGTGAATTGGATAAAATTTGAAGGCTTTTTTAATGTATTTACTGCCGGCATTATTTTTTATTTGTTTATTTATTTATCTTTTTATATCGTTATGCCGGTGTTATTTGGTATCGAGTTACTTGCATAGTGAGGCTTCAAGAGCCCAACCTATCTATCTATCTATACTATATTCTAAGCAAATGTAGTTTTTAAAATTAAAATTAAACTCTCTCCTTAATTTTCTCTTCTATGTGACATTCTCTTAATAAAATTCATTTCTTCTTCTTTTTTTTACTACATGCACTCTGCAAAATACGTAAAAGTTAAAAATAAAAAGTTAAAAAAAAGGCTTTCAAAGTTCCTTTTATGCTCAAACATTCTTTCTTGAATAACAAAATTGCTACATACACAAAACCTAACATAATTCCTCACATACATGTGCGGTGCACACATTAGCAGGTATGGACTTCACATGTATGTGAGAGGTTGTGTTTGAATTGTTCACAAGCATCCCTTAACGTTGATCCATCAGCTAGCGGCTCCACTTAACAAACTAGACCAGTAGCCAACCGTTGATCTTTTACATTCAATGTTAATTATAAATCAATGAGCAGTAAAAATAATTTAACAAGACAATACCGGAAGCTAAAAATAACATTATGCATAACGGGATATTTTATTCTGCCTCCGTGCATAGCACAAGTACGACGCTTGTAGCCATCTACGCCTTTGTTTTAAGAATTCAACTTTTTAAAGGCCCCATATTATCTGAACAACGTAGTTTTATGGGTGAAACACAAAAATGCCTCTCAGTAAAAATGGCTTCTTTTTTTAATTATTATTGAGGTCCGGGAAGGCCTCCGGGTTCGAATCCAGGGTCACGGGCTTGGTCATGCAAGGCCCTGATCTCTGGGCCTGGCCTCAAGCCCAGTCTACAAAGCCTTTATCGAAACAAGTAATAGCCTCATTGTTTAATGGCCCAAGAACGAAGAGCTCTTTGTAAAAGACTACTCATCGAAGTAAATTCTTGCCTAATAGCTAGGAAATTGATAACACGGCTCAACATCAATCCAAATTATTGTCCAGTTTTGTTTTTGAAAAAAAAAAAGTATAATCTAATAAAGTTTACAATATTGCGCCGGTATTTTACTTCACGGGCTCGTTTGGTGGACGAGATTTGAGTGTCAGATAGTACAATATATCTCAGGTAATCAAAAGTTTGGCATTCGTCTAGATTAAACATACCTAGGACGCATAATTTGGAAAGTATGGAATAGGTATATCATGGGGGTATTGTACTATTTATTTGATCATCATTAATTCGGTGAAATTATATATTTTATGGATGAAATTATATGTCCGGGAAAATTACAAATACTTTCTCTGCTAGTTCTGTCGAATAAATGGACCTCACATGTAACGAGCTCCCAAAGTACTACTTTATGCCAGTACTCCACATTTTGATGGGAGCCTGAATAAGAAATGAAATTTTGGTAAAGATCTTTTTTCCCATTGAAAAGGCAGTGTTGCTTTGCTGGTGCAGCCTCGGCCATTATTATCAGAGCCGGCCCCGGGTAAGTCTCACAAGAGACCTCGGGCTTTGGTAACCCTCCATCACGGGGTAACCAAAAAAATAAAGAATTTGTATATCCAACAAGAAATTTTTGACTTGTATGTATTGTTTATTTTTTATGATTTAATAGTAATTAAATGGAAAATTTCCGTCTGGCCTGGAAAAAAATGTAAATGAGCAACCAAATTTAGAGTTTGATGTAGAACACGTGGAGGCCCAATTCCATGATCAGCTAGACCGAGCCAAGCCCCGGAAGTCCAAACGGTGTTTAGTTTCAGATTACCCAAATTGGCTAAATTCGGGTAATCTCGGAATAGGCCCAAACTCGGTGGGCTGACTTATTTTGGCGCTCCGGTCCATACTCATGATGAACAGTGTTTTCGGCCTAATTCCTTCGTTTAGGCTTTCAATTGCGTTATTTTGCCGTTTTAGGAAAGATTTGATTCGTTAATAACTTTTAGTCCGTAATTCCTTTTCAGTTGATTCTTTTTGAGAAACTCTTATTTTTCTTTCCCGTTTTCAGTTTTAGGAAAAGCCCCAAATTATGGGACTTTTTATTTTCCAAGTTTATTTTTAGGGTTTCTAGGGTTTCGGCTTATATAAGGGATTGTAACCTGATTATTATTTAACTTTTCAGCTTTAATCAATAATATTGCAGAGTTTATCTCTTTCATTCTTGTGCGCAAGAATTGCTCGTTGCGACGAGTTGTTTATCTCGTTTGGATTAGTACGCTAATTAGTCTCTCGTGAATTCTGCCGCGTTAGAGTTAGGCTTGGACAACCCAAAAATCAGAACCGGCACTTATTATTGTCGGTTCAAGAATCAATTCTAGCAAACATCAGTCCAAATTGGGGATGGGTTGGTCATTAGGAACAGTAGGCATGGGCTGGGCCAACTAACTTAAGAGTTGTGTTTGGATGGATTTTTAAAAATTTTTGAGTTTGGTTTTTAGGTAATGAGTGGAGAGAGAAATTAGGAATGATTGAAAATAGGGGTAATAAGTAAAGAGAAATGAGAATAATAATTGAAAAAATAAGAGTTGTGATTAAAAATATTAAGTATTTTTGAGTTGAAATTTTTTTTTCAAAAAACAAACCAAACAAAGCAAATCGTGAGCCCGCTACCTAAACGATCAATTATTATTATACTCTCTAAAAAGGGTAGAGGGGTCCAGTTGTAAATTTTCGATTCCCCACTTTTGTGCACTAGTGAACACGTGGTTCGATGCTGGAGGGTTGAGGGTGAACCCAAGTTACATAACGTGCGTGCAGGAGAAGGAGCAAGAGCATGCGTGTAAAAACGTCTTTCAAAAAAAACGAGTGCAAATTGAGGTTTGAGAGCGGAAGAAAGGGTAATTTTGAAGAATTATGGAACTGACAGATGAACTACCTATGGTCCTATGGTTAAGTCCACTAATCTTCGAGAGCGAGGATTAGCGAACACGTGTTCCATGATGGTGGAGGGATGAGGGGGACCTAACCTATACTATTTTACTGCTTTTTATGTTGTCATTTCCAATTAAAACCCCCCAAAAAAATGTAGGAGAGAGAAAGTCAAAGAAAAAAAATACGGAGTATTTCTAAAGTGTCTGAGAACATTTCCAACCAAGTTCTAAAACACAAAAAATAGAAAATGAATGTGACATATTAAGAAGAGATTTTATAATTTATTTATTCTTTTTGAACTTTATAAGAGAATTTTAGAGGGATCCGTAATACTTTTTAGAGATTTGGTCTCCAAAATGGGAATAGTGTCTCTAAAAATAGAGACGCAAAAGTAAATTTGGAGATCAAATCTCTAAAAAGTATTATGAGTCCCTTCAATATTCTCTCATAAAGTGAAAAAATAGGGAATAAATTACAAAATCTTCCCTCAATATGTCACATTTATTATCTATTTTTGTGTTTTAGAGGATGGGTTGGAGATTCGGGTCACGTGAATATTTCTAAAGTATCTTTTAAAAATATTTTAAATTACTAAAATTTAAAAAAAAACAAAAAATTAAGAGTAGAAGTTTAAAGCGAGAATTGAGAATAAAAGCGTAAAATAAAGTTACTAGAATTTTGGGCGAAAGCAAAGAATCCTGTGGAAGAATTATCAATTAAGTACGTGATTAGAGGTAAGACAATGCACCTAAAATATTGGAGCGGGCCGGGGTTCTTGGCTGTTGTGAATGTAAAATGAGATCTATCCCAATATTCAAAATATCTCTACAAAAATCAAATTGGCCGGAGATAAGTCGATGATCAAAGTATCTTAATATTCTCAAAGGAAAAATAAAATTTTGAGATTGCACCTTAAATTAATTTTATTCAAATCACGTATTTATCGACATCCGATCAACTTCATTGTGTAAAACTTTTTGCACAATATATCAAGCAAAAATTTATCCAGTGCCTCAGAGACACTTTCATGTGGTGCCCCATGACCCTCCTTCACAATACTATATTATTTGGTTTGAAACTAAATAGTACTGAATAATTGTGTGAATAAACTTGAGTTCGACTCAAATTTAGGCAAGTTCTGTTTGACCTTGGCTCGTCAAATTTTTATTGAATTCAGCTCGAGTTTGAGTTTGAGTTTGAGTTTGAGTTCGAGTTCATGTAAAAACTTAACAAATGAGTCTGAACATTCTAATATTTGACTCGATTCGACTTATTTACAATCCAACGTGACAGTGTCCAAGAGCACAATGATCTCTCCTGTTGTGCTTATCCGGTTTGGCCCTTGAGAGCGTGAGCAGTCAGGCATCCCCTTTACAAGTACAACTCTGAAGATTCCCCAACTTCAAGTTTCTACCTCCTAATAACTCCCAAGTGTATTCCTACCAAATATAGAGACATCATGTAGAGCATGCGTAGACTTACAGGTCTACAGCTTCCCCGGATCCAGAGAAAACATGGAATTGAACACTTCTAGCTTTGTTTGGTTGAGAGTTTAGTTTAGTTTAGTTTTGGTAGTGGGTGGAGAGAGAAATAGGGTAATGATTGGAAATAGATGTAATGATTGGAGAGAGATAGAGAGAGATGAAAAAATTATAATTGGAGAAATAGGGTAATGATTGAAAAAAGAAGTAGGAAAATGATTGGAAAACAAAATAAAAACAAAGCAAAATGCACAAATGAACATACTATCTTTTAAATAGAGTGTTTCCGTCAACAGCGCACCTTGACTGATATTAGGAGCCCATCCCGTTATCCAGTTGCGCGAATCAAAGTCGGAAAAAGTTTCGTATGAACTAGTCCGAAAGGAGTTGAAAAACACCTTGAAAGTTTCGAATTTGAGACTTTAAGATAAAACTTTTTCCTAAAAATAACAAAATAAAATGAAAAGTGCTAAAAACGTCAACCTAGTGGTTTTTTTTGCTAAGATTGAAAAAGTGTATTAAAAAGTGTAAAATTTGCATAAATGTTTGTGAAAAATGCATAGTAAAATATAAAAGAGATCATTTTACATATGAAGTATATATAGTATAAATCCGGAACACTATATCAATTGTAAGAGTTCATGAGATAACCAAGCTCAATAACTCAATCAATACAAGAAATAAGCTCATTCTAGGATAGAAACAAAGAAATAAAGAAAAAAAAAACCTTTAAGAGAAGAACACACGCAGATGAGGAGATTCAAACTCTTAACCTCCTAGTGAAATGAAAGTAAGAAAGGAAAAAAATAAGTTACAAGATAAATATTTAATTTTTAAGAAGAATGGTATTAAATGAAAGAGTAAATTACACTATGCCTCCCTCAACTAACCCGTATTTTCACTTAACCCCCTTAGACTACAGAACCCGACATTGTGCACCCTCTAACTATCCAGAGTTGACACTTAACACCCTTTTGTTAGGTCTCTGTAGGAAAAATGCACCGACGGCCGTCTTCTTCCACCGGACGGCCGTTTTTTTCTTGGGGTATTTGGATCGAGCATCTACGCACGTCGGATGCCATTGATTCCCGCGTTAGCCCACTCGGTTTTTTTTTTTATATAAATTTTTGGACGGCTCGGATCGGCCTTTCAGTGGCCGGAGACGGCCATCGGTGCATTTTTCCTACGGAGACCTAACAAAATGGTGTTAAGTGTCAACTCTGGATAATTAGAAGGTGCACAATGTCGGATTTTGTAGTCTGAGGGGGTTAAGTGAAAATACCGGTTAGTTGAGGGAGGCTTAGTGTAATTTACTCTCAATGAAATCATACAGATAGAGAAAAGAAAAATAAGAAAGGAAATTAAATTTATTAGTTTCTTTGACTTTTTCCATCCAAAACATCCTCTCTTTTTTTTTGGTTTGCTTAGATTCCTAACAAATCTTTGAGGAAGAGAAAGAAAAAGTGATAAGGAGGGAGAGAGAATATTGACACCATACATCAGAGTGGGTGTTTGAGTCTTTTGGGCTCCAAGTTTGACACCGTTTTAGGCCTATTTAACCGATTGGGGGGAAATAAATAATAATTTCAAAAGTAAGAGAGGACAGTAATATTTCAAAAACTTTAGGGGAGGTTTATGCTTTTGTTAGAAAGCTCAAGGGAGGTCAGTGAAATTAGCCCCTACAAAAATCAAATCAGCCGGAGATAAAAGTCGATGATCAAAGTCTCTTATCCTCAAAAGAATAAAAAAATCAAGGAAAATAAAATTCTGAGATTGCACCTTAAATTAATTTTATTCAAATCATGTATTTATCGACATCTGATCAATTTCATTTTGTAAAACTTTTTGCATAATATATTGTGCGAAAACTTATCCAGTGCCTCAGGGACACTTTCATGTGATGCCCCATAACCCTCCTTCACAATACTATGTTGTTGGGTTTGAAACGAAAAAGTACAGCATAATTGTGTGAACAAGCTCGAGTTCGACTCAAACTTAGGCAAGTTTTGTTCAACCTTGGCTCGTCAAATTTTTATTGAATTCTGCTCAAGTTCAAGCTCCTGTAAAAACTTAACAAATGAGTATGAACATTCTAATATTTGACTCGTTTACAATCCAACATAACAGTGTGTGAATTCGGCTCGAGTTCGAGTTCATATAAAAACTTAACAAATGAGTCTAAATATTTTAATATTTGGCTCGGTTAGACTTATTTACAATCCAACGTGACACTGTCCCAAGAGCACATCTGTTGTGCTTATCCGGTTTGGCCCTTGAGAGCGTGAGCAGGCAGGCACTCCCTTTACAAGTACAACTATGAAGATTCCCCAATTTCCAAGTTTCTACCTCCTAATAACTCCCAAGTGTATTCCTACCAAATATAGAGACATCATGTAGCGCATGCGTAGACTTACAGGTCTACAGCTTCCCCGGATCCAGAAAAAACACGGAATTGAACAATTGTATCTTTTAAATAGAGTGTTTGGGTCAGCACAGCGCACCTTGACTAATATTAGGAGTTCATACTGCTATCCAGTTGCAGGAATCAAAGTCGGAGCAGAGTTCTGTGCAAACTAGCCCAAAAGGAGTTGAAAAACACCTTGAAGGTTTCGAATCTGAGACTTTAAGATAAAGTTTTTCCCTAAAATCTCAAGCATTGACCACCGGACGAATTGAAAGAGAGTGTTTTGAATCTTTTGATCAAGCCAATTACTTGTATCTTTTCATGATTTATATATATTATACATTGTTCGGATTATTTTATACGCATCTCAATTATATTTTCAAAGATTAATTCTATCGTTCATTAGCGGAGAATTCGGAGTTCAATTAAAATCAAAACAAACCTTGTATAGAATGCACAGAAGTTGAGTCTATTATTTTAATTGCTGGCATCTTTCTTTGGCTAAGGAGATTTTACGTGCTGATAAAAATAACAATATAAAATGAAAAATGCTAAAAAGGTCAACCTAGTAGTTTTTTTTTGTTAAGATTGAAAAAGTGTATTAAAAAGTGTAAAAATTGCATAAATGTGTGTGAAAAGTGCATCGAAAAATATAAAAAGTATATTGGAGTTTGTGTTTTTTGTCATTTTGTGTGAAAGTGCTAGTTTGTTTTAAATCCAAATGGTTGAAAATACTTTTGGACAGCTACGATTACTCATATTTTTACTTCTATTTTTTAACCTGTTAGTTTATTAAATACTATTCAATAACAAAAAAAACACTCTAAACGGCTAGCCTTTCTTGTTTTAGTCTCAACACAATTCTATTTCAGTCAGTAGCCGACCTTTTTCCTTTTTGGCTTACACCATTTTTTTTGGGTGGTAGAGTTAGAACTTCATTTGATAAAAAATAATACAACTTACATTGTGCATATCTGTTACAACTGATATATAAGACATATTGTACAAGTGAAAGACAAAAAAACATATATAAACCAAATGAAGGATACATCCATGGATAAATTGATCAGATGGTCAAATGTCGGAGAACCGCATGCAAACAATCAATGTGTAGATCAAAACTTCCTACAGAAACTGACCGATACCAATCAAGTGACTTTACCACTCCGGTAGAGAGCATTTTTCTTTTCTTTTTTTTGTCAATCGATAGAAGAAATCATTTTACATATGAAGTACATTGTACAAATCCGGAACACTATATCAATTGTAAAAGTCCATGAGATAACTAAGTCCAATAACTCAACCAATACAAGAAATAAGCTCATTATAGAATAGAAAGAAAGAAAGAAAGAAAAAGCCCTCTAAGAGAAGAAGACCCACACGTAGATGAGGAGACTCGAACTCCTGATCTCTTAGTGAGATGCAAAAGTCCTGGCCAACTGAGCTAACTCCAATTGGTTAAAACCTTAACACTCCAGTAGAGAACATTGCGTGCACGACAAACACCTCATCCAATTAGATGGCCGAGAAATCAATTACTGAATTGTATTTTATTATTGGTTAGAAACGTGTGTTATTTCTTTATCAAAACTCTTCCCAAAATCTCCAATCAGGGCCGGCTTATAGGGTATGCGAGGGAAGCAACCGCTTCCGGCCCCCGAATTTTGGTACAGAATTGAGGCCCCACTGCAATGTAACTTACATATTAATATTAGTATGTTTCCAACTGAAAACACAAACCAGATACTTGGTTCAGTGGTCACATAATATTGTCATGTTATTGGGAGTTCGACTTCCATGCACCTCCATAATTTCAATCATATCTTTTTACATTTATAGTCATAATTGTATCCTTTTAGTTTGATTTTTTTTTTTTTTGTACTTTTATCATTTTTAAAAAAAATTCATGAATATGTAAGAGGCTCAATATAGGAAATTCGCTTTGGGCCTCCAAAATATATGAGCCGGCACTGTCTCCAATGGAGCATGTTTAGCCATCTGATGTTCACCTCACCCAAGTAAAATCTAGAAAGAGAAAACGGTAAATTATAGTTAACCCCCTCAAACTATGTCTCACAGACACTTTACCCCCTCAAACTTTTATTTTTGGCACTTAACCACCTCTAACTAATGGAAATGTTACTTCCGTTTTCCATCTGTTACGAATTGGACGGAAAAGTCTACTTCCGTTTGCCATTTATCTTTGATCCCAGTTCGAGGACAAACCTACCCCTCCCTCTCTCCCCCCTCTCTCTCTCTCTCTCTCACTAGACCAGAGAAAGCAGGGCATAAACTGGGATGGATTACGACTGGGATCTTCATGCTGTGTTCAGAGGCGTTGCTGCCACCGAACCCACCACAACCATTCTTACAGCGAAAAACCCACCTTTTATCCGACTTCCAATCACAAGAAGACCAATTTCAATTTTTCTCATATCCATTTGAACAATGATGCAGTCAGAGCAACGAAGAACTACATTATTTTTCAGACCCTTCTTCCCCAAATCACAACGAATTTCCCCAAAAAACACTCCCATCTCACCCATTTTTGTTCTTGGCAGATTACAAGACCACCACCACCACCGCAAATACCACTACACCAACAACCACAACTGAAACAAAAAAAACCGAAGCAAAGTCATTTTTCTGTTGCTTGAACAATCGGCAGTCCGTAAGATCTAAAAGAAGGTAAAATCAGAATGATTTTTTGGGTTTTTTTTTAAAGTTCTGTATGGATGGTAAACACAAAGAGGTACGTGTGTGTGTGTGTGTGTGTGTGTGTGTGTGTGAGAGAGAGAGAGAGAGAGAGAGAGAGCGAGCAAGGAGGCAAAGGGAGTCGAATCCGGGCGATGGCGTAGTAGAGGCAGTCGGTGGGGGAGGTCGTGGTGGCGTTGGGGAAGGCCGTAGATGGGTACGTCCTTTGAATTTGCGATCCCAATCGGCGATGGCGACAAGTTAGGAGAAGAGTTTCATTTCTTTGGTGCAGAAGAGGACATTTGTAGCTGGTGTTTGCGGTATCTCTAGTTGGACAATCAAGGGTTGCGGCATTAGTCGGCGGCCTGGCAGCGTAGGTGGTGCTACAGAATCGGACTTGGTAGATTCCCCCCCGCCCGTCTCACTCCATATATATGTGTATGTATATATGTGTGTATATTTTTATGTCTGTAATTTGATGTCGAAGGTGCATCTGTAAAGGAATAAACACCACTACCTCCTCCTCTTCTTCTTCTTCTTTTTCTTCTTGATTTGTGGAGGATTTGTGGAATGAGTAGTTTGGTTGAGAAGGAAGTACATTGAGATTTAGGGCTGATTCTTCGTCCCAATTGCATCGCCATATATGTTGTGGGGTATAAATAGGATTTCGCTTGCACCGTTAACGGCATCCATGGTTTACCAGGTTTTGGTAGTTAAAGGTGGTTAAGTGCGAAAAAAATAGTTAGAGGGGGCATAGTGTAACCGGGTGATAGTTACAGGGGGCAAAATATAATTTACCCAAGAGAAAATGAGAGAGAGAGACTGGGCGGGGGGGCGGGGCGGCTGTTTGGAATTAGGGATGGCAAAATGAACCGAACCGATTGGGTACCCGAACCGTAACCGATTTTTTCCCCGAACCATAACCGAAAAATTCCCCGTGGGTACGGGTATGGTGGAGGAAGTGAAATAACCGAACGGGTTCGGTTCGGTTATGGTTCAACAGATCCCCGAACCGATCCCCGAACCGAACCGAACCGAAACCATATTATATATATATATATATATATATATATTAAAAGAGACCAGGGGTTGAAGTGAACACTTCTAAAAATGTTAGGGATCAACTTGTTGCATGTTTAAGGTCCAAGGACCTAGAGTGTGATATCCCTTTATATATAAGCATAACAGTGGGTCACTTAGGGCTCACAGAAAGATCGGGCACACCCTCTCTCGCCTCTCTCTCACAGAATCACGCTGAAGCCTCTCACGCTGAAGCCTCTCTTCTCCGGCCGACGTCTCTCTCTCTCTCCGTCGCCATCGATCATGGTCCCTCCATCGGCCATAAGTCTCTTTCTCATAGATTAAAGCAAAGTTACAGATTTTTTTTGCAATAGTTTGTTCGGTTGATTGCATATACTTGTTCTTTAAGGTGTGATTTCTGATGTTGATTTGTTATTTTTGTTGGGTGTTCCAGCCTTGTATTCCATTTTTGTTGGGTATTCCAGAAGCGATTTACAGTCTCTCTCTCTCTCTCTCTCTCTCTCTCTCTCTGTGTGTTTTGTCTGAAATGGTGTTTAAGTTTTCTTCCTCTGTTTTTTATTTTGTACAAAATTCGGTTACCCAATCGGTTCGGGGATTACCCGAAACCCGTTTGGTTCGGTTATGGTTCACCAGCCTTCTCCCCGTTCGGGTATTGGGGCGGAAATGGTTTCGGTTTCGGTTTCGGGGATCGGGTACGGATATGCCAATATCCGCCCCGATCCGCCCCGTTGCCATCCCTATTTGGAATGCCGCCTTATTTTAGTTTATTTGCTTAATAACATCCAAATGAATCTGGACCCAATTTCCGTCCATGCTCGACTCGTTGGTCTAGCAGTCAAGTTCTCATTTGCCTTTACACACGGGCCAACTACAGAAATAATGTTATTTACAATAAAAATAATAAAACAAGCTTTGCATCATAAAAGATTCGAACCATCAAATAAAGTAAACAAGGATTGAGAACGAAACTTTATTAATTTTATTAAAATTGTATCCTAATTCATCTTCATTCTGAACAAAAAAAAAAAAAAAAAAAAGGTGTCCAAATTCATTCAAGTTTTAAATAAGCAAACTGATAAGACGGCATACCAAACAAGCCCTCCACAGTATTGGATCCTAACCAATTGAAACAAGTGATGTCATTGACAGCCCCCATAGAAAGGACGAGGAAGCGATCAATCTCCCGAACATTCAACCTAATCCAATGGACTACTTGTGATCATGAAGTGATAGGTTCCAAATGAGCTTCAACAATTCTTGAAGTGTGAGTCCATAGAATAAAAGAGAATTTTAATTTGGTTATCTTTCTTTTTTTCGGTCAACCAACAGGAAATAACCAAGGACAAATTTGACATTTTGGTTTTTTGAATCATATCCTCTCATTTGCAAACAACAGGGACTAATAATCCAATCCGAAGCTTTAAATAGTACTACAATTAAATATGGGTAATGGATAATAAATTTATCGGGTTGTACTAGCTCTCCTATGTGGCCGAATTTATGTGAAACTTAAAAGTTTGTCCTTTATGTGCAAAAAATTACTAGTTAGAAACAATTAAACTGAAGGTTAGTTTTGGAAATTACATAGATAAAGACAAAAACAAAGTATAAATGGACAAAAACAAAGTGCCAAAATATCGGAAATTAACAATTTTTGAGGAGTACCAGATCAAGCAATTCTGCAAAAGAAACAAAAATGCTTCAAAATTTTGACCCGAAGACCTACAACACTTCACACAAATGTGCTACAACAACATATTAGTCTGTATACTACTCCATAAGAGTAATTTACTGAAAAGGGACACTATTTTCAGCCCAAATTTTAGAGTCCTAGACGGCGGCCTCGTGATGAGCTTATTACAGGATTAGGCTTGCCAACAATACCAATGGTTAGAGGACATTTTCTTAAGATTTTTGTTTTATACGTCAAGATTTCAAGATTCTTCCACGAAACTCTTTTGGAGTCTCATGTTTGGCTACTTGAGGTCCACCTCACCATGGTAAAAGCTTGTTTGGGAGACTCTTTTTCCATTTTGGTGCTCTCATTTTTAGCTTTTAGGTATTTGGCCCCCTTACGCCAAAATGAGTTTTCATTCGGGACTTGGCAGGTAGTTTAGTGCGCTTCGACATGACTTTTCTAGATATAATCAGCACAATCTAACTCAACCATTTCTTAGATTTTGCGGAGCACCACAAATGTACAAATAAATCTGCACACAATTTAGAAACTCTGAATGAATCTAGACACAATTTTCCTCCCTGCTTGACGAGTTGGTCTTGTGAAAGCTCTCTTTCGCCTACACACTCATGGGCCGATTGCAGAAAGAAATGTTATTTATATAAAAATCTTAAAAGATTCGAATCACTAAAATACATCCACTGGAATTTGTCGAAGTTGAAAAAAAAAGAGCAATTAAATAAAGTACACAAAAGATAGTAGTGAAAACAAATGTTTAAGTGCCTTTTATCATAAATGCGTCCAGATTCATCCTCATTTTAAACACAAAAATGTGTCCAAATCCCTTCAAATTTTAAATAAGTAAATTGATAAGACAACACATCAAACAAACCCACAGTCTTACATTTTATCTTAACTTAAATGAGTGAAGTCATTGACAGCCGACGTAGAAACTACGAAGAAGGAATCTTCTCTCAAATATTCAACCCTACTATTCTCTCAATTAACTAATACTACAACAATAAAATGAAAATTGTGTACTTCTCTTTACAGAGTTGTACTCTCATCTATGGCCATATTTATGTAAATTAAAAGTTTGTCCTTCATGTGTGAAGAATTAGTTAGAAACAATTAGATTAAAGATTAATTTTGTGACATATAGCTAAAGTGGGGGGGGGGGGGGGGGGGGCTGAAAATGGAAAAAAAACGGATTGTCAAAATGAAATATATTGGAATAACTTTAAAGTTCAAGAGTATGTGTTTTTGCATCGTACTTCGAACATATCCACTTTAAAAAAATTATATATACAGTAGAAAATAAAGAAGAAGAAGAAATGAAAGAACCGATATTCAATAGTATTAGCCTAAAAGGGGGCCCTACTTTGGGCCCACTTCTTGGAGCCCTAATTCTCTGTCTGGTGGGCTTTTATGTCCAGATGAGCCAGCCATAGCGGAAGTTAAGAACCATATTTCTTAACAATCTATTTCTTTTCTTTTCTTTTTTGACAAAAGTGAGAGGTACTCAGATCAAACTCAAGAGCACTTACACAATGAAATTTATTACAGATAATTTGGACAAAGTCAAATTAATCATCTATCTAATTGATACATAACGAGATAAAATGAGGCGATTGATATCTTTCATCCCTATCTCAGGCATCATCTCACGCACCTTCTGCTGAGCAGAAAATTCATATATCCCTATAGTAATCTCAAAAATAGATAACCACCGATAGATGCATACTAATCTTTTCGAGCCCGAACAGTAAACAAATCGCCTAAAGGCGAACTTTATTACTCTCACCAGGAGAGACAAAAATGTCCTAGATCTTATTCTAAATCCAACCGCCCAAAAATCACTAAACGGATCGCAACCCTCACTGCCTCCACCACTGCTGCCACAAGGGCTCCGCGCGACAGATTACATGTAGACAAACAACTCCGGTGATGGCAGAGCCCACGGAACAGAGAAGGTAAGATCTGAGGGAAGAAAAAATGAAAAGAAAAAAACTATAAGGAAAAGAGGGAAGAAAGAGAAGAGTAGATGAAGGAGGAGGAGCCCAGGAAGGAAGGAGAAGAACGCCTCTGCCGGCAGAAAAATAAGACGATTGTAGCTTCTCAAAATCTCCGGCTTAGAGCTCTCAAAAGCCTAGGAGATCTCTTTCTTACGAGCTCTGCTACGCGCAGAGACAATTCGCAGAGAACCACGCAGAGACAAATGCGTTTGGCATCATTTCGGGTCCCGAAAAAATCTAGAAAAATATCCATAAATTTTTAAATATTATTTTATGGAGCCCTGTAAAAAATCAACTCCAGTGGATATCGATAAGTGTTACTTTTTGATTCGTAGGGGCGAATTGAGCAGTTTCGCCTCTACGAATCCAAAAGTAATACTTCTCGATATCCACTGGAGTTGATTTTTTACAGGGCTCCATAAAATAATATTCAAAAATTTATGGATATTTTTCTAGATTTTTTCAGGATCCGAAATGGGACCAAACGCATTTGTCTCTGCGTAGATCTCTGCAGATTGTCTCTGCTGAAAGTATTTTTGCTTTCTTACTGCGGCAAGCCGGCAATTTCCTTGGCCCCATCCCTATCCAATTCAAAAAAGGGAATGGGACGGGTGATATTTGCTTTTTTGTCCCATTTTAACCCCAGTCGACTTCAATAATAGAAATAAATACTTACGTATTTATGTATCTATAAAGGCTACTGATTTTCGCGCTACTTGATTTACTGCAGGCGCTTTACCTTTTTGTTGTTTACACTGTGGTGTTGCCAGCAATACCACAGTGTAAAAACAAAAAGGTGGAGCGCTTGCGGTAAATCTTGGAGCGCGAAAATCACTATCCATCTGTAAAATACCATATACCAATTTACTATCATAACTCCATTGATATTCTGTTTTCTCATCAAAACCATCTGAAGAATAAAGTTAGTAAAAATTACATCAATAAACGGGAACTCAATTATTCCCTGACTCCAACATCTCCTCAATTTTTCCAACCCTGACTCGATCCGCCCCCAATATAAAATGGGGCGGGGAGGGAATACCATAAACAAATTTCCGATGGAGACTCATGTTTGGCTGCTAAGGTCCATATCACCATAGTGAAAATGAGTCTTTCCGTGGGTATACCGTGTGGAGTATACAATTTGCACATTGGCTTGTTTGGGATTTACCTCAAGGTTCTACAAAAATAATCAGAACAACTAATAATTTGTTTAAAATATATTTTTTAGAATCCCTATAAGAGAAATTGAGCAAAAAATCGATTAAATCCTCACCGATATCTGATTGAATTGATTTTTTTTATAAAATTTATTTTAAATATATTTTAAATAAATTGAGTCGTTCCGATCATTTGTGTGAAAAATCTAAGATGAGTTCTACGAAATGCAATGTGCAATTGCTGTATACCAAAAAAAGCTTAACTTCACAGATTTTGTGAACAGATCATGGTGGGCCAAATGATACGAGTCGTTTATTAAATTTTAAATTTTTTTTAAGACCCACGGACAATCATTTCAATCCGATATCTATAGGTATTCAATCCAATCATCTAACTTTTCATTTAGATTTTAAGATCATGTAATCTGGAGATCTGAATGTGATTGGATCAAGCACCTATTGGATTGAGCAATTTTTTCACGGAAGCACTCAAAAAAAATGTTTTACATTTAGTGAATAAATTATATTGTTTGCACGGGACACGACTCTGACTGACATGACACGAACACGATCCGACACGACTTGTTATCCAAGTCTAGCTGAAGGTGTACCGATAGTTTTATCGAAAAGTCTAACTGCATAGCATTTATGCAAAGATCACAGTGTGGGGCTCACTTAGAGTTCCGCACAAAGAATTTGAGTCTTTCATTAAATGTAAAATATTTTTTCAAGAGCCTCTTAAGGAAAACTAGTTAAATCTGATACCTATTCTCAATCATATCACTTAACATTTCATTATGTTAAAATCTAAATGATTGGATCTAACATCTTTAAGTATTGAATTGAGATGATATTTTACAATGACTATCAAAATAGTATTTTACATTTAATGAACATATTAGATTGTTTATATGAGCAGAAGTGAGCTCCACACCGTGATCTTTGCACAATTGTTGTGCAACTAGTCGGGTTGTACTAGTTTTTTACTTAGCAATTAAAAAAATCTAGAAAGTGGAAATAGATACAGATAGAGGAGAGAGGGAGACAGTCTTTTGATCTTATCTGATTGTAATGGGTGATGTCATTGCCAGCCCACGACGAGGGAGGAGGAATCCTTCCCTCGAATATTCAACCCACTACTTTCTGTCTTTCTTTCTCTCTCTCTATACATCTCTCTCTCTCTAGAAAGCAAAAACACCATCAAGATTCATTAGGTACGCGACGCCCCGACCTCGACCCTTCCCCCCAGAGACCCCTCCTCTCTCTCTCTAATGGAATAAAGTATTTGCTCCTCCTATAGGCTGTAAACATACGAGTATATTTTTTCTTTCATCCCAAGTTTATTCCATTTCTGATTCTACTTAGATCCCTTTATTCCCATTTACGGATCTCTCTCTCTCTCTTCGGACAAAACCTCTTCAAATCTATTAATCCCCCCACATCTTTCTCTCTCTCTCTTTCTCTCTCCCTCCTTCCCCCCTCCGAGAAAGCAAATAATGATCGGGAAAATTCGCGACCACCACAGCGCAGAAGAGAAAACCCAGATATGTCAAGAATACATCGAGGCTCTCGAAGAGGAGCGTCGCAAGATCCAGGTTTTCCAGCGGGAGCTTCCTCTTTGTCTAGAGCTCGTCACTCAAGGTATTACCAATCGAAACCCAAGTCTACATACATAACCTCAACCACAACTCTGGATACATTTTCACATGCAACGAACTGCTCCAGATGCAGTCTGGACACGGTTTCACATGTATCGAACTGCTCCGGACGCAGTTGAATCTAGACTTGTGGTCAAAAGTTGTGTACGTAGCATTCCAAGTATACCCATTTGGAAATTCTTTCAATCTCTCTCTCTTCCTCACCCTCGACAACTAAGCTGATCGGGCTAGTTTTGCGAGCCCTTCGACTAATCTGGGACCAATCCCACCGTACTGGCGAGGCCAAAGCCCCGTGTAGACTTTTTTTTTGGGGGGGGGGTAATTAATCCCCCCGTGTAGACTTCTTTCTCTCTAGATCTTTTATGGAAGTTTATTTGTTAATTTGAGTGTTTGGTTTTTGGTTTTTGGAAGCAATTGAGTCGTGCAAACAGCAGTTGTCTGGGACTACGCCGGAGTGTTTTCAAGGACAATCGGAATGTTCTGAGCAGACGTCGAGTGAAATACCAGTTTTGGAGGAATTCATGCCAGTTAAGAGGAACTCATCTTGTGATGATGATGATGATGATGAAGAAGAAGAAGAAGATGAGGAATCTGAAAAACCCACAAAGAGTTACAATTACAAGAGCATTGACAAATCGTCCAAGAAATCAGACTGGCTTAAATCTGTTCAGCTCTGGAATCAAACCCCAGATCTACCCCCCATAGAGGTACGGTAAACAGTAATCTTGTGAACTTAAACTCTCCCAAAATTATACTCACCCTGTTCCATATTGAGAGTCCATCTCTCTCTTATCATTTTTCAAATAAAAAATCAACTAATTTCGTATATAATTTTTCAAATTTTTTCGCACTATATTAAAAATCTCGATTAGTACTTTAATTTAGTTCCAAAAAATTCAAAAAAATTATACACTGAAATAGTTGATTTTTTGATTGAAAAATAGCTCGACTTTTCATGTGGACTCTCAATATGGAACGGAAAGAGTAATATATTGCAACAAAACAACAGATGAAAGTATTACTAATTTTTTGAAGTTTTTCCTCACTGACTTAAAAAATCAATCTTCAAATAACCAAATTGCTTGCTTCTTGAAAGAAAAAATGATTTTTCAAGAAGCAATTTGATTCTTTGAAAATTGATTTTCTTAAATTGGTGTGAAATAAATTCAAAAAATTATGCACAAAAGGGTTTTATTTTAGACTAAAAATAGCTTCTTTTCGCAGTGGATTATAATTTTAAAAGTGACTGGAGTATTTTTTTTAGGTTACCTTGGTAATAATACTCCAAAATTGAGTTTAATCCTGACCTGGGTTTTAGTTAATTTGGCTTATCAGATTTTTGAAAGTTTTGATTTTTGCTATTCTAGGAATCATCCCCTAGAAAAGTGTCAGTAATAGAGGTGAAGAGAAATGGCAATGGTGGTGCTTTTCTTCCTTTTAAGAAGGAGAAAAGTGGTGGGACTAGTACAGCTATTAATTCACCATGTTCGGTTCCGGCCGCCGCGGGGAGCTCCAGTACTGAAACTGCTGCTGGTGGTGGTGGTGGTGGTAATAAAGAAGATAAGGAAGGGCAGTCTCAGAGGAAGGCTAGAAGGTGCTGGTCCCCAGAGTTGCATAGGCGGTTCTTAAATGCCCTTCAACAGCTTGGTGGTTCTCATGGTCTGTATTTAGAGATTGGAAAATTAAAGTTGTTAGCTTGAAATTTGAAATGCTTTTACTTATTTCAGTTATGTTGTGCAGTGGCAACACCTAAGCAAATTAGGGAGTTAATGAAGGTTGATGGGCTTACGAATGATGAAGTCAAGAGCCATTTACAGGTTAGTAACATGGAGCTTAATTGCACTTATAATTTAGTGCTAGGAATGCCAAATTTCGTTTGGCAATACACTCATACATCATCTCTAGATGAGACATGAGAATGGTTGTTGGTTGATGTCATCAATGGGTACTGCCATATATGGATTAAGCTTTGGTTAGCTTCCTTGAACATCATATTTGATAATGGGAACAACTTTTTTTTTAACCGGATGTCCGGGCAAAGCTTGTCCACATCGACTTATTCAGGCTTTGAAATTAACGACCGAGCAAATCTCAAGTGGCACTAAGGTTTGGAACGGTAAACATGTAATGTGAATATGACACTTGAAGTCAGCACTAGAAATGGGGGATGCTGCCAAATAACACCCTGCAAAGCGGTGCAAAGTGGTTGATCTTAACCGAGCAATGGACGGTTCAGATTTGTATCCGATTCGTATGCGCTCAAATTCTATCCGAGCCGTCCGTGCCGAGATGAACGGCCAGATCTGTCATTCTGCACCCGCTCGGCATGGAGCTGCTTGGCACTAATCCAAGCTTTTAAGTGGCTATCGGTATCAGGCAAATTCAGGCTATTGATTTAGACATGTAGCCTTATCAATTGATCAATCATATACCATTTTATCAATCATGTACCATTTTCAGGCTGTATTTGGATTATGAATTTCCTGAGTAAGCCATGGACGCGGGGAGTGTAATTTTGAATATATCGAGTTAAAGATGCTAAATTTTATTTTTTCTAATTTTTCTTTTCTTCCAACATATCATTTCCCTAGACAGTAATTCCTCCTCAAAACCCACAAGCCAATCACGGAAATATGAATTACGGATTCTAGTGTTGTATGATTGTTTTCAAGCATGGCCTAAAAACCTTCGTCTTTTATTTATTTACAGAAGTATCGTTTGCATACAAGAAGACCAACTCCTTCAATGCACAACGACAACAATCCACAGCAACCCCAGTTTGTAGTGGTGGGGGGAATCTGGGTTCCGCCACCGGAATACGCAGCGGTGGCAACGGCCACCCCCACCCCATTATTATCACGGGAAGAATCAAGCGTTGCCGCCCCCAAAAGTATCTATGCCCCAATAGCCGCACCACCGCCACCTGTTCCGCAGACAGCGAAATCTCGTACACCAAGGCAGCAATGTAAGCAATTGGATTCCGACGAGAGGGCTAGTCGGAGTCACGATCGGGACCGGGGAATCCGTTGTAATTCTTCGGCTACCTCCTCCTCCGCCCATACATCTACGGCCTCTCTGGCGTTCTAGTTCTTCCATTTGTGTTTAAGAGCGATGTAGAGAGTTTGTAACGTATCCTCACGTGAATGTGTTGTGTAATCGTTGATCGTATAGTAGGCGCTTGAGATCAGAACTATAGACCTGATTTTCTCAAATTTTAATAAGTTGTCTTGGTCGTTGAGACTCGAGAGGATGTTTTGGATACGTTTAACGTAGTTTACTGGTAAAGAGTTTGATGGTATCAGAAGTGCAATTGTCTCTTTTATTGTGTAGAAATTCTCACTTCGATCTGTAGGTGTTTTACCTGGATTGGGAGATGCTGCCAAGCGGGGGTTAGAGCCAGCTGTGCCGAGTGGCCGATCTGGCCGTTCATCTCGGGAATCGGCTCAGATCTTGACCGAACAATAGACAGTTTAGATCTATATACGTTCAGATTCAATCCGACCCATCCGTGTAGAGATGAACGGCTGGATGCTGCTCGACACTCTGCTTGGCAGCATCCCTACCACATTTTAGCCACGAAACCAATTTGGTGTTCTCCCTTTTTTTATAGCAAAAAAAAAAAAGAAAAAGAAAAAGAAAAACTGTAAACAACATTTTCTATATTTCAAAAATGTTTTTAGTTTTAGCTCATTATCCCCTTGGACCCGTGTTTCCCCTATATAATCAGATGACCGGACCGCCTTGCGTCTCGACCAAGTAGTTACAACTACACGGAGGCACAAATGCAAATACTTTGGCACCTCTCCTTCTAGAATGGAGTATGTACGCGCTTGTTAGAGCTGAACTTTTTAAAAAATCATTTTTCACCCGTAAGATAGAAATTAGAACGCGTAAAATTGTGGCGAATAGCATGACACGGGTTTGAAGGTCAAAAGAAAAGCCACAATCCATGGGATGAAGGCATATGGCATGACATACCCAGCTTACAACTTGGTGGATAAGGCTAATAATACCCTTAGGTGATGTTTTTCCATATAGTAATGTGAAAGCTAAAGTCACATTTTTCCTGAGATGTTTGGTTACATGAAAGGCACGTGTTTGGCAAATGCCGACCACTGTATTCAACATTATGTTGATGCGGTTCAATGTTTAGAGTCCACTATTCCTTTTTCAAGGAAGCTACGCATTTTGACATTATTGAATCTGTTGGGGCCAAAAAAGAAAACCCTGAAGTCTAATTAAAGTCTAAAAGCTTCTTTTATACAAAAGAGAGAATTAAATGTGGGATGGTGCTTCTTTTTAATAGGAGAGTAGGAAAAGTCTAGATCCGCATCGACCGAGGATACCGTGAGAATCTTGACAAAAAGAACTCCTCCATTTTAGGTTTTTCACACCTCACTTTTTCCAAAAGGAACCGACTATTCCCGTCGCTCAACATTCATCGTCACTTAATGTTTGACTATCTGTTTCGGTAATCAATAGTTCATAATTTTTTTAAAAATTTTTTAGCGTCAAAGTCTTTTATTGCCGGTCGAAAGTACTTTTAAAATAAGGACCGTCCAAAACACTTTTAGACGATAAAATTAAGAGCGGTAGAGGAGGCAGTGACTGTTGAGCAATGGAGTAAACTTTTGGCAAAAGAAATATTGAGATTTTGACCAATTCAACGGGTCGAACTCTCTCTCTTATTGTTTGATATTTGAAAATTGATACTTGATTCGTCGGATTGCGGAGGAAATACTCCAAAACAATGCCATGTGTTACAATCTACTATACCATATACGTACTAGTAATATAGGGGGTGCTATTGTGAGAAGCCCCCTAAATACGATAAGTGGCATAATTTAGATTTTCTTTAGCCATTTTAAATCCAATTGGTCCAAAAACTTAGGAGTATAACTTATACTTGTTATGCGACTATTCATTAATCCGTGCCAATAACATTGGACTTATTTGTAATTTTTAAATTTAAAAATAATAGACTTACTGAAATAATTTTTTTTTTGTAAAATATGGATCTTGTTTGATAGATCTTGATGAGATCCTTTGAACGGTGCAAAAAAATCGAAAAATTATTCTTGTAATTATTTTTAAGTTTAAAAATTACAAATAACTATGTATTTTTTTAAGAATCCTTAGCAGAACAAAGATGAGAGTTTAATTGGTTTCCTGTTGTAATGAAAAAACAAAGAGGAATTGGAGAGGTTTGAGGGGCTCGCCAAAGATTAAGCCCACCCGGATAAGCTTATCCTTGTTGGCGGGGTTGGTTTCATTTATCTGTCGGACAAGCAATCTAAGTGCGAAAAGAGAAATCAAACACCGGATAAGAGTTGGCCCGAATTATGTTATCGTAAGGCCCCTTGTCCCTCTTGGAGGCTAAAATTTCACTGACATCTAGAGAATTATTGGAAAACATTTGGCTTCTAGTTGGTCGACGTGTATTATTTAAAAGGGTTCCTTGGTTGAAACTTGGAGCTATACTTTGATTTTTTGTTTGACAAGAATATTGTCCTAGTTTGAACTATTGAAACATTTCATTACTGGTTCAAAGTTTAAAAATACGCAGCTTGTCTGTTAATCTTCTGATTACTGTTTCAAATCTGAGAGCTAATTACACTACGTAATGCCAAACGTTAATAAATCTTCAATTATAATACCAAATCTAAGGCTAAAGTAAGCCCGATTTGAAAAAATTTCCGGCATAACGGAAGACAAGAGTTTGACAAAATATGCGGCGGATATTCTCTGTAGCATAGTTGTACTAGTATGTGGTAGCAACGCGCTATTGGAACCACTTAGATACACCTATTGAATGAACTAAATTTATTAAATGATTCAGTTCTAAAAACACATCTTATAGTACGTGTTGGTGTTATTGGTTCGACTCGATCGGATGGAAAATTCCATTGATAGGGGGTAAATTGAGCTTTAATTAGTTTAAGAAGAATCTCCGCGACTCAAGGAGGAGAATTTTAAGAGAAAGTGATGCGGATATTCTTCTTACTCGGATTTAGCAATGCTTCGATGACCATTTCACTCAAATACAACTATTCGTTGAACGGTTTGTTTTAATTACTGGTGGTTTAGTGCTTAAAACTCAATTTATTAATCTTGAGGTTATTGATCCTAATCTTTGGGCGGATACTGTTTCTTGGTACCAGAGATCAAATCTTTACCTAGTATATTCCTCTCAAACTCCATTGAATTTTATTTTATTTTTAATCGGCCTCTCAAACTCCATTAATTGATGGGGCTAAACTGAGCATAGTTTTTTTGAATGAGAATATTGGCACAAGGAAGGAATATTTCAGCAGATATTTACTGCGAATATATTTTCCTTGTGAAGTAATTTACAACGGTTATTTACCGAACCTTTCAATCATAAATTTTATACTACCAATGTCACAGATTATACGGTACCCAAAATATTTTTAGTATCACTAAAGACGAAGTGTTTTTTGATTGATAAATGAACAAGGACACAATCATCGGCAGATTCAGCTGGACTGCCTCGAGTGTTCTTGGAATGTCATTCTCTACTTGTTCCGATCCTCTCACATACGATTGTTGAGTAGTCAAACAAAACTAGCTAGCCTGTTAACAACCAACAAAAATAAGTATAATAAGTAATTTTAAAACTCCCAATATCTGCTTTTTACGCACCAATTGTGGTATGCCACATCACGCTAACTACAACTATCGTAACTTCTCATGTGATTTTTAATGAGACCCGAGTTTTATTTTGCATGTGATTTTTAATGAGACCCGAGTCAGTTATTTTGTAGGTTTCGATGTTTACATTCAACCAAACCAAACCAATTTTGAGCTTAATTTTGAACTTTAAGTCTCAGTGATCAATTAGGATAGAGTACATGGATGCATTGCCTTCATAGGATAGGTTCGTTGAAATTATATATACTCCTATTTATTTCGAGAGAAATAGGCGATTAGAGTTCAATCGTTTATTCTCTGAAAAATGTGTTCCTTTGACATAACTAATTATATACGATCAAATATAATTTTGTGAAAGAGTTCAACACACATCAAGACTTATGTAATGATCGTCCAGGATGATCATGAAATCATCAGATCTGAATAGTTCATTAATGGATGTGGGAGGGGATTGTCAATCTTGACTTCATTTGGGTTCCGTTCAGTTGCACGAAAATGATTATAAAAAAAAATCGTAAATTTTTGGATGTTCAGCTATCAAAAAAGTTTTCCCTCAACCTCAACTTTTCTATCGAGAAACATTTTCTTGCAAAATATTTTACCAAAAAGAATAAACTTTTCCAACAAAAGATTCTTTGTCAAGAGTACATACACAGGAAAAATAACTTTCATTTTCCTTTATTTCTCATCACTTCACTTCACTTTTTCTATGAAACTATTCCCCACACAAGTCCAACATTCTCAACAACTGAAGGGAAGTAATTATTTAACATAGGTAGTGAGAGTCATTAAAAATTGAACAGAAAACTCATTGGAAACCGTGTTAAGAGAGAGCGAGAGACGAATGTTTCTGGTAACCCCAAGGAAACAAAAGTCATGACTCAGGGATGCTGCCAAGCACCCTCGCCTGGCAGCGGTGCCAAGCGGTCCATCCAACCGTTCATTTCAGCAATCGATAGTTCGGATTAAGATTCAAGTAACGGACGGTTTAGATTTTTAAACGCTCGAATTAGATCTGAGCTGTCCTTGCCGAGATAAAAGACCAGATTCCACTGCTTGACACTACTGCCAAACAACTCCTCTTGGCAGCATCTCCCAATCCATACGTTGTGCCTTACAAATAATTGGTAGCAGGTAATCCCGTGCAAATGATGTAGACGTGGCCAGCTTTGAGAATCCAAGGAGATAGATAACTATAGGCCGCCCAAAGAATATACTTTTCAATAACTCACATTATGCCAACAACTCCAAAAATAAGACAAGTCCTTGATGCGTAAATGAAATATACCATACTATACTCTAATAAACCTTCCTTCCGAATATTCCGCGCATATATATCGCATATTGATGAATGAGCATCGTATATAGAGATTTTCTTTGATAACGCAAGGTGTCCCGACCAACTCACTTTTTTAGGTTAATTTATCGAACTGAAATATGTACTCAACTGATGAATTCATTGGTCGAGAATATTCTCCATTTGCTTAAGTCAACTTCCAGGTAACGAGCACAAAGATAGGGATATTCCAATCCTCTGAATCTTCCCTACGTCCAAGATTCCACAGCTGATGGGATTTTTTGTTTTTATAATTGCATGTGGATATAGTGGTATATATTTTTATATTGAAATTGGCAGGTCGTACATTATATTTTTAAATGGTGGGTATACGGTACATGATGGAACATCCATCCAACCATGTGGACTAGCCAAAATGCCTTTGATAAAAAAAAAAACAAAAACAAAATGCCTTTTGATATCTTCAAATTGAACATTTCCTTACCAATTTTCTTTTCTCTGACCCAATACATGTACAACTTAACTGTGTTTATTTTTTTTTTATCATCAATTTAATTATGATCGGGAAAAAAATCAACCTAATTTGTATTTGTTCATTTGTTGGGTTTACAAAGAAAGAGGAACAAATAATAAAACCACTAAATCGATTAATTATTTTACTTCTCACGCGGCTAACTAATAAAACCATTAAATAGATTATTGTTCACTCGAACTAGAAATAAGTTATTTATAAGCGATAAACTTCTTTCCGGTTGAGGTGTAAACAAGGAGTTTACATCGCCGCCATAAGCGGGCCCTATCGACACTTTATCGCAATAATCTAAACCGTTCATTTTGTAGGACCCACAGAGTAGTGTATATAGGCGAAAAATCAACTTGATTCAACATCGATAAAGTGTGAATAGGACCCACACATGGCGAAGGGTAAACTCCTTGTTTACACCTTAATCGGAAAGAAGTTTATCTCTATTTATATTAGATAGTTGGTAGTGGTGATACATGATATATAGTACTAGGTCAAAATAAATTGGAGAATCGTAATAAAATAAGGGTTTGTTTGATAATCTAAATTCAGCATTTAAAACTGAATCAATTAAGTAATAAGTAATTTAGTAGGTTTGATAACAACATTTTACATTGCTTAACAAATTAAGTGTTACTTACTGTAAAATGTAAGCTAAAAAATTAAAAATAATTAAGTAGCTTTGAGCTACTTAATTCTATCTAAATTCTGTGTACTTGCATTTAATCACCATACCACCACCACTCCACCACTACCACCACCATCACTCTCACCACCACTCCCCTATCACTCCATCACCACCACCACCATTACCACATTGCCACCACCACTACCACACGTTGCCGCCGCCGCCACCACAATGCCACAATTGCACAACTACCACTCCATCGACACCACTCACTCTCACCATCACTCCACCGCCACCACTGCCACCGTTATATCACCGTCACTCCACCACCACCGCCAGCACTCCATCACCACCAACACCACAATCACCATTCCACCATTATTATAAGTACATTGTGACTAAATTAAGAGACAATCAGAACTAAAATTAATTTAGCATTTTTTAATTCAGTACTTAATATGTTTACCAAACAGCTTTTCAGCTTAAAAAATTTAGCATTCAGCTTTCAGTACTTCATTTTTCAGCATTTAGTTTCAGTTTTCAGTTTTATCAAACAGGCCATGACAACGTTAAATGAAGACCATATTTCTACTCACTACAAGAAATTTTGCTTTTCCTGGCATTTTATAAATGCCGCCGCTAAAAGTTAAAAAAATGCCGGTAAAGAGTATTACCGGCATTTGTTAAGTATTACAGGCATTTATTACATATGCCGTCTAGGAGAGTGTCGGTAAAAGTACAAATGCCGAGAAAGGTCTCTATAAATGCCGGGAATAGTTAGACTCATTTGCGGCATTTGTACAAATGCCGGGAAAAACTATAACATATAAGACAAAATGCCACATGGGCGCCACGTGGTGCTTATTTGTCGCCCACGTGTCCGCCACGTGGCACTTGAGTGGCACCCACGTGGTACACAAATTTTGTGGAGAAATTGTCCTCCCCAAGATTCGAACTCGTGACCTCTGGCTCGCGCGCGCGTGGGACTACCATCTAGGCTAGCCACCATATTGAGTCCCCTTGCACAAAGAAAAATATTTATATTATACGGAGAGTATTCCCGGCATTTTTTTCAACAAATGCCGGTAATAGTTTAACGGTATTATTTTGGCCGAAAAAATCGACTTTTGCCGGCATTTTTTTTAAACAAATGCCGGTAATAATTATTTTTTTCCGGCAATAATGGCTTTTCCGGCATTAAGTAAAATGCCGGTAATAAAAATGCCGGGAATGACCATTTTTCTTGTAGTGACTATTCCCTCCGTCTTATTTTGTTTGTCCTTTATTTATTTTTTCTCTTTTGTGTCTATTGCCTATATCATTCAATTTATAATATTTTTTTCTGCCTTGTTCTCTTCCATTTTCAAAAAAAATTTCGAAAAATTTCCCCTAGATTCCCCCTACTTTCAACATTTCTCTCTCTATCTCTCTCCACTTATTACCCCTACTATGTTTCAAAAAAAAATTCAAAACACAAACCAAACAAAGTTCCTGATTTTGACAACTTTGTATTATTGAACAAATTAAAATCTAATAAGATCCATATTGCATATTTTCAAGGTACACGTTGAAAGATATAGGCAAAAGAAACAAAAGAAATATAATCTATATTATAAAACAAAGCGGTTTTTGTTAAAAAAATGTCTAGGCATATAAATAAGAGTAACCTCTACAACAGTCGAATCACTTCATGTTAAATTTATAGCCATCGAATTATTTCTTTTTTAAAAGGTAAAAAAAATATTCTCCTAATAAATTTATTCTTCTCTATCCTCACTTTTTAGGCAATGTATCTCTATGTAAAATATAAGAAAATATCTATAAAACAGACCGGTATCTGTTGAAAAATGTCTATGCATATAAACAAGAGTAACCTCTATAACCGTTGGATCACTTCATGTTAAATTTGTAGCCATCGGATTATTTCTTTTTTAAAAGGAAAAATATATATTCTCCTAATAAATTTATCCTTTTCTATCCTCATTTTTTAAGCAATGTATCTCTATATAAAATATAGGAAAATATCTCAAAATGTTACGCTTTGTGGAGATCATAACTATTCCGTAGAGCAAATACATTCTACCGTGCCTTTAGGCTCTACAACCATCAGATTGAATTTTCAATAGATTATATCCGTTCGATCGAGAGCATACTTTCTAATATAAACCTAACTTTATAACTGGTAAATTCTTTCAATTGATTGCTTTTAGATTGTTTCCTTAAAAATTTTGATTATCTTTTTAAATTTAAATCAACTAAATAATTGATTTATGTCTAAAGTTGATTTCCGTACATTCAATTCAATATTTTCTTTTAATTTGTTTCCTTTTAGGTTGATTTTCCTACAGTCATATACGAAAAGAAAATAACATAGGATCTTATAAATGCAACAGTTTGAATTTGTTGGCTCGAATTTATGTGATTTGGATGATCGTTGATAGTGTCGTACACTACCAATGAAAATAGCGATGAGGGATTGAAAACAAAAACTTTTTATGACAAAAAAAATTTTATGCTCAAAGCACATTGCTTCATGCCTTTGGACACAGACAATTTTTAGTGGACAAATAAAATGAGACGGAGAGAGTAATAAATTGTTCGAACATCGGATATCCTCGAGATTATTCTGTGGCAAATATACATTATTATCTGCTCGGACCAGGATCATAGCACCATATAGATAATGCTGCCGATAGAAGAAAAAAAAAACATGCTTAGATAATGGAGGTATCAATCTAAAACCAACAAGGGATATGTTATTTAATTTGTGGGAGAGAGAGAGAGAGAGAGAGAGAGAGAGAGAGAGAGAGAGATTTTGGGCTTACAAGTACGTCCTTTCAGCGAATGTAAAGGCCAAAATGTCTATTGGAGTCTCCTAAAATGCAAACCACTACTGCATGCATGTTTTGATTTGTTTGAAGATTTCAAGGAGTAGTCATTTTGGGACTTTTGTGGAACTTTATGAATATATTTTGCTTGCCGTAGTAGACTCAAATATATCATGCATGCTTATCTCTAAGTACACATATTCTAAGAAAGAGAATTATTATCGCATTTTTTTTTATAGGATTTAATAACCGACCCCAAAACAAGTCCCTGTAGATTTATTAATCTTGATTTGAAACTTAACGAGTTTTAAAATATGTTTTAAATAATTTTTTCTCATTAAGTAACACAATCTCAAACGAGTTTTAATTGAGTCGATCTCGAATTGACTTGAATTTTTAAACATGATAACGTGAAAGTTGCAAGTAGCTTGTCCAATTAAGCTTAATTTGAAAACTCCACGAGTTCTAAAAAATTCTAAAAAAAATGCTCAAACTTTTGTTGTTCGGGACGGTTCCAGGGACACCTAAAAAAACACCCCAAATTTCAATCTCAAAGTTTTTGATCAAATTTTTATGATCCGAACCGTTCAATGTGTGCAGAATGTGATTTAAAAGGTGTTTGCGAGAAATTAGCAAAAAATATGACCGAAAAATGCTTGTTTTGAGCGATTTTTAATTGAACTGTTCATCAAATCTGAGCTAAAAATTGCTCAGATTAAGCCATTCCCAGTCTTTTATCTGATTTATAGTGGGTATCCTTAAAATCACGTTATAATCACATTGAGCGGCTCAGATCATCAAAATTTGATTGAAAACTATTAGATGTTTTATTAGATGTTTTTATAGGTGTCCCCGAAACCGCCCCGTTGTTCGTTCATGTAACAATTAATCTGCCTCATCCAAGATTTTTAACAAGCAAATATTGGATGATTTTTAACAAGTAAATACAAGATTGAATACAAAGAGCTTGGTTCGTTCATCCGCCCTAAATGATAGGAGAGTATTTGGTCATTAGTCATTACAGAAGTTTTGTACATGAGAAAAGACAGAAATATCGTTGCATCTACTAGCTAACATTAATAGCAAGAGTGGTTGACAAAATTATTGATAATGCACCTGTTTTTGTCTCTTTTTCAAGAAAATGTATAGAAGTCAATCTCATATTAAATACTCCCTACGTGAGACCGTATAATTTTGATCTAAAAAATAGAGTATTTTTAGATTTAATTTTTAATTTTTTTTGTACTGTTCAAAGGATCTCAATGAGTACTTTCCAATGTGCAAAAAAGTTCGAAAAATACTATTTTTTTTAGGTCAAAGTTGCACGATTTCGCACAGGAAGCATTTAAATTGGGATGAAGGGAGTATCTTTTTTTGGACCACTACGCTACGGTTTATTGTCAAACTTTATTAAAGCCATCCTTAACTTTTTCTACCTAAGCCCATTGTACTTCATAAACATAATAAAATTCCTAGCTAATGTCAAAAAAAGTTGTACTAGAAGAAAACGAAAATGAAGAATATTCAGACTCCACTACATGCGGAGTTTCAACTGAACTTGACCTTAAACCTTCAAATAATTAGTTGAAATAGCAAAGTTTTCTCAACACTTTTGTCGATCAAGAGAGTTCACCAACTCACCTAATTAGCTGTCTTCAAAGGACAAAACAATCTGCCTCTTTTACATTTCTTTCCTTGCTCTCAGACTAAAAAAGATGCATAAAAATGTTTACCATTCTCTATATATATGTATATATCCTATATACGTAGGCAGATATAGGAAAAGTTATATACATGCCGATTATAGTTTGTTTTTTTTTTTAAAGTAAGTATTTGTGAGTTTGAACATTACGAGGCAAATGGAAATTGCGACGTTATCATCTTATACACAAACACTGGTTCAGATTGTGAGGTTAATCATCCAATCCAATGGTTCAGATTTAATTTCCAAACGAGAACTGGATAAAAGAAGGGTGCAAGTGAAAAAACTGAAAAGTATTACACTATTACTTACCCCAACTATGATACTGGAAAAGGGTTTCCCCTATACAGTGTGTCTTGCTTGCAAGTATATTCTGCATTTTGCTGTACTACATCTAAAAAGAAACTGATAATCTGGGAGAAAAAATAACAAATAACTCAACTGATTCGCATTATCAAACCCTGGAGTACATAGAACTGGACAGAACTTTGCCACTTCCCCGAAAACAAGAGGTTGATTCTTCACAAAAATAGCTAATTACTATAAACTGCATTCCACCTTTTGCAAACTCGCAAAAATGAACTACTATACATGTACAAAATTATTTCGATAAAGTTAAATTTTGAAAACTAGTGCCCTCTCCCATCTTTCGGGATGATAAGCTATATAATTCACAATTTTCTTACCTTCGGGAATTGGCAACTCATCGTGAAGAGGAACCTTCTCGTGCCAAACAAAATCATTCTCATGTTCATATTTTCTCAACAGCACAGACACCTCATCAATCTCCTGCTTGAAAACCGATCGCCATGACTCCTCTCCGGGCATTTTCTTTTGTCCATTAGTTAATGCATGGCGAAGAATCCCAATCGTAACACCTATCTGACCAGAAACCTTGATACTGTCCGCGAGGTATTTATAACTTCTTAATTCGTGAAGGGCTTTGCTTGATGAAACAAAATCCTACAAAGACGAGAAAAAATAAACAAAGCATTTGTTTAACATTCTATAATGAGAAAACATACCAGCCATCCCCAACCCCAGAACGAATCATGTAATAGTGTAGTTGACATAGTTGATAGTCCTAATTAAGGCAAAGCAAAAAGAAACGGAAAGGAAAAGATAGGATGAGAATGAGTTATGACTCCCTTTAATCAAGGTGAAAAGCAGACAACGTAGACACAATCTTCCAACAACAAAGCACCCCAAAGAATGCAACAAATCATAGAGCCAGATGAGTGTCAATGGTGTGGAGTTGCAATTTCCAGAGGTTGATGTTACTATAGGAATCACTTTTTCACGAGAGGAGAAGCCCTATTTACTTATTTGACTAAACCAATTATTTCTTTAAACATTTTTCATAGAGAATCTGGTGGCCCAAATTCCTTTTCTTTCTTGTCTCTTCTCTTTTTCTTCGTCGTTTCTTTTCATCTTCCTTGATGTCTTAGCAACGAGTTTGACTTTCTGCTTACAAGTTACAACTGGTGTCAGTAACACTAATACAGTAAAATAACCAAGCCGCCTAGCACACCACCTCAGTCTATCTTTCTAAGTTTAGAAATTGCTTCCAACAATATTCAAAACTAAATTACTTCCTCAATATGATAATATGCTCAAATCGGAAATATCCTACTCTAAAAAGGAGATCCTACACACACACACACACACAGTCCTAGATAACAAGAAAGCATGTTGGGCAACATGATGATGTAACAGGAAATATTACTTGTTTTACGGCAATGAGCCATGTTGCACTCATGATCATTACTTGCATATGTAGTCCTGGTCATAATTCATTGCGGTTATGCCCAACATTCAAGAGCTCGTAAGTTCAACCTCAAGAGATCAGGCACAGCACCCAAAGTCGCCAGAAGAAGAATTTCAAAGAGCACCACTTATAAAAACAGTGGAGTGCAAATATTATTTCCAGCTATGTTTTAACAATATCACACACTGTATGTTGAGAGATTGGGAATGTTCATAGCATCAGTTCACAAAAGTTGGGAACAAGAAATAGATTAAGCAACCGTTCAAAAAAAAAAAGATTAAGCTGTTTACAACAGTATCAAAAGGAACTCGAAGGTTTGTATGGTTCAGCATTCCTGATATACTACAGTGGCAGGTAGAAGAAAGGCACCAGAAATTGAAGATAATTTGAGAAAAGAACCTCAAATTGAACAATAAAAAAGTGTACTTGGAGTAAACTCAACCGCACAATACATTCAATGACAAGAGAGTTATAGCTTCATTATTATTCAACTTCGAGGATAGAAATATTGAAGTTTCAACTTCTGTGATGAGAATTGAAATAGCTTGAAATGAGTTTTTGAGGTGTAGCAACGGTTAAGATTTATTCTCAGCACCAACATACTGCAAATTCAGTAAGAATATACCAGTAAATGCATGTACAGAAAATATGCAAAATACATACATACCACAAAGCGCCCTGAAATGTCTTTCCACTCTTGGGTTGCTGAATGCAAAATAAAATGTGCTTCATCAAGTAGTTGCGACACACCAAAATGCAGCTTTGCCAGAAGACCAGTATTTCCTTTTTCCTCCGCCTTCCTTATAGTTACAGCCTAGTTTGTTGAGAAATGTATGGTTTATGAGGAAAAAGGAATTAAGCAGACAGCGACAACCTAAATGAATAAAAACTGATGCACACAATTCTCAGGCTACTATCTTGTGCAAATAAAGGACTTTAAGAGCAAAAGTCCAATGGAGCTGCTAAAAAACCAAATTTGCGCCGATCAAAAAAAAAAAAAAAACCACATTTGCACCCACTTTTTGGGCACTCCAACACATGGCCAAAAAAAAAAGTAATGGCCAAATGATTGCCCATGTTTGCAATTTGGTTAGGTTTTCCTTCAAATTTTAGTCATATGCTTCTCTCATTCACTCTCTTCATAAGACCAACAAAGTCAATTAAGATTTAACTTTTTAGAAGCAAATTGAAGAAGCATTTCTTGAATTGGGTGAAAATTGCTAAAATGGCTACTTGCATTGAACCAACACACGGTAGCATACTTAATTTAGTATTTGGATGGCTAAAATTGCCACTTGCACTGGAGTTTCTCTAACAGGGTCAAAATTACAAGGGAAGAAACCCAAGCACTCACCTGTGCCTCAGCCAAGCAAATGAGGCTCATAACCGAAGCCACACATGAGGTAGCTTCAGGTTGCCTTTCTGGAGCTGATGAAGACAGCAAATTTGGAAGGACCTCAAGAGCCAGATAGTGGTAAACTCCAGCAGCTTTTCTGAAAAGGGTAGCAGATTGCACCAAATCTGCAACAATGTCGGAGGTAGATACAATCCTACAATCATTTTCATTGAACAAAACCAACTGTATGCAACAAATAATACACCTTAGTACCTTACCTACTGACAAAACTTCTGAAGCCCATTCCCGAATCACGGCACCATAAAGGAAAAGGGCCATGCCCAGCTCAAATTGCAAATTATCAATTCGAAAGTACTTTGGGCCGGTAAGAAAGAAGAAAGATGACGAACTAAGAGCGCTACTCCATCTTATCTTAAGCTCTGAAGTCCAGCGAACCATCCGTGGGTTGTCACTAACCATGCCAACATGGTAAACCAAGTTTTCCAACAATGGTAAGTATTGTTCCAACTTGTGAAGGTCCTGAAGATTTTAAGAAGAATAACAAACATAATGAGAATAGCTTTACCCATCATGAAGAGATTATAATGGGAATAACATCAGGAGCCACGAGACTAATGAGGTTTTAATACTTCCAAGCAAATTAATTTCTTTGAGACAAAAAAACCGAAGCATTTGAAAACATGAGTTAATCATGAGATAATGCAAATGTCTACAATCATAGATATGAATAATGTGAGAATAGAGGATTTCAAAAGAAAAAATACAGTCATGAAAAGCCATGAAAAGTTTCACATGTAATGCAATATAATTGTGGTTAGGGCTGCAAATGAACCAAGCTGTTCGTGAACTATTGGAGGCTCGACTTAGTAGATGCTCGTTCGAGTTCGATTCGTCTACTGAACGAACCAAACCTAAGCCTCAATTTTAGACCTGTTTCATACATGGGCCAAACCTAAACCTTGCAGTATTCGGCTCAATTAGGCTCGCAAGCTTGGCATAATGTTTATGTGGGGAATTTCATATATTAAATTGAATATGCATAAACTCATATTTCTAGTATGTGTTTAATTTTACATATGTACAAGGAAAAATTTATAACTTGGACATTTACAAATGTTTACAAGGACTCTAAACTTAATTATGCATACGTTTTTATCATTTCATAAATGTATGAACTTATAAATGTACATAATAATTTGCAACTCTAGACCTGTATGAGAGCATAAATACTTGATTTTTGGCATGTTAAAGCATGTGAAAATGCTCTGAGTTCTACTCAAACCTATGCAAGCTCGGCTTGTCAAATTTTCATTGAGCTTGAGCTCAAGCTTGAGTTGGCAAAAAAGTTTACGAACAAATCTATACATTCTAATACTGGGCTCAATTCGGCTCGTTTATAGCCTTAAATTACTGCTTGTTACCAATAGAGTACCTGTTCAACATGAGATGTCAAACCCCCAGATATTTCCCGCGCAATAGCCTCAGTGATGAACCTGCTTTCGTTGATGGACTCCTCGATTGCCCTACGCTTGGAGCTCAACTCTTTTAGTTGCTCGAGTGTGCCTGAATCACGAGATGGGTAAATGTCTTCAAACGCAATCTGCCAACAGGAATATCATATCACTAACCACAATACCATATTAACAAGTTCAACATTATATGGGTAACTGAAAAGCCAGCTGCCAGCCTGCTGTAATTGACAAATTAATAACAAGATGTAGTTGATTTTTTAAAAGAAAAAGAAATAAGACAACAATATGAAGCACAAAAATATACTAACAAACCCTGACTTCTGTCCATGACAAGTACATCGGAAAGTAATACTCATGCATAGGGAATGGTGTGATGCTGCATTAAGTAGGAAATTTTAACTCAGTGCAGTTAGCTATGCTATTTGGGGAGAGTTTGTGCGTGCGCATGCATGTGTTTGGAATTGGCGGAGATGCAGTCCATGGAGTTTGACATCAATTACAAATTAGCCGCGCAATACTGCAATCAAGCAGTGGAATGCAAATAAAGCGCAAAATACAATTCCCGTGTCCGTGTTTCAATTTTCAACTAAACCAACAAAGTCATAATACGAGAGTCTGGTTCTCAAATGTGGAAACAAGATTTCTGACGATCCAAAATCACTTTCAACTTCCTATCCATCTTTGAGAATTGAGGCCCTACAATGTCACACCACGTACCATTGAGTTCAGACTTCAGATAACCTCATGTGTCCATCAAAGCAAGCATAATATTCTTCTATCTGACACTATTGTAGTACTAAATTGTGGGAGGTAAACCAAAAGAAAACAAAGAACGAAATCTTCAACCCATTATTAAGCTTGAAAAGTACAAATAATAACAAACTACGCGCGAGTGTGGTAGCTATTAAAAAGCTCGGTCTCTGTTCATTGTTGGTTCAGAGTTAATTTTTCAGAGCTTTTGACAACACAATCACTCTCTTCAACCCCCCCCCCCCCCCCCCCCCCCACACCACATACACACACACACACGTCGTACCTGTTATTGAGCAAAAATGGTTTTCGGAATCCGCCTTGGTTTTTGGCCAGATTTTAAGAAAAACTCCTGATTTAGCCACAACATCGTGCACAATAAAAGCTATCAAAGTAAAACTGTGAGGAAAGCGAATAACTCTGTATCACATTCAAGGCCCCAGATTCGAAGTTCCCCAAAACAGGATTATATACAGTTTGAATGCACATGTACAAGAAAAATCATTAACATAAATGCAAGTGTAGAGAAAGGGGGAAGGTTACCTTCTGAGTTTGAAAAGTACAACAGTACAAGTAATAACAACCTACACATGAATGTGATATCTATTATAAAGCTTGGTCTCTATTCACTGTTGTTTCAAAGTCAAATTTTCAAACAAAAAAAATTCAAAAACTGCTTTTAACAACACAATCACTCGCTTTTTTCCTTCCCATGTTTTTGTACGTGTTATTGAGCAAAAATTGTTTTCCGGATGATGTAACCCATAGGATTCAAGTGGGGTGGCTCAAGTGGAGAGCCGTTCTGGTGTATTGTGTGATACCTATAAAATTGAAAGGGGAATTTTTTAGAACTACTATACGACCAGGAACAAGTGAGGAAGATGAGTAAAGCTGAAATGAGGATGTTAACATGGATGTGCGGTAAAACTATGAGAGATAGAATTAGAAACGAAACTATTCGTGAGATGATAGGAGTTGTAACTTGTACCTGTATAAGATAAGTTGAGAGAAAATAGATTAATGTGGTTTGACATATTACCGTAGAACGGCAAACGCAGTAGCTAAGAAGAGTGACATGATAATAGTGAATAGTAGGGCTAGCGGAAGAGGAAGGCCTAAACTGACTTGGGATGCCTTGATATGGGAGGATTTGGGCTTACTAAATCTAAGTGGACAAGTAGCCCTGGACAGAGCTCAATTGAAAAATACGACTCATGTAGCTGACCCCATTGATTTGGACACAAGACTTGGTTTGGTTTGGTGGTTTTTGGCCGAAACTTTAAGAAAAAGTGGAAAACTTATTCCGATTTAGCCACAACACATCGTGCACTATATAAGCTATCAACACACAACTGTGAGAAAAGCAAATAACTCCACATCACATTCAAGGCCCAAATCGAAGTCCTACAAAAGTTTGGTGCAAAACACCTATTGAGAAAGGGGAGAAGGTTACCTTCTGAGTTTTGAGCTTCGACGGGTCCGAAAATTGCAGCATCGCCATTCACCGTGATACCAACTATATACTGTATGTGTGCTGTTATGCCAAAAAGCGAAGTCCCTATCTCTCTACCAGGTTATGGAAAGCACGCTCTCCAATTAACCTACTGAAAACCAAAAAAAACCCAAAACCAAAAAAAAAACAAAAACGGAGTGAGAAACCTAGTTCAATCAGGTCAGAATGAACAAATATACGATGGGTGCAGCGTATCCATGAGTGTACACAAAACTTTGCTTTCAATTGTGTTCGCACGTACGACTGGGAGTAAGCGATATAAGCGATGAGAGAGTGGAGATTTGACGAAGAAACTACCAGGAAAGAGTTGTGGAGAGGATTGCTGCAAGTATAACGAAATTAAGAGAGAGAGAGAGAGAGAGAGAGAGAGTAGACGTTCTTTTGGTAGCTATCAACCTCTCTTCCGGTCATTTCCGTTTCCTTCTTGGCAAAGGATATGACATCAAGTAGCAGGGAAGTGGACCCGGTGGTGGCAATTCAGGGCTGGATATGGGTCGGGTCGGAACTGGATCTGGATAGTAGATGCATCCACCGGTTCAAACGGGGATGTGTTTGTTTCATATCCCGTCCAGTATAATTACCTCCAGTCCGGTCCAGTTCGGCCTTTTGTGGGCCCTTTTCGCGCTCACAACAATAATCGGAACCGTTCACATTTTAGAGCTCGTCGAGACCAACGACCATACCAAAAATCACGTTGATCGGATACTGTTTGATATCATTTCAAAATGCATTAATGTTGTCTAAAAAAAAGTGTGAAACACAGGATTACAACCCTTCAACACATTTTTTCGAAACTTAATACATTTTGAAATGATACCAAATGGTATCGGATCAACGTGATTTTTGGTATGGTCGTTGGTCTCGACGAGCTCTAAAATGTGAAAGGTTCCGATCATTGTTGTTGGCCTGAAAAGGGCCCACAAAAGACCGAACTGGAGCGGACTGGAGGGTAACCCCAAACTGGACAGGATCTGACTCCGTGTTGGTTGCGTCTCTAGTTTTATGGGAATTTTTTTCCCAACTTTTTGAATTTTGTTAATATTCGAATTTTTTTAGTGTTTGCTAGACTTGTATCAAACATTTATGCGTAATTGGTTTAATTCTCCTCAAAAATGGATCAAAAAAATAAAAATTACTTTTACCCAATTCTTTTTGGAAATATCTGACCTTTTAAACTTTATCTTGAATATTAAAATATTTGAAAAAAGTAAAAAAAAAAATCTATTTTTTCAATTCCTCTTATCGCAAATCAATAATTCACAAAAAGTTGGGTGCAAAATTAATAAGCTCAATTTTTTTTTGAATAAGATCAACACCCAAAAAATTCAAAAAACTTAGAGAAACAATACCGTAAATAAACATTGCAACACAAATAAACCGAACCCGTTAGTATTTAGGATGCTTTTTCAAATTTTTTTCAAGCTAATGACAACATTCAAGTTGTTTTCACTAAATTATATTTTTTTCGATTTTTATAAGAAGAATGATCTGTGTAGAAATCTGTGAAATTATGGATTATATTATAATAATCCATTTTGTACATATAGTTTAGTGAAACACTCCTTCAATTGGTTTTTTTTTCCAATTTTTTAATATAATGCTTCAATACACATCCCATTTATATACACCCAACAAATGACTCAAATCGTGTCACATCAGCAAAATGTGACTTGAAGAACTAGTCATCCAATAGGCAACCTGATTTAGCCACAAACATTCATAAGCTATAACATAAAATTCATAAAGTCATTCATAACTAAATTAAACAAACCATAACAAACTCACAATAAGGCCATAAACAATCATAAGAAAACCACAATATCTCATAAGAAAAATACAACGTACCACAAATTCTCATAAGCAGCAAGTCATAAGTTCTAATTTGTGACTATACTCGAGTTAAAAAATAAATAAAAAATTTGTGGCTAGACACTAGTTCTCATAATACTAGCCACAAGCAACCATAAACATACATCATAAGTAATAATTTAGTCCGTAACCAATAATTCAAACTAAATTGATTCTACAATCAATTATTTCTTGTCCTGCAATCAATTCTAAAATCGATTACCGTGTCTTCTACATATTAACAATAGTTAGACAATCGATTTTTGTGATATTAAATCATTTGATCAACTCTTGTTGCGCAATCAACTAAAAAATCGATTAGCATATCTTTTACTACATATTCAAAATCAATTTGAGAATGAAGTTTGTGATGAATTTCACAAAGATTTTTTTTATTGAAAACGTTTTGTTTAGGCGGTCTATGAAATTTTCAAGGAAAGCGTATCAAGATTTTGGGCAAGGTCAACGGGGTTGGGTAGAAATTTCCGGTAGTTTTATTTTGCATGCACGCCCTCTGACATCTGACTTAGGTGGCAGCATGTGATTCTTAGAGAGCACAACATAGAATGGATGAGATGATAGTATGGAACTATTGAATATTTTCCGCGAAGGAAAGAGAGAATGGAGGGAGAGGTTTTACATGACCGGTTACTCAAGTAGTCCAATTTTAATCTTTAGTTATTTTAATTATTTAAGGGTTGGGATGGAATAGCAATCATCCAAAGGCTAAAAAAAATGCGTATGTACGTTAAAAAAGAGAGGTGTGTAACGTTGCCGGACCCCAAATAAATTTCAACTTGAGGGATTCGTAAGCCCAACCCAACTGTATCACTCGATTCGTTTACATTAAGAGTAAATTACACTAAGCCTCCTCAACTAGTCCGTATTTTCACTATACCCTCTCAGACTACAAAATTCGACATTGTGCACCCTTTAACTATTCAGAGTTGACACTTAACACCCTTTTGTTAAGTCTCCGTAGGAAAAATGCACTGACGGCCGTCTCTGGCCACCGGACGGCCGATCCGAGCCGTCCAAAAATTTATTCAAAAAGAACTGAGTGGGCTTACGCGGGAATCAACGGCATCCGACGTGCGTAGGTGCTCGATCCAAACACCCCATTTAAATTCTTGGGATGTTTGGATCGAGCACCTACGCAAGTCGGGTGCCGTTGATTCCCAAAATTTTGGATGGCTTGGATCGGCCATCCGGTGGCCGGAGACGGCCGTTAGTGCATTTTTCCTATGGAGACCTAACAAAAGGGTGTTAAGTGTCAACTCTGGATAGTTAGAGAGTGCACAATGTCAAATTTTGTAGTTTGAGAGGGTTAAGTGAAAATATGAATTAGTTGAGGGGGATTTAGTGTAATTTACTCTTACATTACATTAATTGTAAAAAATTTACATTTTTTCTTTGTACATTACACACATTTTCATCTATGTTTTCCATTGGTTAATTTTTAGTCTCGCGTATCGAATGGGCAAAAACGATAGTCAATAAAAAAGATAGTTTAATATTTTATCCGGCCCCGTGTTCAATGCACATTAGTATTAGTCTCATTTTATATACTAAAAAACGTGTGATGAAAAATAAATTTGGAGTACCACGTGATGATGTCTAGTGACAGAATTATCTTCTCTCTTTCCCACTTCCCCATATTTCTCTCTCTTCCTTTTTATAAACAAAAAAAATACTTGTCAAAAAACAAAGAGTGGAAAATCTAAGAAATTAAGAATGAGAGTTTGAAGGTTAGTGTGACTCAAACACATTTCTATAATAGATAGATAGATATGTGAAGACTATTTTCCTTGTAATTTTATCCCCCGTAATTGGACTTGCTAAAAATATATGAAGTAAAATCGAAAATTTATGGGAACCGAACACAACCTTAAAAAGAGTTTTATTTTTCTTCATTCGATAGATTTGGACTCAAGACTCGATTTGGTTTTGTTATTCAATAGATGTCTAGTTTACTCCTACGGAGATGGGGAAGGGGTACCGCTAAACGGCATACGGATGGGATAAGCCCAAAGAGCATCAACCTCTACACCAAATACTCGCGCTCCTAGCGAGACTCCTTGCATTACATGTGAAAGAGGTGAAGAAGTGTCATTGGATTATAAGCGTGTTGGTAAAGTAAAAGAATAGCAGAGCTCATTTTAAGGTCCAAACCAATTGCAGTATTGCACCAAATCACTTCACTCCAGGACGATTTAGTTTGGCTGATTTATAATCATTTTAGTGAATTTTTTCCCACATAAATACAAAATCTTATGTACTGATTGAGGGTGTTTTGGATAAATAATCTATTTGGAATTTTTCTTTTTGTCTTTATTCATTTTTTTCTCATTTATTAGTTTTTCATCAAATTTTTAACGATTATTGCTGAGAAGAATTTAAAAAGTAAAAAATTACGATCGAAATTCAATTTTTTTTAATAAAAACAAAATGAGCTAATAAGCTATTTTTCTCGTCTTTATTTAAAAAAGTTGTTTTAGACCATAATTTTTTACTTTTTCAATTTCTTTCGTTGAATCAAACCAATAGTTCACAAAAAATTGATGTGAAATCAACAAATACTTTTTTTTTTGAATAAAGACAAAAAAAGCTAATTGGCTTAAGGGGGCGTTCCGGTTTCTAAAATAATGAACTTTTAGAAAAAGGAGATAATTTTAAACTAAAAAATTACGTGCTTATTCAAATAATTTTTCTACCAATATAGATTTTGTTTGATAGATCTCATCGAGATCTTTTAAATAATGCAAAAAAATTTAAAAATTATTTTTTAATTTTGTTATATTTAAACTTGAAATTACTTTTTTTTTGAATTTTTTTTTTTATAAAAAAAAGCGGAACGGTTTGAGCCCAAAGACGGCAAAAGATTCCCATGCTAGAATATGCAGAAAGAAATTAAAAAAAGAAGTAAATCTGGAAATTTAATGCTTTTTCTTAGGTATAGATTTGTTAGTGAAAAAGAAAAGAACACCAAAGAATGACATATACAGTACAAATACTACTCCTAGTAGGACAAAAACCATTTCCTCATCCTTACTCCACGGAGTAGTCAACCCCACCAACGCAATGGCGGAGAAACAGCTGATCGTGGCCGTTGAAGGCACCGCCGCCTTGGGTCCCTTCTGGCAATCCATTGTTTCCGACTACCTCGACAAGATCATCAGGTAATAGATATACCTAATTTTTATACAACGTATATCCATTTCTCGACATACACCCAAGGGATAGGTATTTTACTGTAACAGTACCTGCAGTTTGCTGGTTAGAATGGCGATTAGGGCTCAAAGTGTGCTGGTGAAAAGTCAAGTTTAAATTTTTTGATTTGTTTGTGGGCGTTAATAGTGCTTAGCTTTTGTCCAGTTTGGTTGTCAAGGTCACCAGTTATGGTTGCTCCCTGTTGGTTTGTAGCTAATCTAGTTACTTTCTGGTGTAATTGAGTTGGTTTTAGTTCTTGTCGCAGTCACCTGAAAGCTCTCGTTATATATTGGCGCGGACTTCTTGAGAATTTTTCAAACGGGTCGGTTGTTTCATGAAATGGGAGTGGAAGAAATGACAGGATGGAAAGATGTGCACCAAGAAGAAACATGACACGAAGAGAATATGCAAGGAGGGGGTGGGGGGGGGGGGGGGGGGGGGGGGTGAGAAAAAGAGGGATTTGGGGATGCTGTAGGGCACTGTGTAGTGCGGCGGACCCGGCCGTCCATTTCGGCACGGACAACTCAGATTTAATCTGAGCTCCCCAGGTCCAGAGGGAGGGAGGGAGGGTGGTCTTCCAAATAGTTCAGCTCTTAGGCATTCTCAAATACCTAACTCACTTTCCCCATGAGGAGCCCTTTTATAGTCCTTATGGAACCCATAACAAGTACTATTTGCATTACGCTCGCGTACCAATTACGGTAGCAACTTATATCCGTGGTTTTAATCTTCATACCTTAAAAACATTTTTGAACAGGTAATGCATCATAACAATTGGGAAAGTGCTTGACATAACGATTTGACGGTCGATCTTCATGTGAATCATGCATTAATGAGCTTGCATTAATCCCCTACTGTTTAAGCTCATTAATCCCCTACTGTTAGAGAAAACTTGACCTTGGGTTTCAAAATTCTTGTGTGATGAGATCATACGTTGATGTTGGTCTGGCTTCTTCAGAATTTCTTGGGACATGTGATCGGAAAATAATCTCTCTATTGGTGGTTAAATTTGTTACTTCTTCTCAAAATTTGCCAAGTCGTCTCATGGTAGGTATTTTGTTTTTGAAAATGTTCTCTAGTTTCCACATGCTAAGACCATCTCCTACATGTCATGCTACTGCTATGAAGCGCCAAAATGCTATACAGGGCGACCACTCCAATATTGGCTATACTGTTTTTTAGCAGGGTCACCATATGGTTTAGCCTTCACCATATGATCATCGTTTGTATGAATGAAGAGATAAAGAGCAAATTACCCATAGAACTCGTAGGGAGATGGATGAAATTTATTGAAGTGGGAAGGTGTTCTGCGACTGTGTGCAATGCGGTGGAAATGAAACTGTACGAGACAATAAGATAGTATGTTTGGAGGGATTAGAAACATCTATATAGAACCAATAAAAGTTATGTGAAACAATGATGATTCTATAAGATTCGGAAATTGTATGTTCTCTGACATTCTTAGAATCCTAGTAGATATTGTGATGTCTCTTTCTGTTCGGTCTTGTTTTCGATGCTGGGCTAATCAAACCATCACTGTAGTGGCAACAGTGATTTAGAAATTACTCTTATGGTGAGTATTTGTATGTAGGCAAGTCAAAATGCAAATTCAAGTACAACTTACTACTTTTGTGGACCTTGTGGTTAATAACAATTTGTTGAAACCGGCACTAGAGGGTACAAACCATCAGTGCCACTATGCCTACCAAGGAAAAAAGCATGTAGAATCTCGACACTGTCAGTCTTGTTACTTGGTAACAACGACATTGCTTTCCTCTTGATTGATGATGGTCACACATCCTTTTACCTTCTTGTTGTTAATGTGATAGCTATCTATTTTGACAAACCTAGAAAGGCAAATGTGCAACCGGTAGAGATACTGGTGGAGTAAAATTGCAAATTGAATAGGAACCTCAGTACCTTAGTTATCTGAACCAGAATCTGAATAAACTTTTTTTTCAATATATGAATGAAGTCGATGAAAAAGTTAAATTCCATGCTGCTACGGATAAGTTCAAGAATGTACTGAACTTTTAAGTTGATTCCGTTGTTCTGTTTCGATGTATGAGCTTTTTTCTTGTCAGACACATTTGTGGTTCATACACTACTTATTTGTAGTTGGACAATAACTGTGAGTGACATTTTAGTTATTAATTTACTTTCTTTTCATCCATTATTCCGTGCAGGATTTTTTGTGCTACCGAATTGGCTGGGCAGGTACATCATATTTTTCATCTGACTGAAGTTTACCAAGTCCTAAATCAGTCCTCATAGTGTTTTATGTTAATAGAGTTGATTTTACTGCACATGCCAAGAAAATTTAGTTTGTTAGATAATTCATTCACAGAAAACGATGTCTTTGGTTACATGCATAGTTGTATCACTTCTCTTTCGTGTCCTTATGGGTCAATATATATGTAAGCTGCTTGATATGCCAGAAATACAAGTATAAGAGTTCTTAGAATTATAGCAAGTGGCCATATTGTGCAGTGCTTTGGTTCTCAGCAACTAAAGCAATTGGAGTTACTTCATGGTAAAATTTCTTTGGTGGTTTGGCTCTCAATAGCGTGGATGTGCAGACCAAAGATGCTTAACTTTGTGAAGCAATTATGTCAATGGAATTAAGAGCAATATCTTTACATTAAATCTATAAGTAGATTTAACTTTTACTCTTTTAAATGCAGAAGCCGTCTGCTTCTAATGTGGCGCTCTCTCTAGTCACATTTCATGCTCATGGATCCTATAGTGGTATGTTTTTCTCCTCCGTTCTTAATCCATGTAACATGTATGGGAATTATTGATTTACATTTTATTTGTTGCGAGAGATTAAACTTCTTTTTTTTAGTATCAAACAAGGAAACCCAAACTTATTGACATTGTCACGCTAAGAAGCATGGAAACAAGACTGACACGACACGATACCGATACGCAGATATGCTTGAGAACAGCAAAACACTCTACCCTAGGACATGCCCTAGCTGTAGCAGAAAACAAAAACCTCAAGCAACAAGAAAGAAACCAATACAATCAGAGAGATCATAGCTACAGATCCAAATCTAGAAGCAAACCTAAATTCTCAGCCGTCCTACTCACATGCCTCTAAGAGCTCAATCTTGCCTTGACTTCTCTCTCAATCAATCCTTCCATCGTTGTAGAATCACACCCAACCTGCTGGAAAATCCTGCTATTTTGTTCTTTCCAGATATAATACACCGAAGCAGCCGAACATAGTTTGAAGATACTAGATTGCACTGAGCTGCCCTTACAATGATTTGAGCCCCAATGCAACTCCGCTATCAAATCACAATCAGGAGTACCAATGCCACACATTGTTTTAACAGCTTTCCAAATAAGAGAGGGAAAAGAGCAATCAAAAAATAAGTGTGAATGGGACTCAGAGCCACCATGGCAAAGAACACAAGAACTATCACTGAGTAGACCCCAAACCCTTAGCCTATCCCTGGTAGACAATCTGCCAAGAACTGCCAGCCAAAGGATAAACGACCACCTTGGAACATGCCATCTGTACCATACCGTATTAAACCAAAAAACTTTTGAACTTTTGGATCTCAGAGCTTGCCACGCTGAATTAACAGAAAAGGAGCCACTTGTTGTCAAAGTCCAAACCACTGAGTCCTCATTGTAACTGAAAGATTACGATAGAACTGGGAAACCAGAACATTAGGGTTTGTTTCTCATTATGTTATACTTATACAAATATAATCAGTAATTACACATTAGACCCTTATCTCCTAATCTACTTACATAAGAGATTAAATGTAAACTACAACTAATTACATATAAACCCATAACTTAACACTCCCCCTCAAGTTGGTGCGAAGATATCAATCTAGCCGAACTTGAACACAATGGGGTGAAAACTTTTGCTACCAAGGCCTTTTGTGAATATGTTAGCCAGTTGATCTTCAGATCTCACAAAAGGCATACATATCGAATTTGCGCTCAGCTTCTCCTTGATGAAGTGCCAGTCAATCTCTATATGCTTCGTTCTGTCATGTTGAACAGGATTATGAGCAATGTTGATGGCAGCTTTATTGTCACAGTAGAGTTTCATAGGACTATTATCAGTAATTTCCAAATCACGTAACACAGTTTGGAGCCACAAGAGCTCACAAACGCCATGAGTCATAGCTCTGTACTTAGCTTCTGCACTAGACTTGGAGACCGCTGATTGCTTCTTACTTCGCCAAGTAAACAAATTTCCCCCAATGAAAGTACAAGAGCCAGAAGTAGAACATCTATCATCCACAGAACTAGCCCAGTCAACATCAGTAAATGTCTCCAATCGTAGATGACCATGATTAGAGAACAAAATTCCCTTTCCTGGAGCTGATTTGAGGTACCTCAAGATACGATAAACTGCATCTAGATGCGAAACACGAGGATCATGCATAAACTGAGTAACGCTCACTGCATAAGTAAAATCTGGTTGAGTGTGAGCTAAGTATATTAGTCGACCCACAAGTCGTTGATATCTCTCCTTGTCAGTGCACTCCCTTACATTGCCACTAAGATGATGATTCGCCTCAATAGGAGAATTTGCAGGTCTACAGCCCAACATACCTCTTTCTTCCAAAAGATCTAAGTATATACTTCCGTTGGAAGATAAAAATACCTTTATCAAACTTTGCCACTTCCATGCCAAGAAAGTATCTTAGTGATCCCAAATCTTTAATCTTGAATTCTTGAGCCAGACTAGATTTGAGATTAAGAATTTCATTCACATCATTGCCTGGCATTGTTATATTATCAACATACACAATAAGGACAACAATCTTACCAGCGCCTCCCTTGATGAACATAGTATGATCTGCATGGCTCTTTTTGTATCAAGCCCTAACATAGACTTGGAAAATCTGTCAAACCGCGCTCTAGGTGATTGCTTCAGCCCATATAGGGCCTTCTTCAATCTACACGCCTTCCCTTCAACCTTAGAGCCCTTCAACCTTAGAGGAAGAGAAACCTGGTGGTACGTCCACCTGCACCTCCTCTTCTAACTCTTTATGGAGGAATACATTTTTCACATCAAACTGGTGAAGGGGCCAATTCAAATTGGCAACACAAGAAAGCAGAGCTCGCACAATGTTCATCTTTGCTACTGGTGCAAACGTCTCCTCATAGTCAATACCATAGGTATGAGTAAAACCCTTGGCAACAAGTCTCGCCTTGTATCTCTCAACTGTACCATCAGCATTATGCTTAACAGTGAAAACCCACTTGTATCCTACTGAATTCTTTCCTCCTGGAAGTGATACTAGCTCTCAAGTGCCATTCTTTTTCAAAGCTGTCATCTCTTCTACCATAGCTCTTTTCCACTTAGGTGTTACGAATGCATCCTGCCAATTCTGTGGAATACATATAGAAGAAAGAGGCGAAACAAAGGCACGGTACGAATGAGATAAATGATCATAAGAGACAAATTGAGAGATGGGATGTTGAGTACATGATCTAACACCTTTCCGAAGAGCAATAGGAAGATTATCAGACTCAATAAAGGGAGGTTCAATAAAAGAAGATTCATTATCAGATAAATCAGTTGAGGAATTAGGAACTGGAGCAAGGGATTGTAATTGACAAGGTGGTATTACACATGAGGACTTTCCTTTCTTCTGTCTAATGTAGGTCTTTAAGTTAGACCCTTTCAGCCGTTGTGGTAGTTCTTCAATATTGTCACCAATGTCATGAGTTGCTCCTTCAGCAGATATTGGTTCCTTTCTAACTTGTTTCCTCTCCCCCCACCATGATTATAAAAAAAGGTAAATATCTCTTCCTGCTGATACTCCCCTTGAAGAGATGGAGTGGAGGGAGAGTAAAAAGACACTGTTTCCCAAAAAGTAACATCCATAGAGACATAAAACTTTCTAGAGTGAGGTCATAACATTTATAGCCCTTCTGGATAGAAGAGTACCCAATAAAGACACTTATGGGCTTTAGGACCTAACTTGCCCCCGGAGGGATGAGGGGCATGAACAAAACACACACAACCAAACACCCGTGGTGGGAGAATGGTGACACGAGAACTGTGGGGAAGACACTCAATAGGAGTTTTGAACTGGAGAACACAAGATTGCATACGGTTGATAAGATAAGTAGCAGTCAAAATCGCTTCTCCCTAAAAAAATTTGGGAACATTCATGGTGAATAAAAGAGAGCGAGCTACCTCAGCAAGATGATGATTCTTGCGTTCAGCAACTCCATTTTGATGTGAAGTGTCAACGCAAGTCGTCTGATAAAGAATGCCATGTTCTTTTAGGAATGCCTTAAAATTCCTATCTATATACTCAGTTCCATTGTCACTACGGAGAATTTTAATATTCATATCAAATTTAGTGCGTACCATGACATAAAAAAATTTTAAACAAGAAAAGACGTCACTTTTTGACTTACGTAAATACACCCAAGTAACCCGAGAATAACAGTCAATAAAAGTGACAAACCACCGAAAACCTTTAAGAGAGGTAACAGGGGAAGGACCCCAAGCATTAGAATGGATAACTATAAAGGAGATGCACTCCGTTTATTAATAGGTGCATAAAATGAATGTTTATGTTTTCCAAGCTCACAGGCTTCACAAAAAAACCGACTCCTAGGACAATGCTTTATTAAATTAGAAAAAAGTTTCTCTAAAATTCCGAAGGAGGGATGACCCAATCTACGGTGCCACTGATGTAACATAGTAAGAGCTGGACCCGTATCTGCTTGTAGAGCAAGACGACATGACATGGGTGGACGAGGTGCAGACTCCAAAAAAATAGAGGCCACTATGTGATTTACCACTGCTAATCACCCACTGCTAATCACCTTCCCCGTATCTAGTTCTTGGAAGACACAATGAGTAGGAAAAAAGGTCACGGAATAATTTGCAGAATGAGTAAGGCTACTAATAGACATAAGATTAGGGGGCAAAGTTGGGAATATGTAAAACTGAAGAGAGAAATAAAGGAAGAATAGTGAATGGAACCCTTCCTTGGGATGGCAAAGAATGGACCATCTGCTGTTCAGGCCTTATCCTTATCGGAACAAATAAAGTAAGAATCAAACACAGAGGAACACTCAGTCATATGATCTAAGGCACTAGAATCTATAATCCAAGGAATAGTAGCAGAGACAGTAAATGCACTAGCTGAGATACCTGTGTGAGCAAAATAGGATGAAGTAGGAGCTGATGTGGAAGAGGAAGCTATAGTAGATGGAAAATCATCCTGAGCCATAAGACGCCTGAGAGTTTGTATCTCCCCCTGAGAGAAACTACCAACATTATCAGATGACGTCTGAATTCAGAACGAAACCCAGAAACAGGCAAGGTGCCAACTGTAGACTCTGAAACATGGGTATGGGCCCGAGAACACACCGAACCACGACCATGGCCACCGCGTCCACCCCCGCGCCCACGAGAGGGCTTGCCATGTAGTTTTCAACAAAAATCTCTGGTATGACCAGTGTTGTAGCAATAATCACACTGGAGTGATGCACGATCAGCACTAGCTGAGATACCTGTGTGAGCAAAATAGGATGAAGTAGGAGCTGCTGTGGAATAGGAAGCTATAGTAGATAGAAAATCAGCCCGAGCCATAAGACGCCTGAGAGTTTGTATCTCCTCTTGAGAGAAACTACCAACATGATCAGATGACGTCTGAATTCAGAACTAAACCCAAAATCAGGCAAGGTGCCAACTGTAGACTCTGAAACACGGGTCTGGGCCCGAGAACACACCGAACCACGACCATGGCCACCGCGTCCACCCCCGCGCCCACGAGAGGGCTTGCCATGTAGCTTCCAACAAAAATCTCTGGTATGACCAATGTTGTAGCAATAATCACACTGGAGTGATGCACGATCAGGAGGCCCGCTGCTAGTACCAGACTGGGACTTGCCACCCTGGAGAATAGGCCCACTATCAGAACCAAAATGACCCTGAGGAGTAGTAACCAGGGCAGAACGATTAGAAATAAGAGGGTGCAACATAGCACCCCTCGTACTCTCCTCCTGCTGAACAATAGAATATGCCTCTCCTAAGGATGGAAACAGAACACGACCCAACACCTGCACTCTAATCGGATCAAGCTCTAGATCAAGACTAGCAAGAAAGTCATAAACACGCTCTTTCTCCATTTTTTAGCCAATTAGCAGCATCCACAGCACAAACAACCTGAAAGCCCTGATAATAATCAAATTCCCCCCAAGCTCCACTCAGGTTAGCAAAGTACGCAGCGACGAAGCGATGATTTTGTTCCAATGTACAGAGTCTTTTCCTCTACTCAAAACTCTGTGTATCATTACCTTGTTGCGAATAGGTTTGGGCTGTAGTAGTCCAAATTTGATGCGGAGTATCAAGAAGCAGGAAAGTATGGCGAATATCAGCTCTCATGAGTTAAATAACCAGGTCATGACCAACGATTTTTGAGATTTAAACTTCTTAAGTTCAACAGCCTCAACAGGTGGAGTAACAGGACTCTCAATGATCTTTGACATCCCTTTGGCCTTGATAGCTAAAGTAAAAGTGCGAGACTAAATCAAATAATTGGTACCATCCAATTTAAAATGACAAATATCCAGAGGACAATTTTCCAAAGTCCCTACATGATTCATCTCATCCTTTGTACTAGCGGAAGTCTTGTTTTTACCCTCTGACATCTTAACAGAAAAACAACAACCCCAAATACACAATATCCAATCAACCCAGCAGCAAACAGCCTCAAAGCAACACAAATCGCTGCAAATAGGTGTGACCCAGCCGAAAGCAAGCCTAAAAAACACAAATTCGACCTCCCAAAGACAGATTAGAGCACTTACCACTGTATGACTGCCGAAACAGTGTTGAAAAGGCTAAATGAGGTCTGAAAAAAAAGCTGGAACAGATTGGGTCTCGTTCAAATCAAACAGAAACTGCAAACCGAGAACCTTCGAGTATCAAAGTGGACAGAGCAAGGACTTTTGAGTGCCGAAATAGCTCAGCTAATCTGACCCAGTCAATTTCAAAGGCAAACGGCAGAGGTGGCTCGAGATTGGAGGCTGTCGGCGTCGGAAAAACTTGCTGGAAGGTTTGTAGCTGGTAGTCGTCAAAGGTAGACAAGTCTGTCATAGGATCTGATTTAATCGACAAGAAGCATCAGCAATACAAGGATCGATATTGCCGTGGGTGAAAAACCTCCTGGTCCACGACTTCAGGAAGATGACTGGATGAAGTCCGACCCACGGACATTGGTAGGGTATGAGCGAGGACAGGACAATGATGACCCACGGATGCCCTAGGTATGTCGATGCTCTGATACCATGAAAGATTATTATAGAATTGGGAAACCCAGAACATTAGGGTTTATTTCTCATTATGTTATACTTATACAAATGTAACCAGTAATTACACATTAGACCCTTATCTCCTAATCTACTTACATAAGAGATTAAAGGTAAACTACAACGAATTACATATAAACCCATAACTTAACATCAACATGTGGAGTAAGATTAGGATCTGTATGTGCTATAATCTTTTCTAATAATACGATGCCTACATCTAGGCCACCTCCAAGAATCATTATGGATAATAGAATTGACAGTAGCATGAAGAGATCTGCCAAGGTTAAAAACCACTTGATCCCCATATTTCTGAAACAAAGGACCAAGGGTATGCCAATTATCCAGCCAAAGGTATGTATCAGAACCATTACCGATTCTGGACAGAATGAACTGTTGACCTTCTTTCCTTGGACCAAAAATCTTCCAGAGTCCAAGAAGAATCAGTAGGAAGTTTCATAGCCCAGATACAGTTATTTTTAATCACATAGGAATGTATCCATTTAACCCATAAGATATATTCCTTCTTGCAGACAGCCCACAAGCGCCTTAACATAGCTGCTCTATTCCATTCTTTCATTCTTTTGAAACCCAAGCCACCTTCTCGCTTAGGGAGACACACACTAGACCAAGCCACCTTGACTCAGAAGATTTCAATTCTAAAACTTTCCAAAGAAAAGCACCGAGTATTCCTTCAATTTCTTTCATAATCTTTTGTGGTGGAATAAAGATAGAAGACCAATATACTTGGATGCTAAAAAGAACTGAGCTGATCAATTGGGAACATGCAAATAGCAATTAGCAATATACTTGCACGCAGATATGTTATTTCTGAATAAACTAGAAAGGAGTTACTCTGATATTGGGAACATGCAAATAGCAATTAACCATTTCATCAAAATGCTTATTATCAACTTATCTCTACTATGGGAACCTTATTAGTTTGATGTCTGCTGTTATGAACTGATGAAATATCCATTGCTTGAGACATATATGCTGTCCAGCATTAGCTACAGATATACGAAGGGGGGTTCTATAATCATGATCCCTTTTGTTGTTCTTTCTTTGTTAGTTCATTTATTGTTTAGACTCCTCATAGAGCTACTCGATTGTCCAAAGATTTATGGATGTGATTCACTTATTCTCTCCCTTGTGCTCACTTGCCCTAGGGCTGCCCCTCTCTTGTGTGGTTCACTTAGATATCAAACATATAAAAGAGATGCTCTCAAAGTTCTTTTGTTTGCAGGAAATTTTATGGACCGATTTCTTTTATTTTTACGATGGAGTTCTTATTTGAAGTCCATTTTCTGAGGAACATATTGTAGTTTTGCATAAAATATTTGCATTCCAACTTGAACTAGTCAATTAACTGTACTTGTTCCTTAATTCTTTGTATTCGGACATTGAATTTGTAAGTAAAAAATTTAGTCCGTTAAATGTTGGCTAGTAAATGGAGAGGTCTCTTGTTATGCAGCTTGCTTAGTGCAGAGGAGTGGCTGGACAAGAGATGTTGATATTTTCTTGCATTGGCTGTCTGCTATGCCCTTTGCCGGTGGAGGATACAATGATGCTGCTATTGCAGAAGGACTTGCTGAAGCTATCATGGTGCGCATTGTTGATTATGATGCAGATTTTCATATGCATTTTAAGTTTAGCTTTTCTGGTTTAAGAGCTACGGTTTATTGATCCGCAATCACATCTGCTCCTATCTTCTGTCCATCCTGATGTTAAATTACCAGTAGTCCCAAAAGCTTAAGCTATTAGAAAATGGGCCCAACAATGTATATCAAGCTATCTAACACCCTCTCTCACGTGCAACCCCCTCTTGCCCATAGAGATGCAAATTTTCATAGATAGAACGAAATACAAGGGGAAGAAGCATAATGAAACCGGGGAACAAATGCAAACGGATAGACTTGAACTCAAGACCTCCCAAACAGATAGAAAGTATCATGTTATCAAAGCTAGGTACCAGAGATAGGTAGGCTGTGTGTCTCTAGCCTAGGTAGGCTGCCATGTGGCATGCTACCAAGTAGGCTGCGTGTCTCTGGCCTAGGTAGGCTGCCATGTGGCATGCTGCCAAGTAAGCACGCTGTGCGTGACGGAGGGAGGGTGTGAAGCAAAGTCCCACATCGCCTGCGTACCAAAGTAATATGAAGTATATAAGGGCACCCTCACTACAATAGCTAACTTTTGGGGTTGAGTTCTACCCAAGATCGTGCATCACTCGATACAAAATTCAGGCTTCTCTTCTTTGGCTGGATCGTTTTACTTGGAAATAATTCAGTTTAAAGGCATAGCTTGAAATAGAATTACTTGTGGATATTGGTCTGCTATATGATTTGAAGCCTGTTACTGCCTGTGTAGTTTGTGTTAATGGTCAATTCTGCTGTCATACACTATTTAGAGGTTCACCTTCCTGCTGTTCTTGCAGGAACTTTCAGTTAAATATGTATCCGTCTTCATTGCTTCTGTTGTTGGTGGCGGTGTTAATATCACGTATATCCAATTGCAACCGCATCCGAACCCTCTGAGTTTGTGTTTGTTGGGCCCAATTTAAACACCAAAGTTTGTACAAATATGTTCATGAATCAAGCAAGCGGTTAATCCATGTTTTATCTCATTATTCTCATTTGCTTACCTTGAAATACCATCTCCAGTCTTGGCTTTCTGGAGGAGTAGTTTTGACTGGACACACATCTTAGAAGCTATAACATTATCTGCAATGTGTGTTGACCCATATATGCATTGTAGAGTAACAGTAGTCAGTTTTATATATTTTTTAATGTTTGGTACCTATACCCCTTTTAATAGGACGAACTTAAATGAACTTCTGTGGAAGAATTTCTGTTTTTTTTTTGTGTGGAAAATATACAAATAAGTAAGCAGGCTTCTCAGTGGAGGGTTGGTCAAGAAGTTTTCAATAAGGCAATCACAATTTCTCTGCCAAATCCAGTCACACTGGTTGATATTTAAGAGAATTGATAAATCTAGAATTTATTTTCCTAAGTAAATTGCCAGTGACCACTTATGAACCATACACCTTCCTTTCCTGTTCCTTGCTGAAATGAAACTATGTTTGCAACAGAGTTGCTGTGTTGTAGTATAACTGGTATGGTTTATAGTGGAATATTAATGCTGAAACTTCGGTAGCTTGTTGCCCAGAAGATGAGTTATAACCTGACCTCTATTTGAATGGTAAAAAGAAATGAAAAACTGTACGGCTATGGATGGTAAGCCTTCTATTAAGGACTTGTTAGCTTGCTGTTTGGAGTTAATTTTCCAACGCAACAAAATTTTGTCGTTTTGTCTGTTTTCTTAGTGCTGCTAGTAGCATATATTGGTGGTGTTGCCAGTAGTTTAGCTGTTCTTGGTCTTGTGGTACTAGAAAGAGTATTCAATTTATGATTAAGCAATACTCGTAATGGCTTGGAGGCTTGAGGACAATGGCTTGGGAGATTGAGCAACTTCATTCTGTCTCCCAGCACATGTTAATTTGTAGTTTAACTATGGTGTGTTTCATATTTGTTATAGGAGGTAAAAAGCTTTGCTGGTGATGAGTTTTCCTCTGCAACTATTAACATTTACAATATGGTTAATGAATGAATATTACTGTGCATTTTTGATATCTGGTTCAAGGGGTTTGACATGTTGCTGTGTGATTTGAGAGTTCGGAGTTTTTGCAACATTTTGCGTTTCCTATGTTTGAACTGTAACATGAAGTACTTTTTAATTATGGGTTATATACCACTGCTGAGTGTCCCGGCCTTGGGTATTCCGAGGATGAAAGTAAATGTCTTGACCACCATAATATGTCATGAGCTGAGATGACAAAGCACAAAAAATTAGTTTCCTGCTTTTTTTTGCCAGATGCGTTCTCTGCGCACATGTTGAAGTGTATGTGCATAATTGCTCTTTTGTGTCCTTCAGATGTTTTCTGGGGTAAGTGGAAGCCAAACTCAACAAAATGTAGCTGGGCATAGGCACTGCATTCTGGTTGCATCAAGCAATCCTTATCCCTTGCCCACGCCAGTTTATCGACCGCAAGTGCAGAATTTGGAACAGGGTGAAAACATTGAGGCGCAAACACAAAGTCGTTTATCAGATGCTGAGACAGTTGCTAAATCATTTGGTCAGGTACGTATGGAGAGTGGTTATTTATTTGTTTACCAAGGATGGTTTAATGTTTGCTGCAGATCACCAATCAGCTGACCCATCCTTCTCCATGCAGTGTTCTGTTTCTTTGTCAGTCATTTGTCCAAAACAACTTCCAAAACTGAAATCAATCTACAATGCGGTAAACATGACTCCTTCAGTTGATCCTTCTATTTGTTATAATATTATGTTCTAAGCACAATTTGCATGTTTATGTGAGCTGACAATTGCAATTTATTTGTTCCATAAAATGATGAACAATAACCTTCACAGAATGGTAGGTGTAGTTACAGTAGAAGGTAAGATGAGAGAGAATAATTAAGGTGATTTGAACATGTCTATCACAGGTCAGTCGATGTGGTCGTTAGGAGTTATATGGTTACGGTAGTTGATAGCACTAAGGGCTCGTTTGGATGCGGGATTAGGTTTGGAGGTGTAATGTAAGAAGGGGGGATTAGATAGTAGGGGGTATTGGTTAATAAGGGATGACTCACATTGATGTGATGTTTATGGAGGGGGTATTAAATAGCAATTAGTTTGGATGAGGTATTAGAAATGGGGTATAAGGAAGGGTGGATGATGTAAAAAGCTGTCAAATGACCTTTTTACCCTTGTGCAGTCCCAGACTTAATTATGTATTACGTTATATATATAATTACAAATATAATTAACCTTTCACACTTTAAGCTTTAATATCTAATTTTACTAATAAATATACTAATTTAATAATATTACAAAATAAAAAAGCCAGTTTTAATTTGATAAAATTCGTTTTTTTTTTAATATATAAACTGTAGATTGAAAAAATCTGTTTTGTAGATTAAATTCGTTTTTAATCTTTCACATTTCATTTTTTTTAACTATATTTTTTAATATATAAACTGTAGGTTGAAAAATTAAGTATTTCAATTTTTAATCGGTTTGAATCAGTGTAAAGATAATATTTGTCTGATCATTTTATCCTACATGGTCATAATTAATTTTTGACTTTAGGGCTTTCGTTGATTAGCCCTAAGATATTTGGTTGTACGACTTTTTTATGGCTGATCAACGAGAGTCCTGCAGTCAAAATTTAATTATGGCCCTTTAGAATTAAATGATCAAAAAAATAAAATCTTCCTACTCATTCAAACGGATTGAAATTTGAAACACTTAATTTTTCAACCTACAGTTATATGTTAAAAAATATGGTTAACAAATTAAGTGTTCCAAATTTCAATCCGTTTGAATGGGTGGGAAGATTTTATTTCTCTGATCATTTAATTCTAAAGGGTCATAATTAAATTTTAACTCTAGGGCTCTCGTTGGTTAGTCCTAAGATATTTGGTTGTACTACTTTCTTATGGCTAATCAACAAGAGTTTTAGAGTCAAAATTTAATTATGACCATTTAGGATAAAATGATCAAAAAACTAAAATCTTTTTACCGGTTCAAACGGATTGAAATTTGGAACACTTCATTTTTTTGGCTTTTGCTCAGAAAATGGGTGCTGGGGGTTGAAAAGGGGGATTAGGAGGGGTAGATTCGTCCGAAAAGAGAGGGATTTGGGGGGATTCTATAACAACTGGTCAGAGGCAGCCCATCTCCAACACCCCCTCAGGGGGTATTAGCTGTGCAGTGGAATCCGGAGCTTACAGAATACCCCCTCCCTTTTGGGTTCCCAAACGGGGTATTAAGGTGGGACCCTGGTGTTAAAAGGGGTATTCCTAACACCCCTTTGCAATACCCCATCCAAACGCACCCTAAGTGTAAGTGGAGGGGTAGACTAAAATTGACTTTAGAGTTGGTAGTTCAGAAGGATCTAGGTTTTGTTTGTTGGACATCACAGTACACGATGCTTTCGATAGCACTTAATGGAGAACACAATTTCATGTAGCTGGCCCTTATTGAGTGGGACTCAAGGTTTGGTTCGGCTTGGTTTGGTCCATCGAGACGATTGTCCTACATCAATCACCCCCATGAGCTTTTGCTCAATATTTGTATCACTGCCGACTCTGCAATTGGAGAGGTTGGCCATCAGATGCTATTATGGCTGTTGACATGGGGAAGGGCACTTGGAAGTGGTGGGTCTCTTTTCTTCATCAATCTTGTCACGGACGCTCAATCACTGAGTAATAATCATGTTACGACATGTATGTGTTTTAGGAATCTTGTTGCCCTTTCATTTGAAGGCTATATAATAATTTCTGAAGGTGGTACCATGGTTAGAAAAGCTTCCATATTTCACTATATAGGTAATATCATCTAGACAATGTCGTATAAGATGCTTACAATCACCTAATAATCCACCTAGAACTTTAAGAGGACCTTATATCAGCTTCCTACATCCGCTTATCAGACTCAAGCTTCACAATGTTGAATCTGGGGTGCAGTAAAATCAATCTCCCAAAGACATCCTCAATTGCGCTCCTTCCGGGCTATGATGGCCAATCTTAGTTTTACCTACTGGAATGCTTTCATCTGCTTCCTAAAACCTCTGAAACAACCTTAGATGGACTTAGATGCTGCATGGGAACCCCAAACGCCAACACATCTAAATTGGACTATTTTACACTTTATCCTGCCTTTGGTTTTTTGGTAATGGATGCAAGCCACCGCTCCCACACACACACCCAAAAAAAATAATAACAAAAGTAAAAAATAAATAATTCAACTGTTGAATCTTGTACCAAGCCTTACCTCATTAACCTAATCCTGACTAGTCTCGTTGTTGTTTGTTATAAGACCAACACTAAATAAAGGTTAGATGTGTTTCCAATCATTTTAGAACAAATTTATCGGAACATCATTTTTATGATAGAGTTGTTCTGTTCCTAGTGAACAAGTAGTACAACCAATGAGTATTTTGTTATCTTTTGAATGATTTATTTATAAGAATTGATGTAAATTTTTGTCTAAGATGTCTTTGAGATTTTGATTTTATTCGTATTGCAATGACAACCCATATTCATGTTGAAGAGGAACAGTAATAATTTCACTCTTTTGCTTATGTTTTCATAATCGGTATTATAAGAGTCTATTTATGCATTGGGTACGCCTTCAGCCCTCGACCAAAGGAAACCTTTATGGATTTTGCCGTTCAATCAACTATCAACTTCACTTGTCCTGAAATTTTTGAAAGCTTGAAAGACCAACTGAATTCAGCGTCTTGTGTGAGTGGAAGACAAATGGTGAAACACTTCAAGAGTTCTTCCTTTGCCCAAAAGAAGAAAGTAAATAATTGGTCAGTTGTCTTCTAATAACCACAGCACTTGGTTAGAGCCATTAGCCTTGGTAGACTCCACGAGAACCTTGAATAGTCTTTTTTATGTTTGAGTTTGATTGCTTAAATTGTGTTTAAATATTTCATTTTGTAGAAGCTAAAACAGTTGAGCTTTTTGTTTAAGAATTTCAGCAACTATTTCCTTGAGCTTGCCATTAGGCACACCCTTAGTTCAGAGCTTTAATTGTTATTTATGACCCATGATGTCCTTTTCTTGCCTTCATTAATGCCATAGACCACCAACATTTGTTTGATTTCGCTTTTGTCTTTTCCCTGTTTGCTCACATCTAACATTCCGTATCTCACATAACAGAATTAGTTTTCCACTTGTCTCTTTTAAGTCACCTGTTCAGCGGTCTGAAGTTTGAAGAAAGGTGCTGTTTATGAGGCCCCAGCCCCCAACACCCCTCTCGGAACACCCTTATTAGATTGAAATTTCACAGTTGCTTGCGGAATGAGCCCATTGAAATGATTTCTTCATAATTTTCTTTGTAGGGAAAACGCAATCCTCGAGCAGCTGATCCCCCAGTGGATAATGTGAAAAATCCTCATTTCCTTGTTCTAATCTCAGAGGATTTTATGGAGGCTCGTGCTGCTTTAAGTCGGCCGGGAATTACAAGTTTAGCATCCGGTCAAAGTCCTGTAAAGATGGATATAGCTTCAGTTCCTCCGGTTTCAGCACCACCACCAACTTCTGTTCCACCAGGTTGTTGCATGCTGACCCACTTTTCTTTTCCTATTTGAACCTCTCGCTGCTTTTGATAATTGGAGCGGTTATCAAGTTGCACAATCTTTTTGCTTACTAGATTTTGCGTAAGAAAAGATACAGGATTTTGCATATAAAAAAGATACAGGATGGCTAAAAATCGTGTCAGCCAACCAAACCATCTCTTGGCTTATAATTTGGGTCCTTGAAGCTTTGACCATTTCCTATCTTAGCCTTATTTGCGACTCTAGTCACTCTACCCATTCACACCTTTCCCTATTTGCATTTGGAATCCTGGTTGCTAAGTTTGGTCAATGTTCCATGACTTTCTTTTGCCATATTTTATGGTTTAACAACTGGAGAACTGATCTTGGTTGCCTGCTGAAAGGGCATTGCTAGTTGGACGGCATTGTCAAAACTCAAAAGGACAAAAGCGCACCTTAAAGCCTTGGTGTATTGTTAGTCTTTCTGGAGCACAAATCGTCCATGTGCGGGATTCTATTTTGCTGTCCACAGAACTTGTGATACATGCATAATTTGTCCGAACAATATGCGTTGGCCACCACAGATCCTGTTTCTCATTTGGCTAATTCACCTATATGTGATTTATGCATAATTTGTCCGAACTATATGTGATTTAAGCTAAAGCACCACTAATTGCAGAATCACCCATCAACTTTTTTTCTCACTAATTGACCTATTCCTTTTTAGTCTTCCTTTGTGCTTGCATCATCTTATCTGGAATCTTGACAAACCTTCTGACTGATGCAATCATTGGTCTTCGGTGCTTACGTGGCTGAAAACATGGAGCAACTCTTCTTCATCTTTTTCTAATTGCATGATCGATCTCTCTCTCTCTCTCTCTCTCTCTCTCTCTCATGTTTGTGAATTCTGTTACTGATGGCCAGACTTTGAGTTTCTTTTTCCAAGAATTGTTTGTTGTACTTCATATGATAATATCTTGCGCAGAACTGTTAGTTTGTGGAACATGGTAGTGTAAGGAAAAAATCGTACTACTATGGGAAAGAATATCCTTTTCCCAATTCTTTCTAGTCTGATACACATACATGAGTATATTACTCGCGGAGAGTCTATAGGAAGGCCACAAAAATAGGCAGCTGTCAAAAGCTTACAACTGATGAATACTTCTCATTATTTTTCTGGTGGAAAGCTTACATTTTCATTTCTGGTTTTTTGCGTTTTTCAGTAAATGGATCTATCATGAACCGGCAACCAATACCTCTCGGAAACATACCCCCTGCAACTGTGAAAGTTGTAAGACTCCTAATTTCTTCAGTTGCCCTTTGCTCTTTGCTTGCTGCATTATGCTTGTTATGAGATTTGCATTGTGGTAGAGCTCTTGATCATCATATACTGTTTCAGGAGCCGAGCACTGTTAGTTCCATGGTATCTGGTCCTTCTTTTCCACACATTCAGTCTGTTCCTCGACCAACTTCTCAAGGAGTCCCAAGCTTGCAAACATCTTCACCAATGTCTTCTTCTCAAGAAATGGCCTCAATGAATGACAATATTCAAGATTTAAAACCCATAGTCAGTAGCATGGCCCAGCCTTTGCGTCCTGTAGGTCCCGCTGCAGCAAACGTGAGTATTCTGAACAATCTCTCTCAAGCACGGCAAGTGATGAACTCTGCTGCCCTTTCCGGGGGAAGTTCCATAGGACTTCAATCAATTGGCCCAACTCCAATGGCCATGCACATGTCAAACATGATATCCAGTGGAATGTCATCTTCTGTGCCTCCTGCTCAAACTGTACTAACATCTGGCCAATCAGTTATCACTTCAATTGCTGGTTCTGGGACACTCACAGGAACTGCACAGGCGGCACAAAACCCAGCTCCTGGTTCATTCACTTCTGCTACATCTAATAATATGTCTGGGACTTCAAATCTAGGCATGTCGCAACAATTGGGTAATCTCCAAGGAGGTGTTACTATGGGTCAATCAGTACCTGGCATGAACCCAGGTAATCTTCCTGGACCTCAGATGGTACAGAGTGGAATTGGCATGAATCAAAACCTGATGAGCGGCCTGGGCCCATCTGGTATTTCTTCTGGAACTGGCACAATGATTCCTACTCCCGGCATGACTCAGCAACTACAACCAGGAATGCAGTCTCTTGGTGTCAATAACAGTTCGGGAGCCAATATGCCCATGTCCCAACAGACAACAAGTGGGCTGCAATCAGCACAATCTAAATATGTTAAAGTTTGGGAGGTAAGACCACCATATTATGGAAAGAATTGAAGTTGGATATACTGTCTGCAATTTCATCGCTTAAGAAAATTTACCTCTGTGACCCTGCACGTTCTAACTTCTACGTGATAGGGTGGTTTTTAATTTTGAACTGTTCTTCCTTTTGAAGTACATGGAGTAAGTTGCTTTCTGAATCAAGGTTTTGCAATATGAAATTATCGTTTTAGGCTAATTATGCAGCATTTGGAATTTTTTTAGTGGAAACCTTGGCAATTAATTGAAACTTATTTGTTATTTCTATTTTTGTTAACCATGTTCTTGTTAAAATATTATGCAACTTTTCGGCATATTTTTACTCTCATGTAGTCATAGTGCATTGCCTCGTGCAAATTTTTTAGTACCCCTGTCAGGCTGTCAGCTACTTAGACTCGTTATTAACTGCATGCGTGCTTAGCTGAATGTGCACTGATCAAGTATATGTTGTACTTAAGTAGTTGAGGTTACTATATAACTGCACATTATACATTCATTTTAATTTTTATGCATGAATTGCCCTATATTTGCATGTGAACACCATTTTGCGCAACCAAATAAAAGTACTATTGCTGGCAAATTAGTCGTCGTGGTCTCTTGGTGACCTTGACATGAGAGTTAGATGAATCTGACAGTTGATCCTAGAATCATACTCGTGTGCGACAGTGCACCCGATCCCCTGTAACATAGGCATACATAAGCACCACTGTTTCCCAGTTATGTCCGTAAGTGCCTGGGACAGATGTTAATGTTAGTTATTAACCCATGATACTCTGAGATTTAAATATTTGCTGAACTTGTATGGTTCCCGGGATGATTTTCTGTCTAGGAGGAGACATTCTTCTTTTTGACAAGTATATGTAAAGGGCATCAAGGGGATGCAACCATAAAAGGCCAAACACAAAAGAAAACAAATTGAAACAAAATGAAAGTAAGAAAAGAAGCCCTAAAGCACTAAAAGACCAATTGATTACCTGCTCAACATTTTAGTCCAAGCTAGGTGACACTGTACCCCGTGTTCCAGCTATAAAAAATAGACAAAAGGGAACCCTTGAGTGTCTTGACTGAGCTACTCTACTCCCTGGAATGTCCTCTTGCTCCAGCCTTTTCAAATCAACCTCATCAAGCATCGGGAGTGAATCTGACCCACTTCGCTACCACTCCGAATAAGGCCCACCACATCTCTCGGGAAGTGGGAAACCAAGTGCATACCATTGAGGCTAGAACCAAATTCTACTTCTCGGAGAAGATGTTATTATTGGATGTAGTGCTATTTGTAATTTGTGGCTGATTATTCACGGAAAACTGAATGGTTTGCAAATATTCACAGATATTTGACAATCACAGGGAGACATATCCAAGTTCTATTGAGTTATGAACACTGAATGACCTTTTCTCTATGATGAATCAATGCTTGCTGATTATGTATCTATGCATCAATTCAATGTGATCGAACTTTCTCATAATATGTAACACCCCAACCCTAAAAAGTAAAACCAAAGTAACAGTGATATCCTTTGTTACTATACTCATAAGAATAAACTGATGCTTAGCATTTGTTGTTTACTTCACTTCTCTTTTTGCTTAAAATGGTAGGCTCTGGCCCTAAACTTTCCTTCCTTTTTGATATGTCCTCTGTAAGCCCTCTCCCACATTAACTTTTTCGAGTCCATTGGGTTGAACAGGTCAACGCCACTTAAAGTTTGTTATTTCCCTAAAAGGCTAAAACACTTCCATGTACTTAATCAGTGAGATTAGAAATATTTCACTAAGATTGTATAGTAGTCTCTGCCCCACCAAATTTCCCTACTGTTGTTTGGTGCAACCACATGTCCTAATGCTTCCGTAATTCCCTTCACCATAATTAGTGAGCAAGAAGAATGACGGTAATCTAATTTACACTGCAATGGAATGGGAGAAGTGCAAAAGAATATTTGCTGCGTCCTGCAATAGCTGTTATTTTCTTGTAGGAGGTCTGACTTTCGTAAAATCATTCCACATGTTCGAAACGGAGAAGATGAAGAGGCTTCTCCGGAAGAATTCGAAAAAGTCTAAGGGAAGCAGAAAAGGAAGACATATCAAAAGATTTTGTTATCTTCTGATATATTGAGGATATTTATACAAAAACTTACCTAAGTTCCCATTTTTGGAAGATAAAAGGAAAATAAAATGGACTTGAATATCTTTCTTCTATTATGAGTAAATTCCCTGTTACAGCATCCTAATTACTGCCACTAGTATAGTTCAAAAAATTTCCATCATCAGTGAGAACACTTTGAAACTGTACTGGAAAGTGAATATTTGGTCATTTCAGTCTCCCTATATTTTTGAATTCTCTCTGTGACTTAAAATCTTTGGAAATGATGTATGATGCAGGGGAACTTATCCGGGCAGAGACAAGGCCAACCTGTTTTTATCACAAGACTGGAAGTATGTTGCCTGATAAATTGTTACTCTCCATAAAGATTGTTTTTTGTATTTTAACTTTTTACTCTATCTTAACAAGTGAATATACAAATATTGGTAATGATTCCAATCTGTTGAGTTAATATGTGATACAGGATTTCAATGTTTCATCAATCCATTTTCTATAATCTTACTTGTTTATCGTTGTGTAACAGGGTTATAGGAGTGCATCGGCTTGTGAGACGTAAGTCTAAGAATCACTAAAATTTCAGAAGTTTATTTCAATTGGCTCTGCTTTTCTACCAGCAGCACTAGCATTTTGAGAAGTTTATTGTACTTAGCTCTCCCTTTCTATCATGTTTATTATGATCTATAATCTAAGTAGTCATTAGAAAATGTCTATTTTCCTGAAACCAATATGTTTACTGGTCATTAATTGGTAAAAATTAACTTTTTGGTTCAATATGATATTCCATGGCAGCATGCCAGCATGGTTCAGTGGTCTAGCTTTAATTTGGTGCTCTTGAAGTCATGATTCATCAAATGAATACATGCTGTTGTAGTCTCAACTTCCTGTCAGAGCTGTACATGGCAACTCCATTTTGTTTCTCAAATGGCCATCTATTTCCTATTAAAACCATGGACATCTACAGATATGGATAGATCAAAGTTTTCGGCTATTATTTGATTGCATAGACTAGTCATGCCTCCAGTACACGGAACCTTTAGTACTGGTCTTCAACAACTAACCTTATAAGACATTGAAAGACCCTTTTTCACTTAAAGAATATGGTCTTTTCCCTCAGCTCCTGAAGATTTAGGACAAACTTGATTTTGTTGCAGTATTAGGATTATTTATCCTGTCAATGCATCTATAAGTTCACTGTCCTGATGTTTCTGCAATTTTATCAAGCAGATAACCTCGGTATGTGATAGTACATCACATTTGAAAGCTAACTTGTGATCACCTAGGGTGATGTTGTGGTAAGTTGCTTGATCCCTAGTGGTTTGGTGACTAGGAGGAGATGCTTGGTTTTGAAAATGAACAGTTACTTGCTCGCACTCGCAATGTGCTGAGAATATATATAGTAAAGTTGCCCCTCTCTCTAACAGCTTGAGCTTTTAGATGAGTTGGTGGTTAACCATCTAATATAGTATCAAAGCAGGCAATAGATCCTGTATTCGAATCTCACCGCCTACCAAATGATTAAAATTTACACGTGTTTAGCCCACTTATGGTAGAGAGTTTGGCTACACGTAAGGGGGGCGTGTTAAGAATATAAATAGTAAAGTTGCCCCTCTCTAACAACTTAAGCTTTTAAATGAGTTGGTGATTCACAATCTAATACAATGGTTGTTACCACCACCCGTTGCACAGCTTAAGCTACAATGTTGCACCACACAATAGTGCAGAGAAGAAGAAAATTCACCAGTATTATTACAATGAAAGATGCGAATAGGAGTATCAAACTGAGTTTTTATTTGTTGATAAAACGACTTAAAAATAGCATACAACTCTGATCGTTCTTTCATAAGGTAGACATAAGTAACCATAGAATGACATCCACTCTCTACTCTAGGGGAAAAGGAAACATTGTGATGTTTACTAATTGCATACTTCACATGGTAAAGTAGTAATACGACCATATGATGGAACTAGGAGTTAGAGGTTTTGGAGGGATGGATGACCAAGACAGCAATGATGCTGCTAAGCTGAAACTGAAGACTGGAGAGCAATAGAAGATGGATTCCGCTATAGCAAAATAGTACAAGCCACCACGCTTAGATTCGCCACCAATCTTCCTCGCTTCTTGAGATCTTGAAACACACACGATAACCAAGGAAAAAAATGGGACGGAGTAGTTCTAGAACTGAGTAAGCTTACCGATAGACATAAGACTCAAGGGAAACGAGGAACATGTACAACAAAATTAAAAGAAAGCACGAATTTTTTAACAGAACCCAAACCAACAATATCAGTAGTTCAGGTGGCACAAGATGGTTTTCCAAAGGAATAGGAATCAGTCAAGACAGTAGACACCAGTCATATGGTCAGGAATCAATAACTCATGGAGTATTGGCAGCAAGTTAGGCAAAAGAGGAGCGTACCCTTACTCGTACAAAAACAATTTCATTGGGAGCGCATTCCTTGTCCAATTCTTTACTATGGATTCATGTGTCAAACAGCTCCTTCTCGGCATCAGGACCGATCCGTCGAAAACAGCCCAACAAGGCAAGGCAAGGCAAGAACAGTAGATATTCCTCCAACACCTTTCTCAGTGAACGTATCTATGGAGGAAGATGGCATCTAAGAAGGCTGCATAGAAACCAGGCAATGATACTCATCCTTTGGAATAATAACCACACTCGGAGCAGAGCTAGAAGAGCTAGACAGTAGCTACCAATCATCCTCAGAAATAATAACCTGATCGGCAGATGGTTAACCATGAAGATTCCAACAATACGCTACTATATGATTGTTGCCATTGCAATGGCAAGGAACACGACCTTGACTGCCTCCACCCTGCGCACGAACCACAGCCACCACAACCAAAATTCGGCCGAATCTACGAGAGAAAGAACCACCAAAACAAGTAGTGGCTAATGCAGAACGAACAGGGGTAATTAAGCAACAGATCCAATATTAGATACGGAAGCCTGACGGAGACGACTAACAACCTTCCCAAGACAAGGTAATTCCTGAGATCCCAAAAGTTGGGAGCGTACTGGACCGTATGATGTAGGCAAACTTGATGCAAACAAAGCAACATGCATACTCACGCTGGTGCTGCATAACCTGAGCATCTGAAGAAATCATTTGGCAAAGATTGAGTATTAGCATCCTCAACCTTCCAATCAGCATAGAATCAGCGGCCTTAGGAAGTTCATTAGTCAAATTAGTATACTAAAAAAACACTTCAACAGCATTAGCCCATTGAGCATAATTTTTACCATTAAGCGAAGAGCAGTAACCAACATCATATCAAGAGACCAAGGATAAACTGAACTAGAAGCCATGGCAAACAACTCACAGTGAACGAAAGAACTAACAACAAACAATCGTGGGTTATGAGTGGAAAGCATTCAATTCAAGCTACCCAGTTTTGGAGGTTATAAGAAGTAAATAGAGGTTCCATAATATAGGGATGAGGGATCACGAGAAAACAAGGTGCACTTTAGGCACAAACAACGGGGCAATCAATCAAGAGAGCTTTGTTCAAAAGCCTCTGAAACCCTAGCTCTGATACCATGTTATATGAGAAAAAGTTTTTAGGGTTTGTCAACCCTAGAGCACAAGTGTTATTGTTATATACTGTGTGAGGCTACAAATTACGTAAAAGGATTCAAATAACCTCTCACTAATCCGAATAATAGCGGTGGTGGTTTTTGATTGGTGTTCTCTAGCTTCCCTCTTTGGTAACATGCTGCAACTCCCTATTAGAATTTGTCTGCTTTTTTTAATTGTATTTATCTATTTTTGTCTGGTTTTCAGGCTTGCAGCAAATTGGCCGCCAACAATGCAAATAGTTCGGCTTATATCTCAGGATCACATGAACAACAAGTACTGTCTAGTGTCTAATATGCAGAAACAAAAAATTTCCCCAAGTGTCTTGACCATCCATAGACATATATACCTTTGCTGCTATGCTGTCTATTCTGAGTTCATTTCCTTTATTTTATGCAGGCAATATGTTGGAAAGGCAGATTTTTTAGTTTTCCGTGCAATGAATCAGCATGGATTTCTTGGACAGCTACAGGAAAAGAAGCTTGTAAGTAGTTTCAAGTCTATGCTTGTTTTTTCATTTCCCTAAAACCTAGTCCGGTACTTGTGCAAAATGTGAAACAAAGCAAAACCGCGTTTTGAAAATAAGTGCAAGCAACAATGAGAAAATTATCAATATAGCAAATGTAAGGCCAAGAAGGTTATTACGAATCCCAAGGGTAGGCGGGATGATTGAATCCACCTCAAGATTCAAGAAGCTGAGTCTTGGATCTGAGACACTTCTTTTGGGCCACCCTAGGGATTTTATATGCTTTTCACTTGGGAGATTGAACGTATTTGAATCTTTGTCTATTCTAATATGTATGGAGTCAATATCTATTATGAGTAAGAATCAGTTCTGGTTTCTAGGGAGTTGGTTTTCAATTTTTTCATTATCGTTTTTCGTCTTTGTTGTTTGCATTTATAGGCAAGAACGGATATGTTCAATTGTCGTTCGTAGGCAAGGACTAAAATGATACAAATGGGTTAAATGTGGAAAAAACCTTGTTATTATTGTGGGTGCTGAATGGAAGATTGGGGTTCGTAGGCAAGGACTAAAATGATACAAATGGGTTAAATGCGGAAAAAACGTTGTTATTATTGTGGGTGCTGAATGGAAGATTGGGATAGGTCACGATTGTGGGCAACATAATTTGTACTGTAGTCTCTCCTGTTGCCCTCAGAGGGGAAACATGGGGTTTTATGTCCTGCTTTAGGAATTGATCTTTATGTCTTAGTTATCAAGGTTCAAAGTACAAACATGCAATAAAAGTCTCAATAAGTCATCTTGGGTATTGTGGACATATTACATGGTTAAGGTTCACTAAGTGGTGTTGTGAATACAAATTAAGAAGCAAAAAATTAGGATTGTGTCAGAATTCCTATGATTGGCCAGGCATTAAAAATGGAATTAAAAGCATATATACTTATATTTTGTCCGCTATTCCGTTTTGGGATTTCCAAATTGTATGTCCATTTAAGTCCAGGCATGTAGTTCTTATGGTTTCATACTATTTTATTGTTAAACCCAAAAGGTTGACTTGGCGGTAAGGCTTGAAACTTAGATGTTTGCTCACTCATTGGTCTCAAGTTCAATCTCACCAGTTCAATCTGGCTAGTCAAGGTGCGCCTGTGTTGGCTTGGACACCTTGAGTCATTTGGAAAAATAGCTATTTTAGTGTTCAGCTTATAGAAGGATAGCTTCGGATATATAACTTTAGAATCAGTTGCGGACAAATGGAATGCATGATGCGAGGAGGACGCTATTTCAATTTTAAACAATTAAGATCACATATAGCATATAAATATGGAATGCCAATAGTTTGTTAAACTACATCAATGAGTGTAATTTTAACTTTTTGATTAAAAAAATGCTAAATCTTTTGGAAATGGGAAAATGTAAATGAAAACATTGTATTGTATGGTTTAAGGGTATGTATAATATGAACTCTTGTGAAAATAGTGGCTAAAAATTGACCTTGTTCGAACATTGGTCATATTCTACGACGACTTTTATTTTTTGACTGTTTAATCTTATTATTCCATATTCTGCAAAACATAAAGAATCAGAAACTACTTTAAGTAGTTCAATTTTGATTCATATTATCCTATGTCATGGGGGTTTTGAAGTTGTGAAGTATGTGCCACACATATAGCACATCAGTATTCGTATTGAGAAACATGTCTGACGTTTTGTGGTTAGTAGCTTGTATAGTTGGGACAAGGGAGATTGTAATCCCTCTGTTGATCAGTTTCTAGATTGGTTTGAGCTTTTTTTTGTCAAGTAGGAGCGGTGTATAAGGCTTTTTTGTGTTGGTGGCCTTTTTGTATTCGGGCGGCATTCCCTTAATGCCACGTTTCTAATATAGTTACTTATCAAAAAAAAAGAGAAACGTGTCTGACATTTTGGTTGTACATGGATCCAACAAGTATGTTAAATGATAGGGTTTACTATATAACTGACCTCGATTCTATGCATAAGAGGCTCCGTATGAATTTGCTACTTTACCATAATGAAACAAAAGAAGTATGAAAGTAATATGATAACCATGTCCAGGTGTCCATGGACATAATATCTGCATTTAGGGTAATGATGAAGTAATAATACCAATGGTGGAATTAATTTGATTGTGATGGCAAGAGTTGAAAACCTACTGAGTTAAAGTAAAAGGAAACAACAGCATGAACAGATGAAATGGTTCATGCCATTCTTTATTGTTGTCGAAAAGCAATAATGAATAGCGACTTTAAATGACATAATGGCACTGTATAGTGTATGGGACGATCTTATTTTTAGCGTTTTATTACTAACAATTTGAAAACTGAAAATGTGGAATGCTAACTTAACAAAATGGAACAATGACCAGTAAATATCTGGAAGAAAAATCTTTTGAAATTAAATTCAAGTTCTGTGCATTCTCAGGTGTGAGACATTGGCTAGTGTTCCAGAAACAGGCCAGCTAACCGTGTAAACTAGCCACACTTTTTTTGCTATAATTAGTTTTTCATGTCTGGGAAACACTCTCTGGTGGAAGTTCTTGACTTTGCTTTCGTGACACATTATATATGATATGAGTTTTTAATGTTGACTGTCTTCAATCTCTAGTGTGCAGTAATACAGCTACCGTCGCAGACATTGCTGTTGTCTGTCTCTGACAAAGCCTGCCGCTTGATTGGAATGCTTTTCCCTGGGGTAAGAGGTTATTTCCCTTGTCTTTTATCTGCTGTACTGAAATTAAGCTTGCTTTCCAACACTGATAGGGCTGTAAACAAGCCAAGTCAAGTCGAATTGTGGGTTGTTAAAGCTTGGCTTGGAAATTTAATTTTCAAACTTGACTTGTGTATCAGTTGAGCCGAATGAGCCCTAGCTCGAGTATCTTAGTTAGTACTTACTATACCATATGCATAGATAAAGTGCTTCAAGCTGTATTCAAACTTGTTTTCTTTAATATGCATAACAAGCCAATCGCAAAGGACGTTTGAACGAGCCAAATTCTAGTTTGGCTCAAGTAGCTTAGTTTGTTTTATAATCCTATACCCTAATGAACTTTGCTTTTCTATTTTCTTTGTACAATCAAATTGTTCTCGGCGACTTTAGGATATGGTTGTGTTCAAGCCACAAATATCGGGTCAGCAGCAACAACAGCAGCAGTTGCAGCAACAGCAGCAGCAAATGCAACCACACCAACAGCATCCACAGTTACAACAGCAACAACTACCTCAGATGCAACCTCAGATGCAACAACAACAACATTCACTTTCACAGATGCAGCAACAACATCAAACACTTTCGCAGATGCAGCAACAGCAGCAGCAAACGATCCCTCAGATGCAGCAACAACAAACGCTTCCACCAATGCAGCAACAACAAATTCCGCAGTTACAGCAACAACCATCGCATCAAATGGGTCAAGCTTATGTTCAAGGTCCAAGCAGGTCGCAGTTAGTATCTCAGGGACAAGTGTCATCACAAGGACCGCCGAGTATGCCTGGAGGAGGCTTTCTAAACTAATGAGAACTATTTTGCATATGAGAGCAAATCGTGCAGTAAACAATTCTGCCGTTGAACAGAAATTTCAGCTAAGCGATGAAACTTTATTGTACCAGATGTTCGCAACAGTTATAAAAGGCTATGGTTTTGAGCTTGTCGTACTTTTGCTGAATCTAATTCACCGTGCTAGTTCAGGTTCATCAAACGACAATATCAACAATATGAAAATGATTGTGGCTTCAAAAAGGATTCCGTTTTGACTTCAGACTGAAATTTGAGTTTCAGCAATCAGCAGTGATATACTTGGCCTTGTAGTGTTTGTCCGACTGGGTTTGGCATTCTTTGGCCTCAGGCGGCGTCGTGTGTTTGTATCATTTACGTGTGAATTGGAATGATGCGTTTGTTCTTTAATCACAATGATGTATTTAAGACGATAACACGGGTAAAACAGTCCGCGCGTCTGTGTGTATGAGAGAGAGAGAGAGAGAGAGCAATCAAGTGCCTTGTACAGTTGTACTTGCTTTGTGCCCCCCAAGCTAATGGGGACACTGAAGATGAAAGAATAAAGACTCCCACCACCATTAAAGAAAGAAAAACGCCTGCTTCTCCTTCCCATGATTACTCATGAAGCTGCACTGCCTTTCCTCTTTAGAGAGAAGTGAAATGATGTAAAGATAGATATGACTCACCTACCAAACCACCCAGATATTCCATGATTGGCTCAAGTCCTTACATTCAAAAAAGGATGATTATCGTTTTAGCTTTTGGTGCTTGACTTGGGGCCTTGACTAGTAAGTGCAATCCAAATACACATCAAGCTGGTAAATCTGTATTCTCAAAAGGAAATACACAATTTTATATATATAAACCTATAGAAATATCTTTAGTAGATTATGTTTAACGAACGGCAAAAAAAAACACAAAAAAAAAGACTTTTTGGTGACTACGAACTTCAATAATGGGTCTTTTGATTGTTGATAAATGAATTTAAACAAAGCACGTCATTCTGTATTTAATTTCCGTACATAAATTATACATAATTACCCATCACAAAATGTGAAATTCATGCATAGATTTAGTTTTTCCCTGGCACTAACAAGTACTTATATGTGGACAAGGCTACGCACTAAAATATTAGGTAGTGATGCAGATGTTGTTTGCCAAGCCCTTTCTACTCTTCTCCAATTTGTTGGTAGTGGGACTTAACATCACACAAAGACACACCAAGGTCATTGTGGCTGTGAGGGGAGGAGGTTGTCGCCATTTCCACTTCATGTTGGTTGCATCCAGCCATCTTCCTTCCATAAACCCTTAAGAGTGTCATTAACCACTAATAAATAAAGTTTTAATGAATGAAACCAAAGGCAGTAAAAGGAAGGGTATCCAATTATACACATCCTCTCCTTCTCCTTTATTCCATCATAAATTAGAGCCCATCAACCACTACAAATACATGATTATAACAGGTGAGCTCTCACTCAGAACGTGTCTGTGTGTGTCTTTGTGGCTTGCCAAACATGGTTTCAGCTGTTGCTCCACCAGCTCCTAAGGTGAACAAACTATCACCTTAACTCAAGCAACCTTCAAATTTTCTGCTACTTAATTTGCATACTTGTTTTACTGTTTTTGGAAAACTATGGCAGGAAGTTCCATCGGAGTATTCATGGGACGAAAAGGGTCCTCCCCGCGAAGCCAAATGGTGGTACTCAACTTTTCACACTGTCACAGCCATGGTTGGAGCAGGCGTTCTCAGCTTGCCGTATGCCATGGCCTACTTGGGATGGTATACCATAAACTCATTTGTTCTGTGTTTTTTCAAGTGTTTAAGGTTTGCAAAAAAGCTCTCAAATTCATGGAAGTTTTGGGCAACAAACCAAACAACTGCACACATACACACATGCTAGCACGAAGAAAAAGCAAACAATCATAACAAGAAATCTCTACACAAAGATTTATGTTGTTCGAAAAAGAATGTATACGTCCACAACTCACACCAAATTCCACTATGCTCTTAGTACTCCTAGACAACTTCGGGAAGTCACAGAACTTTCGTCCAGTACAAATCAGGCTTCACAAACCTGACAGGAAGGCATAAAATCAGCTTTGTTTTGTCATGACATTCCATGTAAGGTCCCTGCGTTGCCATATCCCCGCTCTATTTCCTTCTTGTCTTGACACACTCTCTCTCTAACAGGGGTCCAGGGACAATAGTGATGGTCTTATCATGGTGCATCACCCTGAACACGATGTGGCAAATGATACAGCTCCATGAGTGTGTTCCAGGGGTTCGATTTGATCACTACTACGACCTCGGTCGCCATGCCTTCGGGCCAAAACTTGGGCCATGGATAGTGATACCGCAGCAGCTAATTGTCCAAGTTGGTTGTGACATAGTGTACATGGTCACTGGAGGGAAGTGCCTCAAGAAGTTCATGGAGATAGCATGTACAAACTGCACCAAGATCAGGCAGTCCTACTGGATTTGCATCTTTGGGTCCACCCATTTCTTCCTGTCTCAGCTCCCAAATTTCAATTCTGTTTCTGGGGTTTCATTAGCTGCAGCAATTATGTCACTGAGGTATATCCCTAATTTAATAGAGAGTTTTTTTTTTATACCAATATATAAGATAACACCCTGTTGGGATATACTTCATCGGCATTGATGCTATTTTTCATTCTCACCATTTACTTGCTGTAATCTCTTCTTACAGTTAATAAAATATTTTCTTGTTATGAAAAAGACACCATATGCCTACACATATACATAACTAAATCGTTATGAACATTGTGCCTATATAGCTTAATGATAGGTCTATCTCCTGTCATCGCCTGCTCATAACCTCATCGTTGCGGATTACACAAGTACTGTTATTGTTGTTGTTGTTGTTGTGTCCCAAGTGTCGGCGTCCTTTTGTGCGTAATTCATGGCCAATGTTTCTGTCTCCAGAAAACTTGTCTTGCCGCCTTGAGGCAATCTCAATTGTGTAATATACACAGAATCTCAAAATACATGAATCTTAAGACTGTCTGTCTTCTAGCTAAAATTTGTTCTGTAGATAAAATGCTTGGCTTATCGAGGTTTGAGACTTACATCTAATTTACAATGTTTGAGTTGAGTGGTCACAGCAAAATTAGAAAAGAAAAAAAAAAATCTTAAACCTCAGGTCCATGGAAAAGTGAAGCACAAGTTTAAAATCCAGTAGAAGAACTACCTGAATTTTGCAAATTTTAAGGAGAATATGACGGTTCTTTCTTTTCTTTTCTATGGTCATTTTAAGAACTATATTGAACTGCTATGGTGAATAAAATGAGGAAATGGAGAATCATATCTGGAGCTGCACACCGAACTACTGTAACATGAAAAACATGCCATCAAACTGTCAATACCGAAGACTAAATATTACTAGGCCTGCGTTCAGTTTAAGGACTTATGGAGCGAATTACCTGGGAAACGAAACTGATATGCAAGTCAAACAATAGAACTAGGTGCTTCATTTCATTAACCTCTTAATTTTTTCCTTTACATTTTTATTTTCCTCCGCTCATTCCTCCTCAAATTCATGCCTAAGCAAACCACTGATTCCAGCACAAGGACTGGAGGATGCCAACAATCAAACATAAGTAAGCTTTTCCTATTTTTTCATTAAAAACCATTCAGAATAAATACAGCACTTGAGAAAATTTGCAACTTTTATATCTCAGAAAAAAACTATGCTTACCCATGAATAAGCCAATTTGAGGTTGACATAACCAGAAGTAAATGATTAATAACTCACTTGAGCTTCTGGTGGTTTCAGCTATTCAACCATAGCCTGGGTTGGTTCCCTGACCCATGGGCAAGTTGAGAATGTGAGCTATGCATACAAGAAAACCAGTGGAGCCGATTACATTTTTCGTGTTTTTAACGCGTTGGGTCAGATTTCATTTGCCTATGCTGGGCATGCAGTTGTGCTGGAAATTCAGGCAACAGTTCCATCCACTCCAGAAAAGCCCTCCAGAGTACCAATGTGGAAAGGCGCTGTTTGGGCCTATTTTATCAATGCTATTTGCTATTTTCCGGTAGCTTTCATTGGATACTGGGCATTTGGGCAAGATGTTGCTGATAATGTACTGGTGGCACTGGAGAGACCTTCATGGCTCATTGCTGCTGCTAACTTAATGGTGGTCATCCATGTGATTGGCAGCTACCAGGTATTTCAAAAAGAAAAACAGCAAGGCTGTGTTTGGATGAACAATTTGCTGACGTTTACCAAAGAAACAAACTTCAGCATTTCATTATCTTCGTAGCTTTTCCTTTCCCCTTTCCTTTCCCAGCTAAATTCCTCCACTCACAGTCCAAAAACAGCCCAAGACATTCTACAACACAGTAAACTTATGCTGCTTTGCATGCAGTCTATACTCATCTGTTCAGTTCATACACATATATTAGGCAGTTAATCACTATAGCATTTCCATATGCATATTGGAAAAAAAATGTCAGGTTTATGCAATGCCAGTGTTTGACATGCTGGAGACGGCAATGGTTAAGAAGTTGAACTTTCCCCCGGGAATTGCACTGAGAATTCTAGTTCGCTCTGCCTATGTTGGTGAGAATTAATCCTCCTAAAAATCTATCAAAGCAGCAAAATTTTGATAAACAAAGTTGAACACACACGTGCTCGCACACAATTTTCATTGACAATTTTTTCGTGACTTTGGTTATTGCAGCTTTCACGCTTTTCATTGGTGTCACCTTCCCTTTCTTCGGCGATCTTCTTGGTTTCTTTGGTGGATTTGGTTTCGCCCCAACTTCTTATTTTGTAAGTCGAATTACCCTCATATAAGTTCTGACTTTCCACTTGAATATACCAAAACTGTCAATTTGGTCAAGTATACTAATTTGAGCTGGGCATTGTTGCAGCTTCCCAGTATCATATGGCTGGTGCTTAAGAAACCAAGGAGATTCAGCTCCTCTTGGTTCATCAACTGGGTATGCATTATTTTACCTACATAACTAAAAATTCACATACATATAGTTGGTATCACAGTTATGCAGAGTTGAAATTAATGGTTTTCGTGTATTTTCAGGCATGCATATACATCGGACTGTTCATTATGTTGTCGTCCACAATCGGGGGTTTGAGGAACATCATAGCTGATTCCTCTTCCTATGACTTCTACACATAAGAAATGATGTGATTATGCAAGAAGTGATTGATGTTCTCAGCATGTCTCTTTAGTATTGAGCAAGATTTCTGGAGAACTGCTAAAATGTTGTTGTCTCGAACCCCATTTGGATGCTAAATTAACCAGGACAATATGTCCATAACAAATGGGATTAATTCATTTGTGGAAGAAATTCGAGTATTTGGGCCAAGGAACTTTGTTAATTACCGATGCCTTCCCATAATGAATCAAAAAGACAAGTCCTTCTTGAATTGGCTTTATTTTTCTCTTTCATCTTTCTTCTTTTTCTTCCTTTTTTTGATTCCAAAGTCCACTTTTTTCAGTAGTATACAAAGCCATTGCCTTTTAATTTCCCTAGCACCAAAAAAGAAAGACAGCTGCAGCAGAACCGCTCTTTCTGCAATGGTGATCCATCACATCCATCTTTATTGGCATAAATGAGTTGCAAACATTTATCTTATAACGCAAGGTGGTTGAGTCAGGTTACGCATACTTCAACTGATCCTTTTGGTCCATCACATCCATCGTTATTGGCATAAATGAGCTGCAAACATTTTTTCTTATAACGCAAGGTGTCTGAGCCAAGTTACGCGCACTTCAACTGATCCTAGGGACCGATCTAGCTGTCCACAAGCTAGGCCCCATTGAAAGTTGTACGTACCGACTCCAAAGGTGTTGATAGCAGGTGAAACTTCAACATTCTTTTGTCTACCAAGAAGGTTTTGATAACTGAAAAACGTGTTCGCGAGCTGAATATATATATATATATATATATATATATATATATATATATATATATATATATATATATGAGTCCCCTTCCTATAAGGTCCACCTCATTTTAATAAAATGCGGACCTCTCTTTTCCGATCGAATTCAATGATCCAAGCCGCTCAATGTGTTCAGAACGTGATTTTATGGGTAGCCGCGAGAAATTACCAAAAAAAGAGAGACCGGGAATGGCTTCATCCGAGCAGTTTTTATTTATTTTTTATCTAACGGTTTAAATAAAAACTGCTCAAATCAAGCCCTTCCTGTTCTTTTGTTTTGCCGATTTCTCGCGAGTACTCTTAAAATCACGTTCTGAACACATTGAGCGGCTCAGATCGTTGAAATTAGATCGGAAAAGGTGAGAAATGGGGAGATCCGCATATAAGGTCCTCATTTTACGGTCCTTACCTGAAAATTTCTCTCTCTCTCTCTCTCCCTATATATATATGTATATGTATATGATTTTAGGCATTTTCCTTAAGACACTTGTTAACATGCTTGAATTGACCGATTGTAAATGTTGAAAATGTCATTGGCGGGTATTACTTATAAAAAAACACGTTCTGGGCCTTCATTTTTCCTATTGTAAACTCTCACGAAAGTGCGTTTTATTAAAAATGTTTACTTGTTTTCCAAAGGATTCTTCTTTTTTCAATGGATTAATTAAAAATAAGACTCCATTCTCAAACTAGGAAGGATTATAATCCCCACTCTTTATACTCCAGTTTTTACCGAAATTCTTCCGGAGGGAGAGAACGTCAACTGGTGTCACTTGGCCCCACCGAATCTTGAATTTATTCTTTATATAATTGAAATTTCGCACCGTTTTAATAATTTGACCCGACAATTAAATTTAATGAAATTGCTCCCAAAACACTCCTTTAACAGGGCCCATAAATGCACTTGCAAAAAAATACTGTTAACCAAAGTTAAAGGTTAACATAGACTCCCACTGTTGGAAAGAATAAAAAAAAAAGGCATGATTATAAAAGCTTTATTTATTTATTTATTTTTGATTACTGAAAGGGTAGGAGGGGGCGACCGGCGTAGCAACCCCCCTTGGGCGTGACCATAGGGGCTTCCTGACCCACTGTGGAATCTGTCCTCCTGACCCACTGTGGAATCTGTCCGTGAAAATAGGCCGTCACCACAGCACCACCTAGGTGCACAGCTGGCACAAGGCCCTCCACACGTCCCTCCAGCTCATATATTTTTTTTGCAACTGGAGGGGCTCGAACCCGAGTGCATAGGGAGGGAGAGGCACTTAAGCCTCATCACCTGTGCCAACTGGGCTACCACCCTGATGGTAAAGCTTTATTTATTTATTCATTATATTTGAACCTCCACTAACACCCAGACCATGATGCTTCTCCAATAATTAACTTCAGAAAAGGATGGTAAGCTTTGGACCATTTGATTTAACTAGGTTTTTTCCGTTGTGCAAGCACGAAGATTTCGTGCCTGTGGAAGTGTTTTATATATCACAATTTGCAATTTTAATGAAATAACACAAAATTATACAACAATCTCAACACACAGTCACATATAACATTTTATGAATTTATCTTGTATTTAATAGTTTCTACAATGCTTCTCCATCGAGAATCTTTTTCTGTCAATAATTTCCAACTATGATACAACGCACAATTTCCAATTACTTAGTATCACTTTTGTGACAATTGCTTTATTAACTTCTATTTAATTTCAATTCGGTCACGAATACCCTTAGGGTATCTATTGTCCAATTTCTACGTTTACGTAGTAATTCAAATTATAATAATCCACTTAACAATTAACAACATACAAAACTCACAAATACAATATCTTGACAAGAGACACCAAATGCCCAAACGATCAAATGTACTCTAATCAAGTATGAACGCACCAATGAACTCCCAAAAACTATAGATCTGCCCAGCCACCATGAGTTGCCCTGCCAAAGACATCGTGTGGGGATTGAACGTTGAAGCACAGAGAACGTTGTGAAGCAATCTCGATTGAGATAACCCGATTTATAGATAAAATTCGTCCAAAGAAGAAAGTAACTACTCTCGCAAAACAATAAACAAAACTCTCACAGATCAGATGACAAGTTGTTAATTTAGAGAGACAGGAAGAAAAAAAAACAAAAAAAAAGAGACCGGAATAGTACCATGGCCTTATACTTCTAGAAGTTGATTATTGACATTGAACCTAATCCGAGACTGCACCGTACGTTTGGCCTAATTAATATGTTAAATGACTTCTTTTTTTGTCCTTATTCAATTTTTTTTTTTTACATTTGTTGATTTTTTGTAGATTATTGTTTTCTCGATGAGAGGAATTTAAAAAGTAAAAATTTAAAATCAAAATTCTATTTTTAATAAAGACGAAAAAATTGGCTGTAATTTTTAATTTTTAGATTTCTCTTATCATGACAAAGTTTAGGCCTTTAGGTGTTGGGGCTTTGTTCCCGTTGGATGTTGCCTTGGTTGGCATCTTGCCAATTAAGGAATTGGGTCTCAAATTGGACTATTTGTCTTTTTCTTATCATATTAATCTTTGTAACAATTTCAAAGGTTAATAAAAAAAAAGTTCACAGTTCAAAAAAACTGACGTAGCAGTAATTCTAAAAAAATTAATGATAAGCTAACAAATGCATCAAAAAAATTGAATAATGACAAAAAAATAAGTCATTTGGCTTATTGGGCCAAACAAGTTTAATTTGTACAGAATTGAGCTTTATTCTGTCACTTATTTTTGTAGGGCCATATATACAATTCCTTCCATTTTACAATATTTCACTCCTCTCCCTCCCAAAGGAAAAAACCAAAAACCAAAAGCTTGAACACCTAAATTTACAACCAACTGAAAGTATTCTCATCTTCGATTAATCCAAAAAAGTAGTCCTTGTTCGGAGAAGAAATAACTATCCGCTCTGGATTGCACGAAGATGTCTATTTTAACTGACTCTTGGGAATTTTCGTGACTCGCCGTGAGTGTTTTTCCGGTGATATTACAGTCATGGATTTAAGAGCAATTGACTTCCTAGTAAAAGATCCATTAGCATCATCAACTGATCATCCTCTTCATTTCTAAAACCTTCCAATAGAATGAGTTTCAGATGTTCAAGTTGACAAACATTTGACGTTACCGTTTCGTAGTTCATCCACAAGTGAGGCTCGTGCCAAAATTGGTGGAAATATGGGCTGGTGATGGAGCTCAAGTTTTGATCAATCAGCACATAATTCAAATTAATTAAGAGGCCGTTCGATTAGGAAGGGAAAAAAATGCTGATAATAAAAAATGGAAGAAAATGAAGTGGCACAAAGGAATTGAAAAGAAAATTTATTTTCTCCCGTAGATTTTTTTTTATGAGCAAAAAAGATTCTCCTATCATTAAAAATAATGATACCAAAAACAAACCCTCTAGCAATACATCAGGGAGCGTTACACAAAGAGGACAAGCTCAACCAAATGGGAGAGTCATACAGTAAGAACAAGTTCAACTTATCACTACAGTTCATCTCTCATACATTCGATAGATTGGGCTACAGTTCACTATAGTTCGCGTACAGTGGGTTGCACGGTGTCCGTAGATTTCTGTGGTGGTTCCGAAATCTCGAGGCGGCATCCGGCGGCACTACGGTGGGGCCCGCGGCGGTGACACGGGTGTGAAACCCACTGTACGCGGCTATTTTTTTTTTTTTAAAAAACGTTGATTGAGTGAGGGAGTTGCGATGGTGGGGTTTCAAGGTGGGTGTGGTAGTGGTGCGTCGGGTGGGGTGGTGGCCGAAAGGGGTGATGGCGGTTCGGTGGGGTGGCAGCCGCAAGGGGTGGGGTGGTTTGTGGCTTGAGGACTGGAAGGCAAATAGGGCAAAATCAAGGGGCAAATTGGTCCAAATTGAAAAGTTTCCAAACTCTTTCAATGTTGTTTTATTGTATTAGGTTAGAAATACGGAGAAATCAACATTTTCCATTTTTCCTTTCACTTTCTCTGAAAAAGTAAAACTACTTTTCTTTGTCTTTCGAATGTGACAGCATTTGAAACAGCTCAACAAGGCAGGACTTTCCTACCAGTTTGCAAATGGAATGCCTAGGTAATTTGCACCATTTAGTAATAAATACCGGTGACGCCTTCAAATTGTTGACGCAGCAATAGGTCTGTGGTAATTAGATACGCAATCAAATCCTTTCACACTATTGAAACGGATTTTGATATTTCTCATAAATAAGGAGTATTTTTTTTAGGAAAAAAATAAAGCTTGGAGTAAAATTTGGCCGTTAACAGTACTTCCAAGATAGAAAATAGATTTCAAGATAAATCAATTGGTATATGGTTACATATTCTATATATTGCATCTTCAGTGCATCAAACTATGAAAAGACTGTTCTTTGTAATACGACGAAGGTTAGGTAATGTTGAACTTTCCTTGAGTGCATATATACGCCGCTTTGTTCTCTTTGTTCATACGAAATTACAAGATTATTAATAATTGTATAGGAGCAGGTGATTAGGTCATGACAATCAATTTAGTGAAATGCTTCGGCATGGAAAGAGCAGTGTTAGATATGTCCCTCGTGCCAAAGGGAAGGTAAAAAATCCCTCATCTCTTGCTTTCACCAGGAGAGTAAAAGCTTGCATTGTGTAATCCAGAATAAAACATGGAGATCATTCCCTTGGATCACCTTGCTAGAAAGCACCTAATCGGAACACATATAATCCTGTTTAAGTTATTTCCCCCCGAATATGCAGTATTTGAACCGAAACTTTAAGAGAACAATAAAATGTGGCCACTCAATTAACCACAACAAATTTTGGTTTTGGTCCATTCGGTGCATGGAATGATGCCCACTGATGCTTAATCCTAGTCAAATAGCCAGCAACATGAATCTAATGACGACAAGGCAGAACAAAATTTCAAACACACCAATTTGCCAAGCAGGCATTGCCTGGACCTTGAATGGTGTCAACTTTAGACAATTAGCACTTAACTAGCAGTTCTATCAGGTCATTTGGCTGTCTTCATTACAAATATAAGGCCTTCGCGGCAATGGAAGAGAATGCTCCCAATAATTATGTGTATGAGTCTCCTTTGGTTCACGCTTCACGCAGGTGTCCCTTGTTATCTGTATGCACCAAAGGGGGGGGAAAAAAAAAACCACGAAAGTCAGCATCACTCACAGAATCCCTCTACAATAAGTAAACATATTTCTCCAACGTTGAATGAAGTCCACTTATTAACTTGGTCGAGGTAAAAATCTTGGTCTTGATCCAATGTCCAATGAACTGCTAGTACAGGCCTCCTTTGTGTAGGCCAAGACTACGCCTGCAGGCCTGTATCTGGTTCGACAAAGTATCCATCCCAACCCAACAAATAGCCAAGTATAATTCCAATTAGATCATTGATGGTTGATTTTAAATACCGAGCCAATTTACAAGTTACTGTATTATCCCAGTCAAAATTGAATACCACCTATTTCCAAGTCAATTCAGATGCATTATAGTTACTGTATATGACGTTGATAATTAGATACTATTAAAGATGACAAGGAATATAACAAAGAAATAGATCTTACAACAAGGATAATAAAGAGGCATTTAAGACGTTCCAGCACACGATATTGGAACAGATCTTACAAACCTTTTTCAGGTCATATTTTCTACATTGTATCAAGATCGTGATACCCTTAGAGTTAGTTTTGTAGTTTAGTTCGTATTGGATTTGCATCAAGAAAATAAGAGATCATCCATTGCTGCCCTAAAGTCCAGTTATCTATTATATCAATGGAACATGTCTTAGTTAGCCAAATCGTAGTTCACACCAGAAGGTCAAGGTTTCGAGCTTTCCCATAGGCAAGACCCCTCCCTGGACTACGGAACCCTAATACAAAAAAGGTGTACCCGAAGCTCCCGGGTTTGGGGAAGGTTGATGCACACAGAGAGGCTATTTCTGAGAATCGAACCCGTGACCTTCAGCTTCAAGCCACAATGGGGCAGCTATGGTTGAGCTAGGTCCACTAATGTGAACAAAGAGAAGGAACAAGTATTATATCTTATTGTTAGGGTTCCAACCTAAAATCAATTAGCAATAGGTGTAGTAGCCTCTGGATTATATTAACCTTGCTTGGGTAGCTTAGGTGGGCGATGTGGAATAAAGCCTAACACTCTCCTCAAGTGCAACCCGGTAGCAAGAAGATGTATGAATTGACGAGGTCAGCCCAAGGCTCTGCCTACACCTCCGGTTCAGAAGCCGCAAACTTAATCCTTCTTGTACGCTCGAAGCTCTCGATGAAAAATTGCAGAAAACACGCGTTAATTTAACTATAGATAAGGCTCAGGCTCAGCTCCACTTCTGGGAGGACTTAATGGAGGCTGAGAGTCAAAAAGAAATTTATGCGGGCGGGGACTCAACCACGTGAGGTGAGGGCATCCAAGACCGAACTTTGATACCATGTTAGATTTCATAGAGGGTTCCAACCTAAAACCAATTGGCAATAGGTATTGTAGCCTCTAGATCATCTTAACTAAGCTTGGGTGGCTTAGGTGAGCGATGTGGGATAAAGTCTACCACATATTAAAGAAGTGGTTGTGCTATGACTCAAAAGAGGCTGTTTCCAACAATTGAACCCGTGACCATCAGGCCACAATGGGCCAGCTTGCTTGGGTGGCTTAGGTGAGCGATCTAAGATAAAGTCCACTCCCCTTCACATGCAGCCCTGTAGCAATTGGAGGTATGAATTGACAAGGTAAGGGAATTGACGGGCGGTGACTCGACCACGTGAGGTGAGGCCATCCAAGAACTGACCTTGATACCATGTTAGATTTCTTGGAGGGTTCTAACCTAGAACCACTTAGCAATAGGTCGTGTAACCTTTGGATTGTATTAACAAAGCTTGGGTGGTTTAGGTAAGCAAAGTGGGATGAAGTCTAACACTCATTAAAGAGGTGTATTGCGCTATGAAGCAAAAGGATGATCAATACTTACCATAAGCAATGTTACAATATCATGACTCAACAGATGACAGGAAGGACTGGATTCCGAAAATTATGAAAAGAACACCACCTGAGAATGCAACCTGCACCAGAATTAAGACAGCTTTGTGGTTACACATACTGGAAAAAAGTATCTAGACTGCGAAAAAGGAAACAAAACGGCAAGATTCGTCATTTACAAATTTCTCAGATATCTGAGATGCCAAGCTCTTTCCTCCCAGGACAGCAGCAGTAGTGCACAATGCTTGCCCTCTGGTAAAGGCCAAACAAAATCAGCTCCACAATGTTATTCATAGAGTAATCTGATTACCCAAATATCACAAAAATTGACTCTAGTTTCCAAAGACAAAAGAGAAGAAGCGGAATACACACTTTCTAAATGAAAACCAAAGTACTGTATTCAGGTGACATATAATTTCAGGTCAGTTTTACGGTTTCACACAGCCAAGATTGAGTGATTTTAACAATCTTGGCAATCATTGAGATCTTAATTCACCACATCCAAGGTGCACAAATATTACATGCTTATCTACCACGTGGGCGAGTGTGGTCGTGAATGTGATTCGTGGGCGTTTATGAGTTCCTGAGAGAGAGAGAGAGAGAGAGAGAGAGAGAGAGAGAGAGAGAGAGATGTGACTTCCAGTAATCTCTTTTGACTAATAAATTCCGTCAATAGAAAACGGAATGTCACCAAGACTAGCCAAAAATGACCTATAAAAAAAAAACTCATATGAATTGGTGGAGATATTTATTTACTTACAAGATTCCACCAAGGACAACACCAAATGGGTTCTCATCTGCAGCTAAACCAATGGTAGCTAGCTGGAAGGATAAATGTAGAAGTATGAAACAAATGGAGCAGTCGTGGTAATGGTTGTGACACTCAAAATGTGCACAGATATATGTTAATTGTTTTCCGAAGCTTACCTGACTTTTGTCACCCCATTCACCAAAGAATGTAATGGAAAATGCCTGTAAAATGGTCATCATTCATCAATCATGAATCAAAGAATTTGTAGCAAAATATTAACATTGTTCGATTTAGGTTGTATTTGGGATCGAAGATTTGGGAGTCCGGCTCCTCTCCAATCCATAGGGAATTGGAGGATCCTCCAATTCCAATTCGATGGTCAAGATTTCTCTAGTATTTCTAGCCCAAAACTCATATGGTATTCTATGAGCATCCATTTACTCCCCAAATATTCCCCAATTATTATATTCCATGCACCAATTTACCAAATTCCAAACATTAGTAAAATTTCATTTCGTAACTTTAATAATTGGTGCAAGTTCAAAGAACTATCAGATTCACAGGGTTAATCAAAGACTCCTTTTGCATTTCTTCTAAAAAAATTTTTCTATAAAAATTATATTACGTTCAATTACTTACTCTTACGATTTCTTTCTAATTTCCATAACTGAATTTAATTTCAACTTTCTTTACATACAACTATACAAGAACAACTACATCAATGAGCACACAACACAGTGCAAAGCACAAATGAAAATACATTAATATCAGTACAAAAAATCTCATAAGCTACATAATAAGATAATATCAACAAAAAAAACCATGCTGAAATAAAAAAAATTATTGATATAATATTAGTAAAATAATCCTCATGAACCATATGATATCGGTCGAAAAAATCCTCATGAGCTATATAAAAAGAGGCAGGTTTAACGGGAAGAGAACGCCGTTCAAAAAAATTTAAAGAATTTTTTTATAAATTTCGAAGATTAATGAATTTTTTTCGCTGTTCAAAAAAATGGGGAGAGAAGACGCTTATGTAATTGAAAAATATTTGGGGAGTAATTGGGTGCCCGTAGAATACCATATGAACTTTGGGGCTTGAGTTACTAGGGTAATCTTGACCATCGAATTGGAATTGGAGGATCCTCCAATTCCTTATGGATTGGAGAGAAGCCGGACTCAAGATTTGGATAACGAAAATAGAAGGAAATGGAAAAGTTGAAGATTCTAACCGTTGTGAGTTGTTAGATCCTTAAACTTCTCTATCTCCTTTCCTTATCCAAATACTACCTAAAGAGGATGAAATGGATAGAAATCAAAACCTTAAGAAAGATGGGTGAGAAGAACTGAGTAAGAAGTTGCCGCCTTTCCTTTTTCAAATCATCATCAGCCTGAAAGAACATGATATGCATAAAATACTTAGAACAACAAACATAAGGGGTCCGGTAAATCCATAACTAAGTTGATACTTAACGGAGCAACGAGATAATGATCCAAGTTAATGATATGACCAAACCAATAAAGATGATGGCAAAAAACCAAAACTGAGCATTTAGTTTGCATTTCAGAACGTTTCATGTTAAAGTTAGGTATCAACTTAACTCTGGAGCACAAATACATTTTTGTGGTTAAATGGACTTAAGGAAAAAAAAAAAAAAATAACGGTTAATCAACTGAATGGAGTTTTTCCACTGTACTGTTACATCATTATGGTGACACAGATGGATCAGAAAAGATTATGGCTTACATGTGCAAGAAAAGAGTTTGCTAACTAAATCACTACAAAACTATTGGCTCGAAGAAAGAATTTAAGCAAGTCATCCGAAGACTCGAAGTGTCTTATCATCTCCTCAAGAAGAAGCATTGATAGAAAAGTGCCAGAACAATCATAAAAAAATGCAAAGAAAATAGATCTGCTGTTCTGCTCACCACAGTCGAAGGAACAAGGACATAATAGTTCTTACCTTGCTACGCTCTTTTACACTTCCATTATTAGCTTTCCAATCAGCATCCTAATAGCACCATAAAGGAAATAATCAGAAAGAATATGGCAATATATCAAATAAGTCATTTGGGAGAAAAGTAAACAAACCAATTTGGCTTCAACTTCAGCCAATTCTTCAGACTCCCTAAAGGATGAAACAGTGTCAGACTCAAGTAGAAGCAAATCAAAGAGGAAGGAGAATTAGAAGCTATAAAAACGTTGGTGAAGGAGGCAAAAGGACAATGACTAATATGTTACCCTTCTCCTTTAACTACGTCCCATAAAGACCATAGCCCAAATCCCAAGAATAACAAAGTTGTTACGTGATGAGTCCATTTACGAGAGATCTGCAAGATTACAGGTAATCAAGAACAGAAAAAGTAAAATAACAGGACATTATGGTGCGAAAACACTTGCCTCAAGAATGAAAGTTTGTTTCAAAAATACTTGACACATACAAGCAGTTAAGTGTTAACCATGTAGGACATAAGATTGAATACTTTTGCTGTTTTGCAAGACCTAATATTAGTAGTCGTCGTCCAGAATGGAAACCAGACACTATCAAACAAAGGTTCAGAATGATACCATCATAGAGAAAACATGTAGAGAGCTTCCTTTAACCTATTTACAATTTCTAAGGAAACCAACAAAGGTTTCACTGACTTAGAATGAAGGGCAAAAGTCCATGGCCCTTGACAAATCAAACACTACTCCATATTCTTAAATGTCCCAACTCCCAAGAACACATGCCTCATGCAGTTGATCACTAAATGCACTTGCTAACTTGGCCATAATTAGCATCACATGGGTCCAGACCAGAGAATCAGATAGAGTTCATGCAATCCCAAATATTCAGCCCGCAAACGCACCTAAAGATTTCAGAATCTGTAGGATCAGTAATCACTTTGAATGTGGCCAGAAGGTAAACAATCTGAAAAGGAAATATTTAGGTCAAATATCATTCCCAGGTTTAGCACCCAAGCCAAAAACATGGAACTCTGATTTGCCAAAACTAGCCTTAATCATTGGGATACATTATACTCCTTTGGCTACTCCCTTCCCAAATCTGTTTCCATTTTAAGTACACAACATTCTACATCCATTACCTTACGAAACGATACCTACATATACAGCTAAACTGATACAAAATAACTAAAATAAATCACTCCGCTTCTGGTGCCTATTGAGTAAAACTACACATTAACGGTCATCCAATACGTATAACCAACAGATCAGCATCAAGTTAGCTGTGAGTGTCCAAACTTTATGACTCTTACCAGATTTGGAGCAGCCCAGCCAACAATAGCAGAAAGAATAGTCATCACCTACAAATCAGTAAATATTCTCTCCTCGTAAGGCATAAAAACCAGACGACAAGATCAAAACAAAGAAAAAAAATTGTCAAGGAAGTTGCAAGCAAAGACTTACAATCAAAGCTGTCAGGCACCCTGACAGAACAAGTCTCCTGGGGTGGCGCATTGCCAAGATCTAAGAACAAGCACCATAGTGTCAGATAAATTTCTGGACAGAAGATTCAGAAAGGCAAATATATAAAGTAAAACAATAGAAAAATCTACTGCATCTTATTACGGTCCTCTAAGGTGATTAGTGGATTGGTCCATATGACAAGGTAAGTGCCAGCCAGATTCCAGTGACGTGTTCAAACAAAAGCTGAAGCACTTCTTGTTAAGCACTTTCAAATAACAGTTTTATTTGTATGTTGTGTGGTCAAAATCTTACAATTCACGATATGTATCTTACAGTTGATACCTTCAGAGGTATAATCACTATGTGTAATCAACGTATCTCTAGGTGTAATAAATCTTACGAAATACATACAACAAATAATGCATCATGCAATTTTTTAGCATCTTTTCACAAAGTACTTGAAAAAGTTAAGGAAGAAAAGGAGAATCTATCCTTCCAACATGATGAAAAAAACTAGTAATCTCAAAGAGGTCTAAAAGAATAATAGGTAATGAAAACAGCATTGATTCTCAAAGTTGTGCAACTGTGGTTTTCGGGAACCAAGTTCTTATTCTTCCCTTAAAAACACAGCAAATTGATTCTTGCCACTCTCATTCTCCTATTCAATTACATAATAGAATAACCTTACATATATTCAAACCCTTCCGAAAACTCAAAAACAAACCAAAAAAATTAAGTATGTCCATCTAATCATTTGGAAAGAGCAAGGATATCAGGTTCCTAATACACAACTTCCTCACAATCCATTAATTGCATGCTTTAAAAGATTCACATCAAAGTCATTTAAGGAATTAAAATCGGTGAGAGTAGAACATCAACATCAACATCCACATTCTCCAAAATGTAATTACCCTTTCAAGTTGCACTATTGCACTTTAAAACAAGGTTAAGAACAAGAAAACAAAATCACTTAATTTGTATTGGAAAATGAAAAGAAGAATAAGAAGGCCATTTCGTAAAGCTAATTTTTCTCACAATGGGTCAAAGAACTAAAATATACCCAGAGTTACAAGTGAAAAGGCTCAATTTAAAGCAAAATATTTTTAACAATCTGTTGTACATATAGTCTTATCCTCCCCTGTATGCCAAGTAAGTGTTCGGTTCGCTCAATTAAAGCTAGAATGGAATGGCTATTCCTTGTAGAGCTTGTATCGTTAAATTAATTACAGAAACTTCGCCACTAATGGAATTCTCAGTCACCAATCATATGTGAATGACCATTCAATTAAGGGGCCAATAAATGTTAAATCCAGCAGACCAAACACTACTTAACATCTTTATAATCTCCCAATGAAATAGTAATAATCACATTGGCGCATATCAAAAAGTCAATTGCCTAAGGAATACGAAATCTATTTCGCCATTTAAAAAATTAAAACAAAAAGAAACAAAAATAGATTAGGGGCAGCGTAAACCGAGATCAAAACAACCAAGTGCAACTAACCGCGGCGGCGAAAAAGGTCTTGTCGCCGATCTCGGAGAGCACCGTCATGGCAAGCGACTTCGTGAAACCCTAATCACGCACAAAAGCTCTCAACATTACTCAATATTAATCACAAATTACAAACAAGCAAACAGAGCATAAAAACAGAGTTTGTGCTAATTACTTGGGCAACAGAGAGACTCATGTTCGATCAGAGGAGCTGCGACGGCAGGAAAGAGAGAGAGAAACAGAAGAGTTTGGTATAGAGAGAGAGAGAGAGAGAGAGAGAGAGAGAGAGAGGCGTCAGTCAGAGATTATACAATATACATTCAAGGGGTGTATGCGTACGCAAGTATATATGAAGGTGAGTTCTTCTGCACTTGACTTTGACGGAATATTCTGTGTTTTGCGTGTGTGTTTTTTTGAGAAGATGGAGAGAGAGAATCATAAAATAAAGAGAGGAAGAGAGAGAATCGTGCAGGGTGTGGTGCGTATTCAAGCTGACCGCATCCACAACTTATTTATATTCACTCCGATATCATGTCTCTAATCAGTTCTAGTCTACACTCACCGCACGAGTCCAGCGCTCGGTTTTTTCTGTGATGTCATGTCTTTAATTACTTCTATTAAGTCTACACTCACCATACGAGCAATTTTACTCTTGTGAATTCAGAAAACATATTTATCGATATGCGATTGAGCTGATTTTTTATACGACTCCATAAAAAAAATACGTATTTTAAGGTATTTTTTGTGGAACCAGGGGTGGGCCCTATTTAAGCGTGCAATAGACTCGTGCGGTGAACATAACATATTAAAAGATGCCTCCGGTCCGATTGGTCATTTTGTTAGTCAACAATCAAAAATAAAAACCCATAGATATTCTTTTTTATTTTAGGTAGTTAGTTTTTATACTCCATCGAATTTTTGTTTTCCATGTAAGAAGTCTTAGAAATCTTAGATTAGGTGTACCTTACAAGTAAACGCTGGCTTATAATTTATGTCCAACGTGTCTGGATATCTATATAAAAGCTAGATCAGTTTTTGAACCTTATTCCCTGCGTAAATTCAAGGGTCTATATTTAACCTTTCATAAATCTCCACCATCCATTCTATAAAATGGCATTTTCGTAAATACTTATCAATTTTTGAGCAAAAAATAGATGGCATCTCTTCTAAAGCGTCTCTTTCCAATTTCAAATCGACGGTGGCTCTTCGTTCCCTCTGTAATCTCTCTCCGCCACAGACATCTCGATAAGACATCCTACGTCTCTCATCCTCTTCCTTTGACCTAGGTTCTTTTTTGCTCTCCACCCTCCCTGCTCCTGGTTGCCCAACCTCGCCAGACCAAACCCAAAGAGGTTAGATGGTTGTTTTCCTCTTCATTTGATCGTGGTTATCTACAATGAACTGAAAGTTTCAAACAGAAAAAGAAAGGGGAAAAGTGAGGTTTGATAACTCATCTAGACTCTGTTTAAAATGCGTTGCGTTCGGGCACGGGCAATGCACTAGAAGAACTCTGTCTTAACATAATTTAAGAAAAAATCTTCCTGTATAAATCGTTGGCTAGGGTGGTCAATAGTTTCATAATTCATTTTAGTTGTGTTCAAAAAGCGTTATGTCATGCTTTTAGGCACAGACAAACCCTAGTTGTTTGATGATCAGAAAAGATGAACAAATGTGTATATAGTTGTAAAGAGTCATTCAGGATTATGTCCCAACACCACATTGCTGTGTGGTTCATTAAGTTGAGTTTTTCAAGTTCTAAAGTTTCTTTCCCCACTAAGATGGTGTTCCACTTTCTAGAAAAAGTACTTTTTGAAAAAAGAAAGTAATTTCAAACTCAAATATATTGAAAATGAAAAATATTTTTTCGATTTTTTGCACCGTTTAAAAGATCTTAATAAAATCTATCAAACAAGATCCATATTGGTAGGAAAATTATTATAAACACATGATTTTTGAGCTTGAAATTACCTTCTTTTTTCAAAAAGTACTTTTTTAAAAAAGTGGAACACCCCCTAAATTCTCTAGAAAATATATACTAACCATCCCCCAATCTTGTCAAGGTATTTTAGATTATAATTTGTCTTTTCAAATTTGATTATACTGGTATTGGATAGGGTTTTATAAAGGACGGATTTATACCATAAATATTGAAATAAAATATTTTTCACATTCCGATCAGTTTTTCCTCATAGGTTTGTCTATAGTTTATTGGCATTAGACAAGTTTTTCCCGCTAAATGGACTTTTAGTTAATATATGTGAGAAGAATGATCTGTCTCAAAATTGATATTTTGTTGGCTTTAATCCGTTTAATTTGTTTAGACAAAAGGAAAACTTAGTCTCAGTAATGATATTGAATATGGTCAGATTAACCAAATGACTAAAGTAATTTTTTTTACCATATTTCTATTGACTAGTTCAATCCAGCCAACTACTAAAACTACATAACCAAATGAAACTAATGTAATTCTTTCCCCGTGAATCTCCCTCTTTCCTTCTCATTAAAGAAGATCCAAATTTATAATTTCGTGAAGGATTGATTTTCGCACTCTTTAACTTAATATTTGTGCGAAAATCAGTTGTACAAAAGGAAGGATTTTCACACTCTACTTTCGGAGTGCAGATAGTAATTTATAAAGTGTGGAAATCACTGTCTATCTCCGTGAGATATCAACAACAAAGAGCATTTACTATGGTTTTCATGCAACATCAACAGTCGTCAACTGATGTATAATGAATGCAACTAGATATCCTCTCTTTTTTATTTTTTATTTTTTTCAACGGTCAGATATCCTTTTATTTAGGATTCGTCATAGTACAGAAATTTTTAAGTCAAGGATCTTGATTTTCTTACGGTCTGGACTTCATTGTTTTCGATTGAATTTCGATGATCTAAATTGTTCAACGTTTTTTTTTGAAAAATTGCTCAGATTAAGCCATTTCCTGTCATATTTTTTGCCGATTTCTCGTAGGAGCCCTTAAAAACACATTTATAAACACATTGAACGATTCAAATTATCAAAATTTGATTGGGACAGTAGACTTCCGCACAATCAACATTTTTTATGAAAAACTGCTCAGATCAAGTCCTTCCCGTTCATATTTTTTGCCAATTTCTCGCGGGGACCCTTAAAAACACGGTTTTTTAAATACATTGAACGATTCGAATTATCAAAATTTAATCAGAAAAGTAGACTTCTGCACAATCAACGTTTTTTATGAAAAACTGCTCAGATCAAGCCTTCCCGGTCATATTTTTTGCCGATTCTCGCGGGTACCCTTAAAAACACGTTTTTTAAACTCATTGTTCGAATTATCAAATTTTGATCAGAAAAGTAGACTTCCAGACAAAATACAAACCGTAAGAAAAATCAGGCATTCCTAACTTGAAAATGATTGTATCATAGTATATGTAATAGTAGTGGAGTGAAAGATATCCTCTTACGACATACTATGATGAATCCTAAACATTGTTTATAGGGAAATCATCAACATATTTACAACCCTCTTCTCATTTTAGTACAACGTCGTGCTACGAGTCTACGATCATCATCCCACGTTGATTTATTGTTTTTCATAAGAAGGTTAGCTGTCAATTTAGTCACAAGCCCACGCTGTCAGATCCCTGTCCTATCAGGGATTGATTAGTTTTCTACTCGAATATAGTATTACTGTAGTAAGTAATATTAAATTAAAAGAAGTGGACAAATTCTTGCTTTAATATATACTGTATACTTGTTTGATTTGTTTGGAAGTATCAGATCAGAAATTTAATGAGATTTATATTGAAAAGTATCACATGCCGAACACAACCAAACAATGATCAACAGCATCTCGTTACGTACGGATCCGGGGATCTTATAGGGCAACCCACTCTATAAGATTGTAGTGCAATTGGTCCGGTCGCCTATTTTGGTAATAGACGGCTCGAACTATTGGGCTAAAAAAAGAGTTGAAATCTAGTTCCCAGATTTCATGATACAGGCAGATCAAAATAGCAAAAAAAAATTATGATTTAGGGTAAGGATGATGAATTAGAAGTCACTTTTTTTTTTTTTGACATGAATTAGAAGTCACTTGCTAATAGTATCAATTATCATGGATATTTAACAAAGCAGGGGTTTTTATGAAAAATATTAACCTGATTTCAAACTCAACAAAATATTAAGTTAGTTTACCTAAATAACTCCGTATATAATTTGAAACACCAAACAAGTACTAGAAAATAAAACTTGGAATCCGTCGCAAGCAAAACAAATGGATCATGTCATGGGCATACATGTGTGTCGGTAGAAATATAGAAAATGCAAACCAACACCACATGATTGGAGTATTTTCATGTAAAAACACCTCAACATTATTGGTTTCAAACAAAGCAAATCATGAAACCCTGTAAGAAACTCCAATATATAGTATGTTACAACATAGGCTGCAGTTCTCAGCAAGCCACTTTCAGATATCTCTTGTTATAGCTTTAGATTTTCAACTTTATGTGTTTCACCATAAAGAAAACTAAGACAAAATTTTGAACCTAGAAAAAGAATGATCAAAACACCCTATAGTCACAGTAATCCGCGCTTATATTCCAAAATAGCATTAACAGAATAAATAGTTTTATTCTCCTATGATGTCATGTCTCTAATCAGTTCCATTAAGTCCACCCTCACCGCACAAGTCCATCACATCTCTTATTAGTTCCATTTAAGTCTACACTCATAGCCGAGTCCATCGCACAAGCATTTTTATTCCTACGAATTAAGAAAACATACCTATCGATATGCGATTGAGCTGATTTTTTATAGAGTCCCATAAAAAATACGTATTTTAAAATTTATGGGTATTGTTTTGCATTTTTGTGAGGTCCAGAGTGGACCCCACGTAGGTGTGTAGTAGACTCGTGCAGTGAACGTAGCATATTAAAGGATGTCTCTGGTCCTATTGGTCATTTTGCAGTTAGTCAACAATCAAAAAAAACATACAAATTCTTTTTTATTTTAGGTAGTCAACTTTTATACTCCAGCGATTTTTTTTCCATGTAAAAAGTCATACTCTGTATAAATCTTAGATTGCGTGTATACCTTACAAGTAAACACTGGCTTAGGGTATCACAATGTCATAATCAAAATTTGATAATCAAAAGTTGTCACATCAGTTTTTAATTATTTATTTAAGAGATTGGTAAGGTTAGCAATGTAGATGTCTACAATGACATAATCAAAATTGGAAAATTTAAATTTGTCACATCATATTTTCAAACTACAAAAAACTAAAAATTGTGAACAATAGAAAATAGTTTTTCTAAAAATAGTTTTGAAACTAATAAAAACTATTTACTAGAAATAGAAAATAGTTTTTGAAACTTTTTTTGGAAAAAAAATATTTTTAAAAAACAATTTGGTAAAATAATGCTTTTTCGAAAATATTGTTCGAAAAGAAAGAGAGAGAGGAAAAAGGAACAGAGATAGAACATTTTTGTATAATGATTGGTATTAATAAAAAAAAACTGTATAAGGATTTGTATATTTGATTGAGAATATATAAGGTCTGTTAAATTTGATTATTGTCAAAAGGTTGCTAGTTTTGGTTATCCAAAGCCCAAAATTTGATTGTTTCTAAAGAGGTTGTTAAATTTGATTACAGCATTGTGAGACATATTTTGCACTAATATCATTAACTTTAATTACCTTTTACTTTTGATTATAGTGTTGTGAATACTCTTATAATTTATGTCACATCTGTCTGGATATTGTATGATAATAAAAAAAGATGAACAAATGTGCGGTTATAAAGAGTGGTTCATGATTATGTCCCAACACCTCATTGCTGTGTGGTTGATTAAGTTGAGCTTTTCAAGTTCTAAAGGTTTTTTCCCCACTAAATTCTCTAGAAAATTTACATTAATGGTATCCCAATCTTGTTGAAACCAGTGGCGGATTCAGGTATTGTCTATAAATGGATCACCCCTTTAGGACCAGCCTTATTTATTTGAAAATCGGAGGAGAACTCACATCAAACTAAACTAATAGTAATACACAGTATTAATTTTGTAACTAGCAAATAGAAAAAGAAAAAAAACATGTCTTAGTTTGGTCTTGAGTCGAAAATCTTGCTACGCCCCTGCTTTATACAGTAGTCTTTCTTTAGGGATATGATATGATACACCTCACGATCAAAAAGTAGTTTTGGACCCAAAATAAAATAAATTTCATTCATTCTATTTGTTCCTAACATCCAAACATAACCCAATGAATTTTTGACAACTCAAAAAGTGTTCAAAAGCTAAATTAATTAATTTCTTTTAAAGAATTTCTCTTTATCCACGTGTTAACATCTTCATCATGAAAGTACATGCTTCAAAAATATGGAATGACTATTTCAGATTTTACCAACCGATGCTCCCAAAACACTCCTTTAACAGGGCCCATAAATGCACTTGCAAATAAATACCGTTAACCATAAAGTTAAAAGGCTAAACATAGACTCCCGGACCAGATGCTTCTCCAATAATTAACTTCAGAAACGGTTGGTAAAGCTTTGGACCATTTGATTTAATACGGGGAAATCAACATTTTCCTTTTCTCTTTTCCCTTTCTCTGAAAAAGTAGAACTTCTTTTCTTTGTCTTTCGAATGTGACAGTATTTGAACAGCTCAACAGTTTGCAAATGGAATGCCTAGGTAATTTGCACCATTTAATAAATACCGGTGAGTCCTTCAAATTGTTGACGCAGCAATAGGAATGTGGTTATGAGATACGCAATCAAATCCTTCAACACTATTGAAACGGATTTTGATATTTTTCATTAAGAATATTTTTTTTAGGAAAAAAATAAAAAGCTTGGAGTAAAATCGGCAGCAAATGCAATAATATTTGGCTTTTAATGGTACTTCGAAGATAGAAAATACAGTAGATTTCAAGATAAATCAATTGGTATATGGTTATATATTCTATATATTGCATCTTCAGTATATCAAACTATGGAAAGACGGTTTTTGTAATACGACAAAGGTTAGGTAATGTTGCACTTTCCTTGTGTGCATATATATGCCACTTTGTTCTCTTTGTTCATACAAAATTACAAGATGATTAATGAACGTATAGGTTCGGGTGATCAGGTCATGACAATCAATTTAGTGAAATGCTTCGGCATGAAGAGAGCAGCTTTAGACATGTGCCTCGTGCCAAAGGGAAGGTAAAAAAATCCCTCATCTCCTGTTTTCACCAGGAGAGCAAAAGCTTACATTGTGTAATCCAGAATAAAACATGGACATCATTCCCTTGGATCATGTTGCTCGAAAGCCCCTAATCGGAACACATATAATCTTGTTTAAGTTATTTCCCTCCTAATATGCAGTATTTGAACCGATACTTTAAGAGAACAATAAAATGTGGCCACTCAATTAACACAACAAAATTTGGTCCATTCGGTGCATGGAATGATGCCCACTGATGCTTAATCCTAGTCAAATAGCCAGCAACATGTATCTAATGACGACAAGGCAGAACAAAATTTCATACACACCAATATGCCAAGCAGGCATTACCTGGACCTTGAATGGTGTCAACTTTAGACAATTAGCACTTAACTAGCAGTTCTATCAGGTCATTCGGCTGTCTTCATAACAAATATAAGGCCTTCGCGGCAATGGAAGAGAATGCACCCAATAATTAAGTGTATGGGTCTCCTTTGGTTCACGCTTCACGCGGGTGTCCCTTGTTATCTGTATGCACCAAAGGGGGGAAAAAACACGAAAGTCAGCATTACTCAGAGAATCCCTCTACAATAAGTAGACATATTTCTCCTTGGTCGAGGTAAAAATCTTGGTCTTTGATCCAATGTCCAATGAACTGCTAGTACAGGCCTCCTTTGTGTAGGCCAAGACTAGGCCTGCAGGCCTGTATCTGGTTCAACAAAGTATCCATCCCAACCCAACAAATAGCCAAGTATAATTCCAATTAGATCATTGATGGTTGATTTTAAATACCGAGCCAATTTACAAGTTACTCTATTATCCCAGTCAAAATAGAATTCCAACTATTTCCAAGTCAATTCAGATGCATTATCATTACTGTACATGACGTTGATAATTAGATACTATTAAAGATGACAAGGAATATAAGAAAGAAATAGATCTTACAACAAGGATAATAAAGTGGCATTTAAGATGTTCCAACACATGATATTGGAACAGATCTTACAAACCTTTTTCAGGTCATATTTTCTACATTGTATCAAGATCATGACACCCTTACAGTTAGTTTTGTAGTTTAGTACATATTGGATTTGCATCAAGAAAATAAGAGATCATCCATTGATGCCCTAAAGTCCAGTTATCTGTTATATCAATGGAACATGTCTTACTTAGCCAAATCGTAGTTCACACCAGAAGGTCAAGGTTTCGAGCTTTCCCATAGGCAAGACCCCTCCCTGGACTACGGAACCCTAATAAAAAAAAGGTGTACCCAAAGCTCCCGGGTTTGGGGAAGGTTGATGCACGCAGCCTTACCACTGCAAACAGAGAGGCTATTTTCGAGAATCGAACCCATGACCTTCAGCTTCAAGCCACAGTGGGGCAGCTATGGTTGAGCTAGGTCCGCTAATGTGAACAAAGCGAAGGAACAAGTATTGCATCTTGTTGTTAGAATTCTTGTAGGGTTCCAACCAAAAACCAATTAGCAATAGGTCCAGTAGACTCTACATTATATTAACCTCGCTTGGGTAGCTTAGATCATGAGCGATGTGGATAAAGCCTAACACTCTCCTCAAGTGCAACCCGGTAGCAAGTTGATGTACGAATTGACGAGGTCAGCCCAAGGCTCTGCCTACACCTTCGGTTCAGAAGCCCCAAACTTAATCCTTCTTGTACGCTTGAAGCTCTCCGTGAAAAATTGCGAGAAAACACGCGTTAATTTAACTATACATAAGGCTCAGGCTCAGCTCCACTTCTGGGAGGACTTAATGGAGGCTGAGCGTCGAAAAGAAATTGACACGAGCGGGGACTCAACCACGTGAGGTGAGGGCATCCAAGACCTAACTTTGATACCATGTTAGATTTCATGGAGGGTTCAAACCTAAAACCAATTGGCAATAGGTATTGTAGCCTCTAGACCATCTTAACTAAGCTTGGGTGGCTTAGGTGAGCGATGTGGGATAAAGTCTACCACGTATTAAAGAAGTGGTTGTGCTATGACTCAAAAGAGGCTGTTTCCAAGAATTGAACACATGACCATCAGGCCACAATGGGCCAGCTTGCTTGGGTGGCTTAGGTGAGCGATCTAAGATAAAGTCCACTCCCCTTCACATGCAGCCCTGTAGCAATTGGAGGTATGAATTGACAAGGTAAGGGAATTGATGGCCGGTGACTCGACCACGTGAGGTGAGGCCATCCAAGAACTGACCCTGATACCGTGTTAGATTTCTTAGAGGGTTCTAACCTAGAACCGCTTAGCAATAGGTCGTGTAACCTATGGATTGTATAATTTGTATTAACAAAGCTTGGGTGGTTTAGGTGAGCAAAGTGGGATGAAGTCTAACACTCATTAAAGAGGTGTACTGCGCTATGAAGCAAAAGGATGATCAATACTTACCGTAAGCAATGTTACAATATCATGACTCAACAGATGACAGGAAGGACTGGATTCCGAAAATTATGAAAAGAACACCACCTGAGAATGCAACCTGCGCCAGAATTAAGACAGCTTTGTGGTTACACATACTGGAAAAAAGTACGTAGACTGCAAAAAAGGAAACAAAACGGCAAGATTCGTCATTTACAAATTTCTCAGATATCTGAGATGCCAAGCTCTTTCCTCCCAGGACAGCAGCAGTAGTGCACAATGCTTGCCCTCTGGTAAAGCCAAACAAAATCAGCTCCACAATGTTATTCATAGAGTAATCTGATTACCCAAATATCACAAAAATTGACCCTAGTTTGCAAAGACAAAAGAGGAGAAGCAGAATACACACTTTCTAAATGAAAACCAAAGTATTGTATTCAGGTGACATATAATTTCAGGTCAGTTTTACGGTTTCACACAGCCAAGATTGAGTGATTTTAACAATCTTGGCAACCATTGAGATCTTAATTCACCAAATTCAAGGTGCACAAATATTACATGCTTATCTACCATGTGGGCAAGTGTGGTGGTGAATGTGATTCATGGGCATTTATGAGTTCATGAGAGAGAGAGAGAGATGTGACTTCCGGTAAACTCTTTTGACTAATAAATTCCATCAATAGAAAACGGATGTCACCAAGACTAGCCAAAAATGACCTATAAAAAAAACTCATATGAATAGGTCGAGAGATTTATTTACTTACAAGATTCCACCAAGGACAACACCAAATGGGTTCTCATCTGCAGCCAAACCGATGGTAGCTAGCTGGAAGGATAAATGTAGAAGTATGAAACAAATGGAGCAGTCGTGGTAATGGTTGTGACACTCGGAATGTGCACAGATATATGTTACTTGTTTTCCGAAGCTTACCTGACTTCTGTCACCCCATTCACCAAAGAATGTAATGGAAAATGCCTGTAAAATGGTCATCATTCATCAATCACGAATCAAAGAATTTGTAGCAAAATACTAACATTGTTAGATTTTAGGTTGTATTTGGGATCGAAGATTTGGATAACGAAAATAGAAGGAAATGGAAAAGTTGAAGAATTCTAACCGTTGTGAGTTGTTAGATCCTTAAACTTTTCTATCTCCTTTCCTTATCCAAATACTACCTAAAGAGTATGAAATGGATAGAAATAAAAACCTTAATAAAGATGGGGGAGAAGAACTGAGTAAGAAGTTGCCGCCTTTCCTTTTTCAAATCATCATCAGCCTGAAAGAACATGATATGCATAAAATACTTAGAACAACAAACATAAGGTAAATCCATAACTAAGTTGATACTTAAACGGAGCAACGAGATAATGATCCAAGTTAATGATATGACCAAACCAATAAAGATGATGGCAAAAAACCAAAACTGAGCATTTAGTTTGCATTTCGGAACGTTTCATATTAAAATTAGATATCAACTTAACTCTGGAGCACAAATACATTTTTGTGGTTAAATAGAAAAAAAACAAATAACAGTTAATCAACTGAATGGAGTTTTTCCACTGTATTGTTACATAATTACGGTGACACGGATCAGAAAAGATTACATGTGCAAAAAAAAGAGTTTGCTAACTAAATCACTACAAAACTATTGGCTTGAAGAAAGAATTTAAGCAAGTCATCTGAAGACTTGAAGTGTCTTATCATCTCCTCAAGATGAAACATTGATAGGAAAGCGCCAGAACAATCATAAAAAAAAATGCAGAGAAAATAGCTCTGCTGTTCTGCTCACCACAGTTGAAGGAACAAGGACAGAATAGCTCTTACCTTGCTACGCTTCTTTACACTTCCATTATTAGCTTTCAAATCAGCATCCTAATAGCACCATAAAGGAAATAATTAGAAAGAATATGGCAATATAGCAAATAAGTAATTTGGGAGAAAAGTAAACAAACCAATTTGGCTTCAACTTCAGCCAATTCTTCAGACTCCCTAAAGGAGGAAACAGTGTCAGACTCAAGTAGAAGCAAATCAAAGAGGAAGGAGAATTAGCAGCTATATAAACGTTGGTGAAGGAGGCAAAAGGACAATGACTAATATGTTACCCTTCTCCTTTAACTGCGTCCCATAAAGACCATAGCCCAAATCCGAAGAATAACAAAGTTGCGATGTGATGAGTCCATTTACGAGAGATCTGCAAGATTACAGGAAAACAAGAACAGAAAAAGTAAAATAACAGGACATTATGATGTGAAAACACTTGCCTCAAGAATGAAAGTTTGTTTCCAAAATACTTGACACATACAAGCAGGTAAGTGTTAACCATGTAGTACATAAGATTGAATACTTCCGCTGTTTTGCAAGACCTAAAGATTTAAGAATCTGTAGGATCAGTAATCACTTTGAATGTGGCCAGAAGGTAAACAATCTGAAAAGGAAATATTTAGGTCGAATATCATTCCCAGGTTTAGCACCCAAGCCAAAAACATGGAACTCTGATTTGCCAAAACGAGCCTTAATCACCCGGATACATTATAATACTTTGGCTACTCCCTTCCCAAGTCTGTTTCCATTTTAAGTACACAACATTCTACATCCATTACCTTACGAAACAATACCTACATATACAGTTAAACTGATACAAAATAACTAAAATAAATCGCTCCGCTTCTGGAAACTGATACAAAATAACTAAAATAAATCGCTCCGCTTCTGGTGCCTATTGAGTAAAACTACACATTAACGGTCATCCAATACGTATAACCAACAGATCAGCATCAAGTTAGCTGTGAGCGTCCAAACTTTATGACTCTTACCAGATTTGGAGCAGCCCAGCCAACAACAGCAGAAAGAATAGTCATCACCTACAAATCAGCGAATATTTTCTCTCCTCGTAAGGCATAAAAACCAGACGACAAGATCAAAACAAAGAAAAAAAATTTGTCAAGGAAGTTGCAAGCAAAGACTTACAATCAAAGATGCCATGCACCCTGACAAAACAAGTCTCCTGGGGTAGCGCATTGCCAAGATCTAAAAACAAGCATCATAGTGCCAAAAAAATTTCTGGACAGAAGATTCAGAAAGGCAAATATATAAAGTAAAACAATAGAAAAATCTACTGCATCTTATAATGGTCCTCTAAGGTGATTAGTGGATTGGTCCATATAACAAGGTAAGTGCCTGCCAGATTCCAGTAACATGTTCAAACAAAAGCTGAAGCACTTCTTGTTAAGCACTTTCAAATAACAGTTTTATTTGTATGTTGTGTGGTCAAAATCTTATGATTCACGATATGTATCTTACAGTTGATACCTTAGGAGGTATAATCACTATGTGCAATCAACGTCTCTCTAGGTGTAATAAATCTTACAAAATACATACAACAAATAATGCATTATGCAATTTTTTAGCATCTTTTCACAAAGTACTTGAAAAAGTTAAGGAAGAAAAGGAGACTCTATCCTTCCAACATGATGAAAAAAACTAGTAATCTCGAAGAGGTCAAAAAGAATAATAGGTTATGAAAACAGCATTGATTCTCAAAGTTGTGCAACTGTGGTTTTTGGGAACCAAGTTCTTATTCTTCCCATAAAAACTCAACTAATTGATTCTTGCCACTCTCATTCTCCTATTCAATTACATAATAGAAGAACCTTACATATATTCAAACCCTTCCGAAAACTCAAAAACAAACCTGAAAAATTTAGTATGTCCGTCTAACCATTTGGAAAGAGCAAGGATATGAGGTTCCTAATACACAACTTCCTCACAATCCATTAATTGAATGCTTTAAAAGATTCACATGAAAGTCATTTAAGGAATTGAAATCAGAGAGAGTAGAACATCAACATCCACATTCTCCAAAATGTAATTACCCTTCCAAGTTGCACTATTGCACTTTAAAACAAGGTTAAGAACAAGAAAACAAAATCACTTAATTTGTATTGGAAAATGAAAAGAAGAATAAGAAGGCCATTTCGTAATGCTAATTTTCTCACAATGGGTCAAAGAACTAAAATATACCCAGAGTTACAAGGGAAAAGGCTCAATTTAAAGCAAAAGATTTTTAACAATCTGTTGTACATGAAGTCTTATCCTCCCCTGTAAGCCAAGTAAGTGTTCAGTTCGCTCAATTAAAGCTAGAATGGAATGGCTATTCCTTGTAGAGCTCGTATCGTTAAATTAATTACAGAAACTTCGCCACGAATGGAATTCTCAGTCACCAATCATATGTGAATGACCATTCAATTAAGAGGCGAATAAATGACAATTCCAGCAGACCAAATACTACTTAACATCTTTATAATCTCCCAATGAAATAGTAATAATCACAATGGCACATATCAAACAGTCAATTGCCTAACGAATACAAAACCTATTTCACCATTTAAAAAATTAAAACAAAATGAAACAAAAATAGATTAGGGGCAGCGTAAACCGAGATCAAAACAACCAAGCGCAACTAACCGCGGCGGCGAAAAAGGTATTGTCGCCGATCTCAGAGAGCACCGTCATGGCAAGCGACTTCGCGAAACCCTAATCCCGCACAAAAGCTCTCAACATTATTGAATATTGAGCACAAATTACAAACAAGAAAACAGAGCATAAAAACAGAGTTTGAGCTAATTACTTGGGCAAGAGAGAGACTCATGTTCGATCAGATGACCTGCGACGGCCGGAGAGAGAGAGAAACCGAAGAGTTTGGTAGAGAGAGAGAGAGAGATGAAGGGGTCAGTCAGAGGTTATACATACACATTCAAGGGTGTACGCATATATGAAGGCGAGTGCCTGCACATGACTTTGACGGAATATGCTGTGTGTTGTGTGTTTGTTTATTTGAGAAGATGGAGGGAGAATCATAAAATAAAGGGAAATTTATAGAAATGGTCCTCCTAGTTTTACCCAAGTTTTATTTTCATCCTTCAAGTATCAATTGTAACTCTTTTGACCTTCAAGTTTGGTTTTCTTACAAAGTTGGTCAAATTGATAATGTTTGTCAGCCAAATTGGACCAAAAAAATCAGATTGAGTGCAGACTTTATCAATTGAACTAACTTGGTACGAATTGCAACGTCCAAACTGCCGTCAATCTGATTTTTTTCAGTTAATTTTGGCTGACAGAAGTTATCAATTGGACCAATTTTGTACAAAAATCAAACCTGAAGGTCAAAATAATTTTAATTGATACTTGGAGGACAAAAATGAGATTTGAATGAAACTTGGAGTACCATTTATATAAATTTCTCAAAAATAAAGAGAAGGAAAGAGAGAATCGTATGGGGGGTGGTGCGATTTCAAGCTGAGAGCATCCACCGCAATAGATATTTTTATTCTCGTACGATGTCATGTCTCTAATCATTAGTTCCATTTACGCTCATCCCACGAGTCCATTGTGTCTCTAATTAGTTCCATTAAGTCTACACTTATCGCCTGAGTCCACCGCTCAGTTCATTGCACGAGTAGTTTCGTCCCTACGAATTAAAAAACATACCTACCAATATGCGATTGAACTGATTTTTTACAAAGCCCCATTAAAAAATACGTATTTTAAAATTTATGGGTATTTTTTTTTATTTATGTAGGGTCTAGAGTGGCCCCACATAGGCGTGCAATAGACTCATGTGGTGAACGTAGCATATAGGATTCTTTTTAACGGCTAAATATCCTCCTATTTAGGATTCATCATAGTACAAAAATTCTCAAGTCAGAGAGATTCTTGATTTTCTTACGGTCTGAATCTCATTGTTTCCGATTGAATTTTGATGACCTATATCGTTCAACGCTTTTTATGAAAAACTACTCAGATCAAATCCTTTTCGGTCATATTTTTTACTGATTTCTCGCGAGTACCCTTAAAAATACGTTTTAAACACATTGAACAGTTCAAATTATCAAAATTTGATCAGAAAAGTAGACTCTGCACAAGGTACGAACTATAAGAAAAATAAAAAATCCCTTGGCCTGAAAATGACTGCATCATAGTATCTGTAATTGTATTGTAGTGGAGTAATAGATATCCTCTAATGACATACTATGATGAATCCTGAATATTTTTTTTACAGGGAAATCATCAATATATTTACCACCCACTTTATTTGGCTTATTAATCTTTTTGGTCCCCAAAATATTAACTTCATCTCATTTTCGTCTCTAATATAAATATTGGAGACATTTGGTCCCTAATGTTTCAATTTGTACCAACTGAGTTCCCACGTCTAATGCCATTAACTCCATCCGTCAAAATGAGGGGCATCTGGTTATTTCAGACCAGGGGAGTGTGCTGCGCAGCGTGTTGCATGGCCTCCGGCGCTACCTTGCCGGCATCGGTTCGACGATTGGAGACGTCCACTGCGTAGAGCTCGTCGAATACTATAAGTGTACCAAAAATCAACCCGATCAAATATCGTTAAATATCTCATCGGAACACATATAATTCAAAAAGAATGGATTCAGTGGTTTTGATCCAGTGTTTCGTATCCATTAGGATTCATTTTTTTTCAAGTTATATGTATTCCGATGAAGTACTTAACGATATTTGATCAGGTTGATTTTTGATACACTTGTAGTATTCGACGAGCTCTACGCAGTGGACGTCTCTGATTGTCGGACCGATGCCGGCAAAGCGGCGCCGGAAGCCGCGCAGCACACTCCCCTGGTCCGGTTATTTCACCCACCCCAAACTTCTGGAAAAAAAAAAATGGGGGCAAGATTGCAGCGGCGGCCATGGTCGTCGGCTGCCCCCACCATCCTCCTCTCTTTTTTCTCCCTCTCCTCTCTCCCTCCTCCTCTCTGCCCCTCTTTCTTCCACGATGACTCACCCCGGCAAATCGGACTCGATGAGTACATGATCGTGAAATTGCGCCGCGGACTCGGCACTCGGGTCCTTCAACTGAATCACGTGTGGTTTCCAATTACTAGTGTTGTTAAATGCTTCTGTGAATGTGATGATGTTGAAGACGTGGGCATTAGAGCTGTTGGAGATTTGTTGGGTGATTTGCTTGGAGATTGAGACCAATCTCAATCTAGCTTCTTCCCCCCACAACTCAGTATAATATGTAATTTATGAACATCAATATAAGTGTTGCAGAGAAAATGTAGAGTGAGAGAAATTGGCTTTGGGTTTCCTGTTTCGGGCTTCCTGTTTTGCGTTTTGGCGAGAGATTGATCACAACCACAGCCCTCACAAAGTGGCGACAACGGTAACAAAAAGAACAAGAACAACGGTGAGTCAATCTTCACCTTCCTCAATCAGCGCACCTCCTCTTCGATTTTTCAGTATTTCAAAGCGTTTCGGTGTCTCTAGTAATGAAACTTATGCGTGTTTCCGGTCTTGATTGTGGGATTCAGGTGTTGATAGGGGGAAAAGAAAGAAGGGAGAAAAGGCAAAGGAGGAGAATGGTAGGAGCAGCCGGCGGCCATGGCTGCCGTGCAAGCTTGACCTTTTTTCTTTTCTTTTTTTTTTTTCCTTCTCGTTTTTGTTTGACAGAAATTTGGGGTGGTTGAAATGACGAGAATGCCCCTCATTTTGACGGAAGAGGCTAATGGAGTTAGACGCAGAGACTTTAATTGGTACAAAATCGAAACGTTGGAATATATTACCTTGTTCTCTTCCATTTTCAAAAAGAATTTTTTAAAAAATTCTCTCTAGATTCTTTCTAAATTCCTTCTACTTTCAACATTTCTTTCTCTATCTCTCTCCACTTATTATCCCTATTATTTTTTAAAAAACCTTTCAAATACCAAACTAAACACATCATAAATATTTCCAATGTTTATAATAAGGACGAAAATAAAACAAAGTTTAATACTTTATCGACAAAAAAATTAATAAGCCCTCTTCATTTAGTACAACGTTGTACTACGAATCTACGATCATCATCCCACTTTGATTATTGTTTTGCTTAAGAAGGTTAGCTGTCAATTTCGTCACAAGCCCCCACACTATCCGTCCTATCAGGGATTGATTAGTAATCAGATCCGTCCTATCAGGGAGTATTAAATCAAAAGAAGTTGACAAATTCTTGATTTAATATATACTGTACGGAGTACTTGTTTGATTTGTTTGGAAGTATCAGATCCGAAATTTAATGAAATTTATATTGAAAGTATCACATGCGGAGCACAACCAAACAAGGATCAACAGCATCTCATTACCTCCGGAACCGGGCATTCTGTATAAGACAGCCCACTCTATAAGATTGTACTGCATCTGGTTCGACCGTTCATTTTGACAATAAACGGTTCGGACTACTGGACTAAAAAAAAAAATTGAAATTTTATTTCTCAGATTTCATGACGCAGGCAGATCAAAATAACAAAAAGATCTTATAATTTAAGGTAAGGATGATGAATTAGAAGTCACTTTTTTTTTTTTACATGAATTAGAAGTCACTTGCTAATAGTATCAATTATCATGGATATTTAACAAAGCAGGGATTTTCATAAAAAAATATCAACCTGATTTCAAAGAAAACAAAATATTAAGTTAGTTTACCTAAATAACTCCGTAATTCGAAACACCAAACAAGTACTAGAAAACAAAACTTGGAATCCATCGCAAGCAAAACAAATGGATCATGTCATAGGCATAGATTAGTGTAGGTAGAAATATAGAAAATGCAAACCAACACCACATGATTGGGGTATTTTCATGTAAAAACACTTGAACATTATTGGTTTCAAACAAAGCAAATCATGAACCTGTAAGAAACTCCAATATTATATATGTTATACAATATAGGCTGCAGTTCTCAGCAAGCCACTTTCAGATATCTCTTGTTACAGCTTCAGAATTTCAATTTTATGTGTTTCACCATAAAGAAAACTAACACAAAATTTTGAACCCAGAAAAAGAATGATCAAAACACCCTATAGTCACTATAATCTGCGCTGATATTCCAAATATATAGCATTAACAGAATAAATATTTTTATTCTCCTACGATGTCATATCTCTAATCAGGTCCATTAAGTCTACCCTCACCGCACGAGTCCATCGCGTCTCTTATTAGTTCCATTTAAGTCTACACTCATAGCCTTAGTCCATCGCACAAGCATTTTTGTCCCACGAATTAAGAAAACATACTTACCGATATACGATTGAGCTGATTTTTTACAGGGCCCCATAAAAATTACGTATTTTAAAATTTATGGTTATTATTTTGTATTTTGTGAGATCCGGAGTGGGTCCCACGTAGGCGTGCAGTAGACTCGTGCGATGAACGTAGCATATTAAAAGATGTCTCTGGTCCTATTGGTCATTTTGTTAGTCAACAATCAAAAAAAAAAAAAAACCATACAAATTCTTTTTTATTTTAGGTAGTCAATTTTTATACTCCATCGAATTTTTTTTCCCATGTAAAAAGTCATACTCCATAGAAATCTTAGATTGCGTATACCTTATAATAAACAGTGGCTTATAATTTATGTCACACGTGTCTAGATATTGTATGATAATTAAAAAAGATGAACAAATGTGTGGTTAAAAAATGGTTCAGGATTATGTCCCAACTCCACATTGCTATGTGGTTGATTAAGTTGAGCTTTTCAAGTTCTAAAAGTTCTTTCCCCTCTAAATTTATAGAAAATCTAGATTAACGGTTCCCAATCTTGTAAATGTTCTTTCCCCTCTAAATTTTCTAGAAAATCTAGATTAACGGTCCCCAATCTTGTTGAAGGCTTGAAGCATTTTATATTATAATTTGTCTTTTCAAATTTGATTACATCGGTATTGGTTATGCTTTTATAAAGGACGGCTTTATACCACAAATATCAAAATAAAATTTCACATTCTGATGAATTTTTTCTAAGAATTTTGTCCATAGCTTATTGACTTTAAACAAGTTTTTCCCGTTAAAAGGACTTTTAGTTTATGTATGTGAGGAGAATAATTTGTTTCGAAATTCATATTTTTGTGGCCTTAACCCGTTTAGTTCGTTTAGGCTCAGTATTGAAAATGGTCAACGACTCAACAGATTAACCAAATGGCTAATGCATTTTTCGTATTTCTATCGGCTAGTTCAATCAAGCCAAAACTATTAAGACTGCATAACCAAATGAAACTAATGTAGGGGTAATTTTTTTCCCATGAATCTCCTTCATTCCTTCTCATTATAGGAGATGCAAATTTATATTTTCGTGGAGGATTGATTTTCGCACTCCATAAATTACTATCTATGCTAAAATCGGTTGCATAAAATGAATGATTTTCACAGTCTATTTTTGGAGTGTAGATAATATTCATCCCCGTGAGACATCAACAATTGAGAGCATTTACTATGATTTTCATGCAACATCAGTAGTCGTCAATTGATGTATATTGAATGCAAAACTAAATATCTTATTACGTACAATGATGAATCCTAAACATTTTTTTTATAGGGAAATCATCAACATATTACAATACCCTCTTCAATTCAGGACAACGTCGTGCTACCATCGTCATCCCACTTTGATTTATTGTTTTGCTCAAGAAGGTTAGCTGTCAATTGCTGTTGCGGTTGTGGTTAGAGATCAATCCAGCGCAGTAGTTTGGGCAAGGACCTTGGTGGGTAGCTCTTCCTCCCCCTGGTTGCTGAAGCTGAAGCAGCCAGAATGTCTTGCTTCTGGTTGATAAAGAGTCTTGGGATATTGTCATTATTGAAGAAGATGCTCAATCCTTCATCAAGTCCGTTCGAAATGAAGCTCAGTTGCCGCACTGGTCCACCGTGACATATTTACAAGATATAAAAAAATATTCTTGTTAGCCATTCTCGGTTATCCTTTGCCTTTGTCCCATGACAAGCTAATGGGGTTGCTCATAAAATGGCTGTTTGGGCGCTCAAGAATGGTTTCTCTGGCACCTTGGTATCTGAACAACTCCCATTCTCAGTTCGCAGAGTGGTTGAGATAGAGTTTGCTGAAAATGTTTAGGCTATGTTTGGTAATACTGCCACTTTTTTTGTTTTTTATTTGCTAAATCAATTTCTAGTTTTCCTAAAAAAAAATGGGAAAGCAAAAAATATGTTTGTGTCAACTGTTTTAAAAAAAAAAACATTCTAAAACCAGTTTGAACTTTGCTCTGTCTCTTTCTGCAGCAGCCGACTGGATGATTGATGTGTTTCTCTGTTTCCTAACTCGATTCAATAAGATTTGGGCATGAGTTACAATAGGAGAGAGAGAGAGAGAGAGAGAGAGAGAGAGAGAGAGCTTTCAGCTGCTTGAAACCAATGGGATCGAGAGAGATCAATGGATCTCGGGAAGACTGAGATAAAGAAAACTCAACTGATATAAAGAGAAGTGGAACGCGCCTTCCAGGATTTGGCAGCCGATTTTTTATTTTTACAAGAAGTGAAAATAGACTTTTGGTACTTTTTCAATTTTCAAAAATTTAGAAAACTCATTTTAATTTTTTAAAATGAAAATAGACAACCAAACAAACTTTCGGTTGTAAATTTTAAAAATGAAAACAAAAAACAGAAAATGAAATAGTTACCAAACAATACCTTAGCTTTTTCCGTTATTTTTGTTTCTTCTCTTGTCTGTTCGTACTGTACTGTATTTCTTTTCCCTTCCTCTTGTACTAGTGTCAGCTTAGCCACAAAAAAAAAAGGTTAGCTGTTAATTTCGTCACAAGCCCACGCTATCAGATCCCTGTCCTATCAGGGATTGATTAGTTTTCTACTCGAATCTATTACTCTAGGGGTGCGTTTGGATGGGGTATTGCAAAGGGGTGTTAAGTAATACCCCTTTTAACACCAGGGTCCCACCCTAATACCCCGTTTGGGAACCCAAAAGGGAGGGGGTATTAGGTAACCTCCGAATTGCATAGCACAGCTAATACCCCCTGAGGGGGTGTTGGAGATAGGCTGCCTCCAACCTGTTGTTATGGAATACCCCCAAATTCCTCTCTTTTCGGACAAATCTACCCCTCCTAATCCCCTCTTTTCAACCCCCAGTACCCATTTTTTGAGCAAAAGCAAAAAAAATTAAGTGTTCCAAATTTCAATCCGTTTGAACCGGTAAAAAGATTTTAGTTTTTTGATCATTTTATCCTAAATGGTCATAATTAAATTTTGACTCTAAAACTCTCGTTGGTTAGCCATAAGAAAGTAGTACAACCAAATATTTTAGGACTAACCAACGAGAGCCCTAGAGTCAAAATTTAATTATGACCCTTTAGAATTAAATGATCAGAGAAATAAAATCTTCTCACCTATTCAAACGGATTGAAATTTGAAACACTTAATTTGTTAACCATATTTTTTAATATATAACTGTAGGTTGAAAAATTAAGTGTTCCAAATTTCAATCCGTTTGAATGAGTACGAAGATTTTATTTTTTTGATCATTTAATTCCAAATGGCCATAATTAAATTTTGACTGTAGGACTCTCGTTGATTAGCCCTAAGAAAGTCATACAACTAAATATTTTAGGACTAACCAACGAGAGCCCTAGAGTCAAAATTTAATTATGACCCTTTAGAATTAAATGATCAGAGAAATAAAATCTTCCCACCCATTTAAACGGATTGAAATTTGGAATACTTAATTTGTTAACCATATTTTTTAATATATAATTGTAGGTTGAAAAATTAAGTGTTACAAAAACAAATTTAATCTACAAAACTGATTTTTTCAATCTACAGTTTATATATTAAAAAAACGAATTTTATCAAATTAAAACGGACTTTTTTATTTTGTAATATTATTAAATTAGTACATTTATAAGTAAAATTAGATATTAAAGCTTAAAGTGTGAAAGATTACTTATATTTGTAATTATATATATAACGTAATACATAATTAAGTTTGGAACTGTACAAGGGTAAAAAAGTCATTTGACAGCTTTTTACATCATCCACCCTTTCTTATATCTCATTTCTAATACCTCATCCAAACTAAGTGCTATTTAATACTCCCTCCATAAACATCACATCAATGTGGGCCATCCCTTATTAACCAATACCCCCTACTATCTAATCCCCCCTTCTTACATAACACCTCCAAACCTAATCCTGCATCCAAACGAACCCTAGTAGTACTAATATTAAATCAAAAGAAGTGGACAAATTCTTGCTTTGATCTATACTCCTTGTTTGATTTGTTTGGAAGTATCAGATCAGAAATTTAATGAGATTTTATATTGTAAGCATCACATGCCGAACACAACCAAACAAGGATCAACAGAATCTCATTACCTACGAATTCGGAGATCCTATAGGACAGCCCATCCTAATGAGATTGTAGTGCATCCGATTTGGCCGTCCATTTTGACAATGGATAATGTTACTCACACAACGATCCAAACACAACAACTTACACAACCTCTCACATACATATAGGGTCCACACATAGTAGTGTGTGTGGAACCCACATGCATGTGAGAGATTGTGTAAGTTATTGTGTTTGGATTGTTGTGTGAGTATCATTTTTGTTTGACAATAGACGGCTTGAACTACTGGGTTAAAAAAAGAGTTGAAATCTAGTTCCTAGATTTCATGATACAAGGAGAACAAAATAACGAAAAAATAATAATAATGATATAGGGTACGGATGATGAATTAGAAGTCACTTGCTAATATCTATTAAAAAAAACAGAGATTTTTAAGAAAAATATCAACCCGATTACAAACTCAACAAAATATTTAGTTTACCTAAATAACTCCGTAATTCGAAACACCAACCAAGTACGAGATAACAAAATTTGGAATCCGCGTTCGTAGAAATATAAAAAATGCAAACCAACACCACATGATTGGGGTATTTTCATGTGAAAGCACTTCAACATTATTGGTTTCAAACAAAGCAAATCATGAAACCCTGTGAGAAACTCCAATAGTATGTTACAACATAGGCTGCAGTTCTCAGCAAGCCACCTTCAGATATCTCTTGTTACAGCTTCAGAATTTCAACTTTATGAGTTTCACCGTAAAGAAAACCAACACAAAATCTTGAACCCAGAAAAAGAATGATTAAAACACCCTCTAGTCACTGTAATCCCGCTGATATTCCAAAACAGCATTAACAGGGGCTCTTGTTTTCAAAATCATTTCGTTGTATTCCTCTTCCGGTTTTGAAAGAGCGACAACAGCACCTCCTGCTCCTATGGAAGCCTCACCCTCGTGAATAACCACTGTTCTAATCACAATGTTTAAATCAAATGTTTGATTATACGAGAAAAACCCTATGGAGCCAGAGTAGATTCCCCTAGAACAAGTTTCAAGAGAATCAAGGAGTTCCATTGACCTCAACTTTGGTGCTCCTGTCATTGAGCCACCTGGGAACGCTGCTTTGACACAATCCACAGCAGTAGCATTTGATCTCTTTTCTCCCCGGATGGTACTCACCATCGTGTGAACAGTTGCATAGGATTCCACTTCCATAAGATGGGGCACATGAACAGAGCCCGGCTTACAGACACGACCAAGGTCATTCCTCAGAAGGTCAACAATCATTAGATTTTCAGCCTGATCCTTTTCGCTGCTTTGATAGAGAAGACAGTCTTAGTGACAACAGCTTTAAACCAATTCCGAAATAGACTTAAAAGTATTTGACTGTGTTTTCAAAAGAATCTGGCAAAGTAGACAAGCAGAAAATGTCAAAACCAACTATGAATGTTGTTACAACATCCAACTCAAAACCAACAGAGAATGAGTGGACGCGCCGCTCAGACTCATAATAGTTTTGGAGGAGATAATTAACCGATAGGGAACAACTCCAACACTCCTTCACGCGTGCGACCTCCGACTCGCATGTGAGAGGTAAACAAACGATCCATAACACATGGATCCCAACAAACAATAGCGCACTTATGGCACAAACAAGGAGGAACAAATTCTTCGAAATCCTATAGCTCTGGCACTCCCCCACACATGCGATCCCTGACCCGCACGTGGAGAGTTAAACAATGGATCCATACCATAGGGACCACACTGAACAACATGAACTTAAGGCACAAACAATGGGGCAAACAATCAAGAGAGTCTAGTCCAAAAAACTCCGAAAGCCTAGTTCTGATAGAATGTTAAAGCATCCAACTCAAAACCAACTGGTAATGAGTGGATAGGCCGCTTAGGCTCCTGTACTACTTTTGGAGGAGATAATTTACCGATGTGGGACAAACTCCAACAAATGTTAAAAGGACGAGGGGGTTATGAATTTTAAGCAACCGAAAACCAATTGCTTCAAAAACTACATAATACATGCTTTTTAAGGAAACAAAACTATAGGCATTTGAACTGTGCTATTTTATGTCTGACTGTTAGCCAGGATACCCTTGTAACAATCATGGCTAATAATAATAATCTGCGTGCCATGAAGGGGCTAACTAATGCTCCTTAGTCCTTACTCTTTCCTCTCATTTGGCCTCTAATATTTTCTCTCTAACACTACAAACCTAGTTTAGTGTATACCAAGGCATTTTTTCTATTCTTCAGAAACTAACTGATTCTTATACATGAACGAACTTGGGAGACGGTACAGCGACGATGTTTTACCTGCATTGCAACTGCATTTTGAGCAGTTCATCTTCCTCTGGTGTTGAACCACGAGCTATAGTACCTTTGATGGGTTTGGCTTCCAAAATACCATTTCTATCCAATCGCAGAAACCTCTCAGGTGAAGAACAGCAGATGCTCAAGTCTTCCTTTGAAAAATTAAGCCAAGCAGCATATGGTGCCGGATTCTTTTCTCTAAGCTTAAGGTACAGACCCATACAATCTATTTCCCCAATTCTCTTTCTCATCTGAGTTGTAAGACACAACTCGTAGCTTTCCCCATCCTTAATAAAATTCTGACATTTCTCAACATCTTTAATGTAGTGCTCTCTAGATTTCTCAGACAGAAACCCCACTTCCTGTGAAGTATCCGAGACAAGCTGCGAATAATATGATGTAACTTTTTCTGCTGCAGAAGCCTTTAAGCTCAAAAGCTTCTCCTCTACAAGATCCAACCATGCTGTCTGTGGAGTGCTCCTCTCAGTTAAGGACATAATATAAACATCATCATTTTGATGATCTATCACTAGAAATTTATCTGAAAAGAAAAAACAAGCATCTGGTGTCCTTGATTTATGACTGTTAGATGCCACACCACATTCAACTTTGAGGTTATACCTGTAAGACAAACACATACGTATCAGCATAATGCAAACTTTCCAATCCAGCAGGAGAACTGTGGAAGTGTATTGTGTGTGTGTGTGCGCGGCAGGTGTGTATGTGTGTGTGTGAGAGAGAGAGAGAGAGAGAGAGAGAGAGAGAGAGAGAGAGAGAGTCTGCACAAATCAATACTGACGTTCTCAGTATTGATCATTTCTCATTTCCATCACGCATGAGCAAATTACAAACATCTACTACTAATATTCGTACTACCTGAAGTACCCCCTCATTAGAGTAGTTTTCTCAACCCTGGTCTGTTCTTTTCAATATGCGAAACGAGAGATGTTTCAAAGAAAAAATTATTAAACAGAATAGGACACCTATTCCCTACAGGATGCAGGCTTATGCTAACTTCAGGAATGTTATTTTACTCAACTATAACCAGGAGATATTGAGGATAATATTGATACATCAATCCATCAGCTAACAAATCGATCTTCATTTTTCATTTTGTAATCTCAATATGCCAGCTGACAACTAAACAGTTCATAATCGTTAACAGGTAGGAAGCACGTCGGTTTTCTTATCTGCTGCAAAACCAACTTTCTTGGTCCAGGTTAGAAACTGCGCGCAGTAGTCTACTTGCATACCAACCTGCCATGTGTTTCTGTTAGATTCCAACACCAATTTGGATGCTTAAGACTTCCCAACTTAGTTCACATCTAAAGTGTGTGAGAAAGATTGCACCCTATGCTCTTATCACATAAAGTTCCTCTCAAATTTGAAAATGAAGATGCATTGTTTTTTGTTTATATTGCAGCCAGATATTCATGATGTCAAACCAAGACAACTCAAATTTACTTCCATACAGACACAAACATATCATTCAAGGATATGCTGACTCATAAAGTGCTGCCATGCATTCGCAGAATTTGTTTTATTCCCCTTCTTTAGGTGTTGCTAAGAAAGAAATGATCTTGCTTTCCTAATATAATTTAATAGCATGGTAACTCTCAGCACACAAATCGGTTGTCCTATAACTGAGGAATTCAATAACAATGTTAGGTGAGCTTGTGGAGAAAAATGAAGCAGAAGCAAGCCAAAGAATATATACTGAAGCGTTAGAACAGGATGCATTATATCATGCTTTAACTGGAAGTCATGTCGTGAGGAATTGCAGAAATGGAAAGTAAGTTTCGTACAACTTAATTGACCACATACCCAATGTAACCGATATATCCACCATAAAAATCAAATGGCAATCCGTCAAAATCTTTTTCTTCATAAGAAAAAGACTGGAGCTCCTGGCAAACAATTACAAGAGGTGATCATCAGAATTTCAATGGTTTCATACAATTCAAAATTGGCTTTCAGAAAACAATGGGAAGTGTACAATTACTCAGACAAATTGGAAATATTACTGTTCACATCATAAACGAAGAGTCACGTCTTATGGTAGACAAGATTGGCAGCCAGAAGACATTAACAGAACTAGAACACAAACTACTGCCATTACCTTAACTTGATTGAAAGAAATGATAATCCTAACAATAGTAGTGATAATACAATTTATTTATGGTATAGTCATTGTGAAGCGAAGTATCACATCGCCTAGGTACCAAAGTAATATGAAGTAATAAAAATGAGGGCACCCTCACTTCAATATTTAGCTTCTGGGGTTGAGTTCTACCCAAGACCGTGTAACATGGTATCAAAGCTAGGTATTAGAGACGGTTAGGGTGCGTGACCCTGGCCTGCACGCAACACAAATGAGCATGTTGCGCGTGCGGGAGGGTTTGAAGCAAAGTCCCACATCACATGGGTACCAAAGTAATATGAAGTATATAAACGTGAAGGCACCCTCACTTCAATAGCTAGCTTTTGTGGTTGAGTTCTACCCAAGACCGTGTAACATAATTGACACACATAGTTGGGGTCGTCATTGACACATGTAGTTGGAAGTTGCCACATCTACTACTTAGTTTCCATGTCTCCATTGTGGATGTTATTTAATGTTTTTTCCTACTTATGTTGTTCTAGGTACTCAAAACTTGGGGAGGGAGAAGGAGAATGTTTTGAAAAAATTTAAAAAATCTGACTAATCTCTAGGCGCCTATTAATCCCAGATGAATCAGCCCAAGCGCTAGGCACCCTCCCACCACTCAACTAGCGCCAAGCGACTTTTATAACATTGATCACAGTCACCCCTTCCTTATCCACCACCACACTCTCTCCCCTTCCACATCTCTCATGCAACCCCTACCCTAATCTAGCACCCCCTCACCAATCAGCCACCCCCACGGGTAATTCATTGAACCATCTTGTTTTCCATCTTCCAGTGTATCATTGTGTACTAAACACCCCCGCCCCCGCCCACCCCCCCCCCCCCCCCCTATATTTTCATTTCCATTTAGTGATTTAGTGCAAACATGTAACCGGCATTGTACATGTTAACAACTTAACATACATACAATTTCGGACACACTGACAAAAGGACAAAAGGGAGTTGTGGAGAGTGGGTGTGGTGGTGATAGTGCTAGGTGTAAGTTTGGTCCGCTGGAACAGGAATAAAATATATTCAGCAATGGACGAAGTACTTCTTTCCCAAGCATATACTGTATGGCTTTTTTACAAGTAATGCTAACAGAATAAGGGCTCCAGTTTAGTACAAAATAACAAGGGGCAATGTGGGCAGTAAAAATAGACCTTGCCATAAATATAATGACGATGATGATAAATACTAATTACCTAAAAGTTCCTGGAAATCTTCTTTTAAGACATAAGTTTAGAAATGCAACGTGTTGTGATCCTCCTTTAAGGATAAAGCTATGTGTAGATAGTTTTGCACTTGTAGATTAAGTTTCAATACGCAACAGTCATACAGTTCACTAGAGGATTTATTGCATTTAATGACATGGGGAAGGATATCTTCACGACGAGACCACTACATCTGTGACTTCTTGTCGTAAGCGTTTTCGTTGTCCAAAAATTTTAGAAACGAAGTACTGCAAAGAAGCATCAAACCACAGTAGATAGATTAAATCTATATACTTATGTGATATAATAAAGTGAGTGGACTTGTCAAAGTATGAGAAAAAGCAGAAAGTATTATTCTATCAGAACAATGCTCAAAGCATACCTCGTTCAAAAATTCAAAGAAACCGTCTTCCAAATATGTACAACTAGTAGACCCCTGGGCATCTTCAATAAACAAATGGCCTCCACCTTTAAATGTCATATCACTGAAAAGGGAAGGTTGCACATATCACCTCTCATCTTAAAAAAGAAATTATCTCATAGCAAAATCAGAAAAGTCAAACAAACGCAGCTGGTTGTTGAGTCAAACGGTCTACGGGTTCATCTAAATCTTTCGCTATACACACCTTTGATCTGACAATCTGAATGTGACTTGCTTCCAGAGAGAGCCGCTTTTACCCCCAAAAAATGAAAATCGTGCCCTTTTCTAAATAGACATAAGAGGTTTGTTATGCATTAAATCTCCCAAATTAGAGAGAGAAAACAAAGAAGATTATTACGAGCTTCACTAAAATATCATACAAAAACATAAACAAATATACCAGTGCATAGTAGGTTATCCACTACAACGTAAATTGACCATGTTTGTCATTTGAGCCAACTATTAAGACTGTTACACAGATTACAACTGTGTATTGTGACGTAGATTGTGACCAGGACAATGATTCGCAAGAACCCCCATAGGAATCCAAATATTAAAGATTGAAGCTTTCCACAAAAGGCATCAAATCTAAGAGGCCAAGTGAAGCAGAACAGTGAGGAAGAACAGGGAGAGAAAAGGCACCCAACTACACAAGGGTGCCCTCAACCCGAAGCACAAGGCCACAGCCTTAAGCTCTGTTTGGAACTTGGGGAAAGTTACAAAAAAAATTCTCTTCCTTTCCACTTCCTTCCCCAAGTTCCAAACAGAGCCTTGAACTCTCAATTCTTTAATCAAATTCTGACCATGAAATCACCAAAGCCTCTTACGTACAGGCTAAGAAACCCTAATATAACAGGAAACAAGAATCCAGATAATAGGGAAGATAGACCTATCACAAAAGTACCAAACTATCGAAACTAAAAAGTTATTTCGATCTATCCTACAAAACAATCATAATGATACTATACATACTATTTCATACTGCTACCATATATATGTCTTGGACGAAACTTTTCTTCCCTTCTGTCCAACCACAAACTTATGCATCCATGAATAACATATCGAAAATAAGAGAAAGTGCGAGAGTAGACTAAATAACGTCAATTTTGTTAAAATAAATGCACATGTACAACATGTATCAACTAGTATATAATGTCGATTTTCTCCAAATCTCCCAATACATGTGATTCACCTATTCACCACTGAATGCCATGTTTGAATTTCAAAGAAATCTCCACTAGTGGAAGAATATATCTGCTAAACTCTAGAGCAACGCAAGAGCACACAAAAAAACCTCAAAACTTTAGTATAAGATACACACTATCCTTTATATTGACAAAGGTTTTAGCCATAAAAACAACTGAAATCAATTTTCAAACGGTAACATTAAACGAGGGGTTCAAAGCAAAGTTCAGCGATAGATTCATATCTCTAACTAAGAAGCATACCTTTTCTATCGACGAACTATCCAACCAAAAGGTATTATTTGCTTTATGATCTCCGAACAGCTCACAAAAAATATTTCTTGCTCCACCAACTTGACTAGCCAACCTCTCAAGCTTCTTCCATTTCAACTTCAAAAATTTACCATGATTGCTCTGACGTGATGGATTTGCAATATTGCGCATTGTGCGGTAATTACTTTCATCCAACTTATTCATCAATTGTATATCTCTGAACAGCCGGTTTGATTGGGGCACCTGCATGCATGCTAAGTAGAGCTCACTGCTCAGAGTAAATAATATGTCAGGTTCTACACATCAAATGCAGAAGGAGAAACAATAGGTTTATAAGAAAACCACGGGGTAGCCATAGAGAACTCTTCAGCTATCTTATACCATTACCCAGGGTGAGAGGAGGTTAAACCAGCAGATTAGTCATTACAAATCAACCCAGGAGGTTTAACACACCCCAAAACACAAGGCAACTGTGACACCTTCCAGGTGCTAATGACATACTTGACAGTTACGAAGCCCCACGATAAAAAGGAATTCACAGACATCTTCAAATAAATTTAAGTTGATGAGTTCTTATTGAGCCTAAATAAACGATTCCAAAAGATGGTCTGGCTTGTACAACAAAGACTGAAATATTCAATGCTACAATAGAGAAATAGGATCAGTTTCAACTAAAATGATAGGCGGAGAGGAAAACCTAAATCCCCCCGAGGTGTATCATTAAAATGATATGAGTGTTCATGTTAACCAAACATAAAATCCCTTGATATGGGGATGGAGAAAAAGATTGATGTACAAACCCCAATAAATACAGACGTAAAAGCTTTGTTTGTGTTGGTTTCGTTGGTCACAATAGCTATGATGAAGAATTACGGTCACAATGAAATAGTTTACCAGTATGATAGAATTTTCCCTTGCCAATGGAGGACGACCTCAACCTGAGCCAATAATCTTCAGTGATTTCCCTGAAATTCTTGAATATTTGTCTCCCATGACAGGTTGCAACACTCTCAGGATGAAACTGAAATTCAAAACCAAAAATACCAGTTTTGGCACATACAAAAACAGTGTGTGGTAATTACAGGTCAAATGACCAAAACACACCTGCAAGCCATAGTGAGGCCTGGTAGAATGCATTATGCCCATAAGGACTTCTCCCCTCTGCATGTCCGAATCACAGGAAGGCCTAGAACTTCCATTTTTAGACTTTCTTGAGGAAGAATCAACAGATATTTTGTCATATACTGGACTTTGATAAGCGTGAGAGACACCATTAGACTTTTGGGTCCCATGAAAAGGAAGTGTTTTAGTGGAAGAGGTCCATGCTATAGGTATGAGTTCCTTTGGAAGTGATTCTACATCTACCACAAGGGAATGATATCGAACCACCTGAAGTAAGTCACAAAAGCACAAGAGTTAATCGTGGTGCTTGTATTCACTCTATTGGTGATAACTGCAGCATGCAATTAGGAATCAACACCATTAACAGTTTAACATCTCCAGCATTCAGACAAACTCCAGCATTCGATGAAAAGTTGTTAAAATGGGTGTCGTTCTTTTTTATTTGACAATTAGTAGATTTTAGAAAAGGAATCAAGGAGATGCCCATGTACAAAAGAAGGCATAGGATAAAAGGCCCTATAGATCAAGAAGCCTAAAGCTCAATCTAAGGAAAAAAACCATGTAATCTACAATACTCCATTCTTTTCCTATGTTTAGGCTTAAGATCTACTATTCCGCTTCTTCCAAATAAGCCACAAGCGGGATCAAAATCCAGACCTTCCGTCTTTGTCTACCCACTCTTCCCCTGAACAATTCTTGAATCAGTTCGATCACTGAACTTGAGAAAAGCCACAACATATCCCACCATACAAAAACCACAGCCCAAAGCTCCATCGCATCCAAACAATGAATATACAAGTGTGCCACTGATTCTCCTTCACTAAAGCACACGCAACACCGATTTACATTAATCTCTATCCGCTGAATAAGGTTATCTATGGTAGGAATCTTGTCCTTAGCCACAGACCATGCAAAGACAGTAACCATGGTTAAAGCACGGGAACGCCAAATGGATTTCCAGGGAAAGTATATGTTAGCACCTCAAACAAAAAATTGGTAAAAAGAGTTCACCTGGAAAGATCCATTTTCCTCAGAATCCACCTCAAAGAATCCTCCCCCGCCACCAAGCCCGCAAATCTAAAGCCTATACTTTGCCCAAAAGGGCCAACCAATAATCCAACTCCCAATCCTACCCTCTTTACGAAGAGAAATATCCCACATCACCGTCTCCCCATCCATCCAAAGATAATCCACCGAACGTGATCCTGCCCCTCTCTACAGGAAATATCCCACATCATTGTCTCTCCATCCATCTAAAGATAATCCATCCAAAGAAATATCCCACCTCACTGTTTCCCTATCCACCGCCAACTGAAATATACTCAAACCTCTCACTACCACACCAAACGTGCTCCCAAAATCAAGCAGAGACGATAGGAATATGCACATACAGCTACTTCAGTATCTATTTTGGGCAAGTATTTGACTAAACATGCAGCCTGTGTAATACAGCCAAAGTACTTTGTTTAGGCTACAAATGCTAAAGCAAACATAAAGGTTTATGGAAGACCCGATATTGTCCCAATTTAGTCGCAAAGGGTGATTTGCAAGGCACTTTCAACTCCTTCACTAATTGTTAACAATTGGAAAGATCTCACATAAAACCTAAAATCAGGACAGCAAGGGAATTAATCAATATAAACTCTTTATATATTCAAACTGACCTTGAACCCTGAATTTCTGCCAGAAGGAATATTGTTGAATAGTCTACATCCATTGTGTTCAATTTCACTGTATAGAGCAAGGACGGAAGTTAATAAGCGTATTACAACGATGACAACCAACAGTTTGAAAAAGATTGTCAAAATATTACTACATAGAGTAAGCAACTGCATAGTACTCTAAGTCAGTAGAGCAGTTCCCAATGAAAATGGTAGTCTTGTTTAATAAATGACACTAGGAAAAGCCAGTAACCTTACAACTATAGTTCACCTTACCTCAAACGTCCATGAACTGGTTCAGATGCATGGATAACTTGAGCACCATTCACGTAGCCTAAAGCCTGTTGAATTACTGAAAGTACTTAGGTCAATAAGCACAAAAACAATGCAAATGCCAACTAGCATTTTTAAGCCAAAAGTATGACAATAGGAGGCACTTGTTATAGTCTATCTAGCGTCGCAAACACACACAAGTAAGAGACTGCAGATTTGGCCTTAATGCGCCAAGAGAAAAAATCAAATACAACAAGAGAAAAGTACCTGGTGCCCAAGGCAAACACCCAAAATAGGTATGTCCCTGCACTCATGTAGCAGCTTAAGACATATTCCTGCAAGATTCAAAAACAGATTGCTACACAGCACGAGAATTTTACAAAGCAAACAAAAACACGCAAAAAAAAAAAAATACAATTCTGACTACCAAAGTGACTAGGACTGTTTCAGTTGTCTTTGTTATTGGTACAGTATGTCTCAGCGTAAGATTTAGGGTACTGCCCATTGATCACTATTAATTCAATACATATACAAAAAATATAAATCCCCCTAAAATTCAGTTTGTAAATTTCTTTTTGTTTATCCCTGCCACACTACCACCCAAAACGAAACAGAAATAACAACCTTGATCACAGTACCTACCAACATTGCACAAATCCATGGTTGTCTAACAAACTAACGCATGTCTAACAGACTAACACATCCAAGATTCTTCCGCCAGCAAGATGCCAAGGTAAATCATTGTTCAGATTAAATAACCGTACCACCATCAACACAAATATCTTAAATCATTCAGGACGTAGCTTACAATTTGGCTTGCATTCCCACACCAACTATCAACAACTAAACATTAAACTTCCACAGTCAATCGCATGATTTGCATGCCTTTTCCTTTTGGATGGTAAATTCGTCATTGAAAGATAACATCAATTGCAATAGTCAATGTATCCGACCTATATCTGCTGCGCATGTTGGAGAGCCAGGACCTGGAGATATGACAATATTGTCGAAGGCATGTTCTTCATACAAGTAATGGTACATGTCTTCCCATGTCCATTCATCATTCCGAACGACTACTGGAGGTACTGGAAGTATAACAAGAAAAAGGAAATGTGTCAAAACAAGGTCCATTGTCCAATAAAATACTAAAAATTCTCTTTCATGATTTCATCTGGTGACATAGATAAAACTCATCAGCTTAGGTTTTTTCTCAAATTAGCGGCCCATGATAAATTGATAATGCAGAGAGATGTCACCAAATTGCCAGCGCACAAGCACAAAAAGGAAGTTTAAACTTTAAACTACTGCTTCTAGTTATGTAAATTGTAAAACTTAATATAAATAGGTTATAATTTAAGAAAAAACCCTATATGCAGTGCTCACCTGGATTCAATCTCTGTTCTGATACAAATGCGGAAGTGTCATTTACAGAGTATCTAACATATCAGAGTTGTCATACTGCATGCCTATTGCCTAGTATTTGCCGTTCAGCATGGAGGATATGCTCTATGCAGCAAGCTGGTTCAGAATACGTGTGCTTATGGTGATAACAGAAAAAGCAAACCAATTTGAGAGGCAATCATGCAGTTCAAAATTGGTCATGATGGTCGATTTCACAATTTTATGGTGTCCATCAGCACTTGGTAGCAAACTTTTATTAGTAACTCAGTCATATATTGCGCACGACAATTGAAATTGTTTCTGTTGTATCAAAGTTAATCTGAATTGCATCTAACCACGTTGAAGAGGAGGATCAGTGTGTCAACGACCAAACTGTCAAAACAATAAATAACAACCCACTTATATAATACAAAATGGAAGATCAGAAAATACAGAAGACAGATTGTGCATTATTACCATGAACAATCAGCAATATGGTACAACAAGCATATAATTGCAGGAAACAAAGAATTCCTGAGCATGAGAGCTTACATCCATTAATGATAGACAACTCTTGGTAAATATTGTATGTGTAACTATCATAGTTGTCAATCAACAATGTCCGCACAAATTCCAGCTTCCGAGTTGGCTCCTCCAACCTTCTCTTTCCGATATATACTAAGTCCAAGTGTCCCGGTTCCATATCACTAGAAACCACTACCTCTCGAGCTTCATTATTTAACACTAGAAACTTGTCTTTCCTGATGGTCTTACCAACCCTAATAGAAGGTTTAGGCACTTTCATGTTTTTCCTTAGCAACACTTCAAAGCATGGAGGTGTTATCTCAGAAGGTAAAGCGCCCAAAGTGAAGTTCATTTTTGTTCAGAAGGAAGAATAACGAACAAATTCGAAAGCCTCAATTAGCTGCAAGCCATCTGCAGAATAAATTACACGCCATTCAGATACACTTAAAATTTCCACGGGACTCCGTTTTGTAGTTATGAGCATATTGGTAGACCTTATCTCCATAAAAGAGTTGTAAACCTTGAATATAACGCCCAACTTAAGTAGACAATATTGCACAAATATACAGGAAGAATACAAACATATACCCATGTGCATACAGTACTTGTACGCACAATGCTTAACAAACACAAGCTGCAGACATCTACCATGACAAGGCCAAATACTACAATACACACACACACACATATATATATTATGCATTATGTATTATGAATTTTTTTCAAGTACTATTATGCATTATGTAGTTGCCATGAAAAGAGTTCATGCATGTTAACCCCAATACAACTTAGGATCGATGTATAGCACGGGTTGTTGTGTAGTTTGAATTTTGCGAATGGGGTCTTGGTCTTCAAGAGGTTAGAGGGACAAAACTGAATAATTTGTTGGTTACCAAATTCAAGCCGTGCCTAAAGGCACGGGCATGCACTAGTATTGTAGTATATATATAAATTACTGCACATGAATAAGTAACAAAGTTTGTTTTAAAATCACTTAGAACACAACTTCGAGTGTTCTAAATAAGGGATTGAATCCCAACGCATGTTGACCACGCCATCGGACTACACATCGAAGTTTCTCCAATACAGCAGTACCCCTTCAAAAAAAAGAAGGTAGGCAAGGATGGTTTAATTGTTTCTAAATTGCAAGAGCCTGCTATACTGGTAACCTAATCATCTACACAGGAGATGTAGCCAAAAACACATTAATATTGTGAAAGTAATCTTTAATTATCTCTTCAGCCAAAAGTGCACCGTCTCGATATAAGATAGGAGTTGCTTCAAAATGGAATGGTTTGGCAACAAGGCAACATGGAGGAATTAAATGCATCTAGAGAATAGATTTTTTCGAACTGAAGGTGAAATTATGAAAGTGGTTAATTATGCCAATACGAGCATCAGTTCGAGGAACATGTGTGCGCATCGTACAAAAAAACACGCAAATCATGCTGTTCGTATTCAAGAAAAGATGACGAATGGTAGCGAGAAACGCTAGGTAGACAGATCTTGAGAAAACGAACAGACAAGAATAGAAAACTATCGCACAGGAAATCGAACAGAAAGCGAAGATGCAGAAGTGCTGAAAACAGCGCAAATGAGAAGAGCTGAAAATAGCGCAAATAAGGTCGATTTGCTAACCTTGGCTTTCCTTTGAGGTAACGGAACCCCATAGCTGTGGTGATTCTGGAACTTCGGAACAGACTCTGGTGCATTGCCCAGAGAGAGAGAGAGAGAGAGAGAGGAGGTGCCATGTTGTTATAAACTTATATTTAGGGTAAATACGACAGCGGTCCTAAAGTATACGATTTGTCTCAATGTCGTCCTTTTGGTTTCAGTTATGTCAGTTCCATTCTTGAACTTTCTAATTTGATTTTAGTTGGACCCTATGTAAGGATAGTATTCTGAAAGGGGAGGGGGAAAAATTAGGCAGACATGATAAGGGTTCCAACCTACTAGAGATAAAGATTTGGAGATAATAGTACTGCACAACTCAACAAAAAATAACTCTCAGCAAATACTGTTCCGTTGGAATTTTATATCTGAATAAAATATTATGTAGGATAGTTGAAAATCTTTGCATGCAAATGACGGATTATTTTCTAGTGTGTAAAATGTGTAGTTTTTTAATGTCTCTTGTTTTGTCATTGTCACGTGTATTTTGTCAGCCTTTTACTATAAAATATGTAGCCACTAATGTTGTTCACGTTATTCAAATAATATTACGTAAATAACTGATGAATGTTATGTCTAATGATTTGTGTTTTACGTACGTAAACATGGCATCATCATCTATTTTGGCTATTAACCCTTTCATCCCATAAACACGCCCAATAAATAGTAGCCAACAAACTAAATTTTCAATTGTTGCTACGTGAGTAAGCTTTCATACCAAAAATGCACACAGTATAAAACGAAAAAGGTGTAAGATATGTCGTTGCTAAAGGTGTTAAGAGTTTAATTTCACAATTAAAAAAAGTTATGTAGGTTTAAGTATTATATCTCCTTTTGCTCCATTTCTGAAACAACTATCTCTTTTTGGCGAATGGTGATATCTAACGATCATCATAAATATGTTAGTAACTAATTTGTGGACTAGTTTTTAAGTGTCGGGATTAATGCTTATTACTAAAATTAGACTGATAAATCTATTCGCAGTGGTTGATACCATTGCTTGTGTAGAATTCGTAGCAATTTCTTACATGTCATATGCTTTTTGCTTTTTACTAATAATGAACTCCAAGCAGGTAGAAATTATTGTTCTTTCAATTTTTCGTATTCCCCCGACAAGAATATGGATCATACGAAACCATCATATACCACACCCCTCTCACAACACAGATGAGTTTTCTTGTATGGCCCACATCATGACCACAAAGGGTGTGAGGAAGGGAGGGATATATCCTCATTTTACATTCCTTGCTTCTCCCGTACTCTATCTTGTTATCAAGGTGTTGGTGTTAGATGTAACAAAAATGATACTCACACAACAATCCAAACACAACAACTTACACAACCTCTCACATGCATGTGGGCTCCACACACACTACTATATGTGGGCCCCATATGTATGTGAGAAGTTGTGTAAGTTGTTGTGTTTGGATCGTGTCTGCTATTGTTTCCCATTTTATCCTTGTTTTGAAGGAGAAAGTCATACACTGTTGCCCTTATTTCAAACTCCCAGTTAGAGTTTCCGACGGGGCCATCAACGATTGGACCAATTATAACCATATTAGAAAGTGTAAGGATGAAGTCGACATGATTCAAATAGTAATAAGGATAAATTGATACACAGTGCATACTACAAGGACAATCTTCATATTTTACCCAGTTACTTTCTCTTTCGGAAAAGAGGAATTTTTGGGTGGTTGCAATGTTGAATCTTCAAACGGAAAAAGGGTCCAGTGGGGTTGGTAAAGAACAACTTAAATTCCCCAAATCCTTTGACTGGGCATGGGCTGCCCACGTCAGGAAAAAAAGTTTCAATAGAGCAGTTTTTTTTGTAAGACTCTCCCACCTAATGTGGATTTCGTGTATTTGTGAGTCTCAAATGTCACCTCATGTCGAAGAGGCATTTCAAATAACAATTGCATTGAAAGTTTTCTTTACGTGATGAGCTTATGGTCTCTTTTTTTTTTCCCAAATTATAGCTAAGTTTTTTTTTTATCTTCGGAGTTGGGTTATGTTGTTCCTAAATTTTTGTTATGGTATTGTTTTTGGTATCATTAAGTTTTTGTGTTTTTAAATTTTTTTTACTGTAAATTTTTAGATTAATCATTCGTCACAACGAGAGAAATCAAAAAATTACAAATTGTGAACCAAGGTTAATACAAATTTGGGACGACATTAAAAACCAAAAAAACAGTCATTTTGTACCTTTTTCATCTTTTGATATTTATTTTTTCCTTTGGTCATAATATGTTATTTTCTAAACTTCTCTCATTGAGACGAATGAGCAATCCAAAAAGTTTATCGTGAACCTAACAAAAATTCATAAAAAAACAAAATTAATACCGAAACAAAATTTCGGGATGAACAGAAAGCATTTATATTTTCACTGTCGTTATATTTTATGGAACAAATTTCGTCAAATTTGCTAAGTATCTCAACTAAGCTTTTTATAGATAATTTTTACTATATTATCATAATTTACGATCGTTACTATATTGTCATAATTTATTTTCTTTTTTATGAGAATAGTTTTAAAAAAAACAAAATGTTTTCTTGTATGTGTGAATTAATATTTTGTACTTTACATGTGCGTTTGATAGGGTAAGAAATGTCAAATTGGATACAATTATGTTGGAAATCAATCGAAAATAATGGAGAAAATGACGGCCAATGACGCATTTTGATAATTAATACCCGCCAAGGACATGCTGAGAATATTTGTTAATGTTGAAAATATCCTTTGCGGATATTAATTATCAAAACACGTCCTGGGCCATTATTTTCCCAAAATAATGATTGCAGTAGAGTCTTGCCTTTTTCCTGGCATGTCATGTTCAGGAAAAACTAAGTGCAATGAAACGTTAAAAAATAGACTGAGCTACCCTTGCTACAGGGTCCTCAAATCCTCAATACATCTTATCAAGAGTCAGGAAAGCTCTATCTAGGTAATCTATACTTGGGGTTAATTCTATTCTCAACCATTGTCCGTCACCTAAGAGCTTCTCAATTGGACATGGTAGATAGTATGATGAAGTTTGTTGTATGACAAAAGATAATAATAATGAGATCTTATATTGTGTTTTGCCCTTGTTCATTTGCTCTTTGGGAGAAAAAGTGAAAATCTGATCGAGTCTCCCTCCAAAATTATCATTTCCCCACCACTTGATATTTGAATTTTTGATCCAAATCATAATTGTGTCTGTCATTACTCTCTCCCTCTCTCTTCCCAATTATTGTGTCTATCATTACTCTCTCTTCCCGAAAAATATCTACCGAGGACACACTATCTCTCTCTCCTCCACCACTCCTTTCCCTCACTAATCAAAAATTAATAAATTATTTGACCCCATTCATTTTTAAATATGTGTTTTATTATATTTTTAAAGTTTTTTTTATTATGAAATGTAAAAATGTTAAGTTTAGTTTTTTATTTTGTTTTATAGGTTTTTTTTTTCTTGAATGGTGAGTATCCAATTTTCTTGTTATGAATGGTTAGTAAGCTTTTTTTTTTTTAATTGTTGGTATAACCAAATTTCTTGTTATGAATGATTAGTAAGCATTTTATTTTTTTCAATTTTCTTATAAATAGGAGGTATAGCTCCATTTTTCATTCATTCCAAGTCCAATAATTTATGAATGGTTAGTAAGCATTTTATTTTTTTCAATTTTCTTATAAATAGGATATATAGCTCCATTCTTCATTCATTCTAAGTCCAGCAAATTATTCCTTTCAAAAAATATAACAACAATTTCATAATTTCCCTTATTTGTTCAATGGCTTAGAAAATTTGGAGTGAGGTGGAGGAGAGTCTATTGCTTTCGGCCCTTACAAGCAAGATACAATCGACGATGTGGAATGCTGAGCAGAGAACCTTTAATCCCGATTACTTGAATTATCTACAAGGTCTCCTGGCCGTTGAATTTCCTGACACTGCTATAGAGGAATTCCATATTCAAGACAAGACAAGACAAGATTATGAGGTGGAAGCGAACTTGTAAGTTACTCCCTCTGTCCCATTTTGTTCCGCCTGTTGTTTTTTTTTTTTGGGACGTCCCAAAAAATTATGTATATCTCACAATCTATAATATTTTATATATTCAATATGGATCTTATTTGATAGATCTCAATTTATTTTATTAAACAAAGTTTTTGAAATCATAAAAAACATTATAGATTGTGAGATATAGATAATTTTTTGGGACGTCCTAAAAAGGAAACAGGTGGAACAAAGTGGGACAGAGGGAGAAATTATGAACCTAATTCATGCTCCCAGATTGGATTGGGATCCGACCCGTCACGAGGTGGTGGCCGAAGATGATGTGTGGATTGCATATATCCAAGTAAGCCAAAATTACTCTGTGTCATTTTTTTTTCAAATTTATTTACAATATAAAACTGTCAAAAGGAAATTTATATTTGCGTGTGTTTGTATTTATTAGGATCATCCACAAGCTAAGATGGCAAGGGCCATGCAATTTCCACAATTCAATGATTGGTGTGTTTGCTTCCTTCACCCCAACCCTTAGAGGACTAAGTGGATATGGCGGAACACATTGAGCACCAACCACGATGTCTGCAAGTCTGAGCAAACTATTTTCCTGTGATTTATGTTGTTCATTTTCGTTATAATGGTGTGTTTTGAAATGTAGTGCCTTTGTACTATAAATTAGCTCATAAACTTTGTAGAATAGTTATTTATTTGTGTTGAAATAAGATTTGCATGTTATGTATTTGTATGAGGTACGTAATTTATGTATCTGCATGTTATGCACAATGGGCAGTAACTCATTCCCTTCTAATAGGGAAAGGATTTATGTGCCGTGGATATAGAGTACACTACTAGAATAATTGATAAAGATTACGCTAGAAAGTTTAAAAAGATCACAGTTTTACTAGAAGCGTGATAAAGAAATGTGAATTGAATCTTTAATTTCACTTTGTTAACAAAACCGTGATGATTAATATTTTTAATCACAGTTTTGATAGAACTGTGATTGTAATTCTTTATTTTAACCACGTTTTGGTTAGAACTGTGATTGTAATTCTTAATTTTCAACCACGTTTTGGTTAGAACCGTGATAGAAAGTAATTTTTATTTTAATAATGTTTTGCGTACAACTGTGATAAAAACCAATCGTCTCTTTTAACTACGTTTTTCATATAAAGCGTGATAAAAAGGATATCGGGAAAAATAATATATTTCCCGCTGGCTCCCTCTCAAGTCTTATCGCCTTCTCTCTCCCCCTCCCTCACAACAAGCCCTAGCCCTAGAATAACTGCTCGGCTGCTCCTGAAACTATCAACACTTGACGCCATCAATCTGGTACGTTCTTGTTCTTGTTCTTATTCCTATTCTTCTTCTTCTTCTTCTCTCTCTCTCTCTCTCTCTCTCTCTCTCCTCGTCATATCATCTCTCCTTGTCATTATGTATAAAGAGATATGCATGTGTGTTCATAGATTTGTATCCCTTCACACTTTCCCTTATATTCTACTAGTTTAATTTCCCTGTCATGGCCAATTTCTCCTTTCCCACTGTGTTCCTCAAAAAACAGAATCCCCATTGGTGTATTTGGTGCTCCCCGCAATCTGTTACTGATGGGTACCCCAAGGCTGAAAAGCACAAGGATAAATGGAGATGAAACGATGGATCGCCATATAAGAGTTCCAACATCCCAATTAACTCACAGGCAGGTGGGTTTGGATTGTTGAGTATTCTGTAAATTTTTTCCATTCAATTTCGCTCGAGTTTTCATGCTCTTGCAAGTTTAGGAATGAAAACGATTGGGAAGAAAAAAACATTGAGATGAATTGAAAATCCCAGACAATGAGAGGTTATAGAGTTTCTCTTTAATGAATTCTGTCTGCTCAATTTGTTGTTCTAAATCTAATAGAAGATTGTTTTGATTGTTCTCCTTTGGCCTCTAATTAGTTTATGTTCCCCTTGCGCACTAGGCATGGGTAAATTCTCAGTTTCTCCCAATGACTATACTTTTTCGCATGTTTTTTGTTCTTTTATTCTATGTGTTCATTCTCAATTTGCAGGATAGGTGCAACTCATAGAGGTGGTGATTGGCCTTCTTCGTTGCGATCTTTGTCTCTTTGAGAGTCACGGGAGAAGATAGAACAAAGGAGAAGGTGAGATTTTTTTGACCCTTTTTGATGTTTTTCTAGTCAGACCATGTATGAAAATCTGCTTTATTTGTTAGAGATACATTTACTTTAAATTGTTCTCTTCTGTTATTTGGGTATATTTTGGAATGAGCCTTACTCCTCTTGATTTGGTAAGCAAAAACTTAGAAACTTTTCAATTTTGTGACTAGGTACCATGTTTATATGGAAAATTAGGGACATCTTTAGCAGCTTTAACATGGATGGGAGATAATGACTCTGTTAGTGATCTAGCATTGGCTCCTTTTCCTAGGGTAGCTAGTACTAGACCGTGTGCACTGATAATGATCATATATAGAGGATTCTAGTTGGTAATCGTAATTACAAGAATTATGTGCGTGGTAGCATGGTATTCCACCCACGTCAAGACGGAAATCACTACTACAATACCCCATAAAGAGCACAATGCTCATCTAATTTCTTTGAAGTTACTGTATCTTTGGCTGTTATTGTGGCATAGCAAAAGGTTCATCTCTTCTTTTCTTTTTCTTTTTTTCATGACAAACTGTTCTTTGTATATAGGAATAGCATTATGGACTCAAAGGCAGCAAGGGGAGAATTTTGGATTTTCGGGAAATGCATTTTACGTTTCATTTTTTTAGAACGCATGATCAAAGTTTATTTATTTAATATTTACTTATGTGTGGGTATGATTGTAGAGACTCTGGTAGTTACCATGGGCGCATTGATTTACATGTATTACATTCTAACAAGTGCTTTATCATTGGTTTCATTGGCGCATATGCCTATATGTGTTTAGGCAATCCTGTTTGGTCAAAATGAAGGGCTCTTGAATAATCTTGAATACTCATTGAAACTGGGACTCTTTGTATGGTATTTGGGGCTAACTACTAGCTTTTTATTCCTTTCAATGTTTGGCAATTGTTTAAGGTCAAAGTAAAAGACGCAACAGAAAAAATAACAACTTCCATTTTTGTAATCGTATGTGGCTCTGTCGTACTAAATCTAACTTATAAGTTCTTTTTCATTCTACATATTTTCCCCTAATGCTAAGATGCTTATGATTTTTGCCTTTGATTTTTGCCTTGTTATTTGTGTAATGCAGGGCATGTTAAGATTGGAACAATGCGGACTTGGGTTGTCAGAGATAGGGGTTGTGAGAATAGTTATGATCATTGTGCTTTGTTATTTCTCTAGTTCCAAGTTTGGAATGTGTAAACATTTTTTTTCCATTTCTTTTTGGGAGGGATTGGCCAAATTAGGTCTATAATTTTAGTTTCATGCCCTGTTGCAGATCATCAAGAATTATTATTTCTAAATGCCCGAATTATTTGTGTAATAAAATTTAAAGGTTTATACATTTCCTTTGTAGCCAGTCTATGGTTTTTATTGAATAGAGATAGAAAATATCAAGTACTGTATTGTTTGTTTTCACGTTATAGATACAAATTTGAAAGCTATATTGAACTTGCATAGGGTTATTAATCACGGTTGGAACGCGATATCTTTACTTGAAAACAATCACAGTTTATGTTACAAACTGTGGTAATAACACAATATATAATCACGGTTTTTCCAGAAAACGAGATCTTAAAGTAGGATAACATCCCAGTTTCATATAAAACTGTACTCTATTGTCAATAATGATCACGCTTTTATATTCTTCAATCTCAGTTTTCTCCGGTTATTTATTACGGGTAAAAACCGTGATTGAAAATAGGGGACTTTTTATCACGGCCCGATAGACCACGGTTTTAAAACTGTGATAAAATTACAAAGATCACGGGTAAAAACCGTGTTCTTTCTCAATTATTGTAGTAGTGGTAAGGGATTTTATATAGCTTAAAGCCAAATGATATTAAAAACAAAGCCAAATGTCAACAACAAATTATCGAACTAAACTCATCGAGTTTCTAGTCGAATATCAAACCAGATAAAACATAATAGTAGCAACAATCACACACAAGCATAAACTAAGAGCGATGATAAGAGTGAATGGAAACCCATCTCTGTCTTTCGGAGTGAACTCTGTTGATAATCTAGTCGCATCATCCAACAAAGGGAAAAATGAAGGTAGCACCAGTTGGTCAACTTGCCTGGTTGAGTCACCCAAGTGGTGTAGGCAGCATCCTATGATGAATATTTTTTATGCACAACACCTTTAAACTTAATGACTTGTTTGCTACATGAGGCCCAACTATCATATATGCCTGGGTTCATCCCCACAAAGACAACATAATAATACTTGTTTCCTGCCATTCCTATAAATCACAGACATTGTACTTGAGTACAGGAAAAATAACAAACACAAGGTACTAATAAAATTCAGTACATGATAAAAACATACATGAAAGTCACAGTTTAAATAATAATACATAAAAAAAACATACATGGGGAATCACAAATACGGTAGATTTTGAAGATAAAATACAAGTGCATGAAAAAAATAACACATCAATAGTCTGCCCAAATTTGTTGCACCATTTCATCCCGCCTAACAGACATCAATTGAAGATTTTAACGTGACATGTTCAGAGGCTCAACCTCGCCTACATTACCGACATGTTCCCCCGCGCCATTCCTGTCATTGTCCTCCTCATTTCCCTTCCAGTCATGTTCGTTCTATCCATTGAAAAATTCATCTCTTCCACGCGACATTATGATCCAATTGTGGACCACACAACATGCAGTAACGATTGTTGGTTGACGAGCACATGAGTACCTAGGCACACCTTTTAATATTGGAAACCTTGCTTTCAAAACACCGAAACAACGTTCTATAACATTCTTCAACGATGAATGCTTGTAGTTGAACAGCTCTTGCGGCAAGCGAAACACTGTATCAACTCCATTCCATTGGTCCCTATATATGGTACCTGCGTCCTTGATAAAGAGCTAGATACCCAGGCATGTTTGTGTATCTAGAATCCACCACATAATATTTATCTACACGATAAATCAATTTTATTAGTTTAATTTTTACTTTTGGGGACAATGTATAAGTTAAATTCATTAATCAATTATAATGTTTACTCACTTAGTGGAAGGTGTGGGAAGTTATAGGCTGGGTTCGATACTGCAGCCAAGAAAACATGGCCTTTATGGGCACTCCCTTCCCAACCGAGGTAAGCAAAAGTGAACTTCATGTCAAATGAGCATACTGCCATCACATTTTGAGTTTTGATGGATTTCCTGCCACGAAATGCGATTTGCTTGGACGCCGGTACTCAAGCCTCAATGTGGGTTCCATCTAGGGATGGCAATTTGAACCGAACCGATGGGTACCCGAACCGATAACCGAAATTATCCCCGAACCATAACCGAAATTTTCCCCATGGGTACGGGTATGGTTGGCACACAGGATAACCAAACGGGTTTCGGTTCGGTTATGGTTCAGCTGATACCCGAACCGAACCGAATATTAAAATTACTAAAATACCCTTTATATATATATAAGCATAGCACTGTGTAGGGTTTTCCATTTGACTCATTTCTTATTTCCTGTCTTCCAGACGCCTCCATCCTCTGGACTGAGGCGATCAGATCTGAGGACTCTCTCTCTCTCTCTCTCTCTCTCTCTTTCCCCCCCCCCTCCGGCTGTCCTTGAGAGTAACTCATCTCCACTGGCCAACGTTGGGGCTTGTCTTTGTACAGCGACTAGACCGGCGAAATCTTTCTCTCTCTTCTCCGACGTCTCTTTGGGTCGTCTAATCGTGGCTATGATAGGACGATTGTCGACCAGGGGGGCTTCAGGAGAGGAGATGCAACCTCTACCTCCTTCTGTCCAGCGACATCACAGAAGAGGATGGAAACTACTCCACCAAGCTTTCCCTCATGGCGATCAAAGGTCAGATCTCGGATAAAAAAAGGGTCAGATCTATAACGTGCATATCACAGAGCATGTATACTAAAGGGTTTCTCTCTCTCTTTTTTTTTTTCTTCTTATATGTTTATGGGATTTGTTGATTTGTTGAGTTTTGACTTTGTTGTGCATTGTATAAATTGATTTAGGAGTTCTCCATTTTTTCGATCGAGCAACAATCATGTCTCCATTGTATAAATCAATTGCGCACTGTATAAATCCAGTTCTTGCTCTATTCTCTGTCTCTCTCTCTTGTGGTTTCGGTTACCCATTCGGTTCGGGGATTACCCGAACCCCGTTTGGTTCGGTTATGGTGAATTCCTCCTCTCTCCGTTCGGGTATCGAGGCGGATTTGGGGAGGCTTTCGGTTTCGGGGATCGGGGACGGAAATCCCCATATCTGCCCCTATTGCCCCGATTGCCATCCCTAGTTCCATCTACTGCGCCAATGCAGTCCTATATAATTTACATTAGTATTGGGCTGTATTACATATCTCCAAACACTAGCCAATATATTTTTAAATGTAATTGAAAATTTTACCTTAAACCACGAGTAATATCTTCCATCATTGAGAATTTGAGGACACATGTCGTTAAGATTAGGCGGTCGAATTATGGATATACCAACATAACAAAGAGCACAACGCATAAGGTTGAAGTGTCTGCTTATGGTATCAAGGGAATGTTGGAATCGGTCAGCAACAAGTTGCATCCGTCCGTTTTGTCCACATATGAACAAGAATATTGCCAACGATTCCTCTACGGACAGTCTCATATGATCCCAATATAACTGACCCTTATCCACCAACAATGCAACAAATGATTTAAAAGTCTGTTTGTCAACAAGTAAAACATCTTTAATGGTTGCAAGGTGTTTTGTCATCAAAAACTGAGTGTAGGATTGACCACTAAAAAGTGCTACTCGTTGAAAAATTCGCTCATCCTCCTCATCGGATTCCGACATATTTTTCAAAAAATCTAGGTCCATTAACTCGTCGTCGTCACTGCTAGAATCTTCGTGCTCCTGGTTTCCACTTGTCGACATGATAATTGGGGTACCTAACTGTTACAAGTCGAATGACAAGTGTAAACAACTAATTTTCCATTAGTGGTGTTTAATAACGGGTCAATATTTTTGACTCTAGACTCTATTGCTATGTATCTTAATTTAAAAAAAAAAATAGAGGCAAGCATCTATATTAAAATTACCATCTAGTGATTAATCACTACATTACAGTCAATCAATTATCTATTTATGACCCATGAGATATCAGACAAAGACAAGAAAAGAGAAGCCAAAAATAGAGTTAAAATTCTGCATGGTTGTCATGAGCTATTCAGATTTTAAAATTTCCCACAAACTTGAGTTTTCTTCCAATCCTCCACATGCTCAAGATGAGTTTCGTCAACGTCAGATAAGGGAGAAAGACATGAATGATAGCAAAATAGATTTGAGAGCATAATTACAAGCATAGCAGAAGGTGCATTTCATAATGAGCCAAATTGTTCCATAACAGCAGAAATAACATACGATTGTCTAAGAAAATGTGAAAAATAAACAGATATAGTTCATCATACTAAAGAAACATGCACTTCATACTCCAAATTCTAAAAAACGTTGGACCCACGCCGTCCTCTCGTCCTCATCTAGGCTGAGAAATTCAGTTTGTGCCTGGTCAACAAGATGACTGTAAGCGTTAAGATATTTATCTTCACCGACGATGTGCTTTATACTTTTCAAGAAGGCATGGCATTTCCTCATTTCCAAATTATTTTGGGCACTTTATTTTTTGGCCTTCAACTGATAGTATTCTCCCCTCATTTGCTGAGAGAACGCAAATTTTTCGTATGCTTCATCTTGCCTTTAAAACTTTGTTGCCTTCGCGGTGCTTCCGCCACTACCATTTGATTTTCTTTTACCTTTGACCCCATTGACACGCTGTCCTCCCTTTTTATGGGCTTTCCTTTTTTGTACATGACAACTTCCTCATCACGTGTGGGGGGCGGTAGTGTACGTGGACTTGCAAATGCACCATTTGCCAATGAGCTAGAAATGAGCTCGTCCAATTCCTCAAAATGGTCAAGGCCTTGGTTATGGAATTTAGCAGCCTTTGGATTTGCCTACAAGGAAGTTATTGAGGACACATTATTGTTATTGTATTCCTTCTAATGTTAGGGGATGAAGTTAAAAAAGTGAGATCCTAAAGTTCACATACTGCGGGCTACCACAGCCTCGGGTGGATGGGGGTGGCCCGAAAAATAAATGTGTTTTGATTTGAAAAATTAAAGAGTCGCCACTCAGATTTATAGTTTGCCACCCGAGAAACCGTTTTGATTGAAAATTGATTGTTTGAATTTGAAAACCAGAGATTGTTTGAGGGTTCGGAAGCCATGTTACAAAGGGGGAAGGGTTTTACGGCACCCCACTCGCCCGATTTAAAATCGGTCTCTACTAAACATTTGCGGGATTTTTGAAAGATACTCTTAAAATATTTTTTGTTGCATTGTCTATTTTTCATCGAGCAGTTAGCACATATTGAAAATTAAAACAGTGTATGCATGTGCTGGTGTATAGTGTATATTGATGAAATAATGCAAAACATGGGATAATGCATGAGACATAGAAATCGACTTCTGAGGCCACTCCCGAGCGCTCAGGAGTACTGCTTCACAGTCCTGCAAATTCTGGTTAGACGAGCACACTTAAGTAATTGGAACGAAATAAATATAGATCATTGTTCAGTAGACAATTTGAACAACCAAGAAATGGTCCTTGTCATCCGACTTTTGCTTCATTGCATTTGAAATCGAATTAAGAAAGGATAGATTCTGAAAACACTAGAATATTCCATAACAAGAGTGTTGTAGATGGGTATCCAAGGAAGATGAGACCTTATCATGTAGGCATTGATACATTATCTTTTAATTTTGCTTTCTAAAAAATGACAAGCTACTGAAGCAATTATAAATTTGTATTGTTAACAACGGAATTTAGAAATAATAGATATTGGGCCCATGATCATCATCATTTTCCTTGAATACTTGATAGAAAAATACGAAGCATGAACAAAATACTCCTGAGCACTCGGGAGCAGTCCTGAGCACTCAGGAGTACCACAGAGTCTTATTTGAAAAATGGCGTTTACAGCTCTTTTGCCCTGAATTTTATGCTAAAGCCATTCAATCACACCCCCAGTATGAAATACTAGAATGGCTGAATGGTCTCCTTCAAAAGGATAATAGCCCTTTCTATTGAAAAAAAAGTAGAAGAAATCTACCTTTATAAATGGGACCTTTGCTTCTTAAATAGGCCTTGAAAATGGAATGAGACGAAAAAATCTCAGGAACTAAGAGTACAATTCCTTAGTCTCTTGAATTTTCCTGAATGGTTTTGAAGTGATTTTGATTTTTGGCAAGACCTTGAAAGATGGTTTTCTTTTTTTGAAGGAGAGTTTTCTTTTGAAAATGAGAGAATGAAGGTGCAGAATTTTGTGGTATTTTTCTGGTGCCCAAAACGCAGCATTGAGGCTTGTAGACACCCCAATCCGGACCTCAGAGGGTCTTTGGACGTCCCGGTGATGAAATGAAGGAAATAATAACTTCAAGAGCTTAGATGAAGGACTCTCCTAAACCAAAAGCCTAACAGAAAAGCCCAAGGGCCCGGAACTGGACCCTTAATACCGTACGGCACATCTCTACACCGCACGGCATAATGAGATTCATTATGCCGCACGAGGTCATGAGGTCAACCGCACGGCATTTTGGATAAAGTTCTGATTGGTTCAGCTAGCTGTCGGCAACGCCCACTTGAGCCATAGCTACAAGTTAGCTTAGCTGAAAAAACACTTCTAGCCCGCCTAGAAAATACCTCCCCCATTTGAATCCAAAATCTTTGGCTCTTGCCTATAAATATAACCCTCCACTCAAGAGAAAGAGGCCCTGAATTATCTTTCTCTCTCATTATACTTTCACATCCACTCCTCACTTCTAAGTCTTGAGAAAGTTGCTCCAAAAATATTCTATAGGCACTTTCCTTCTCAAGATGCCTCCATTTTCCTCCTCATCATTAAAGTGAGCCCTTTTACTCATTTTGAGATCCTATCTACCAAAACACCCAACAATCATTCACAACCCTTTTTTCTCAACCGGTCTTACCCGCACTCATCCGTTGTTGTCCGTCCTCATCCAAGCTCAAAATCAAAGGTATAAACCAGTTTCCTTCGGATAGGCTCTGCCTTTATCCCTGAGGGAACTTTCCTATAGTCAGGCTTAACCCCTTTGGTTAAATACTGACTCAAAAACCATTTTCAAAAATAAAAACAAGCCACTGTGCTGGCTGCACTACGCCGTGCGGCACTTTGATGCGTCGCACAGCATAATGTGGTCAAGCGCGCGGTGTTCTGCTAGTTATTAACTGCTTATTTGAACTATCTGGATCATAGCTATCTCTTCATCAAGCCTGCTGAGATATTAGTCATCAGTGCTTTCAGAATAAGATCATATCTACAAGCCATGTTTGGTCTTATAAACAAAGCTTCCTTGATCATTTTGAGTGAATAAACGCATTAAAAGTTATTTTTACGTTCATGGCTTGAAGGAATGGTCCCCTCCTAAGATGATCCAGTAACTAAAACACTTTCTAATGTTTGTTAAAAACCTTGTGTGTAACATGCAATATGCCGGGCGGTGTTCTCGAAGCTGATGATGGCCTGATAACAAAACAGATACCCCGCACGTGTATTATAAAACCGTGCGCAATATTGTAATATGCCGTGAAGGAGGTTGCTGAGGTCCAAACAGTTTTTCTTTGTCGAAAAGTTCTTTTCTTCAGCATCATATTTACCATTCTTGTACAGATAGCACCACGTGCACGTCGACGTGATATAGTTTCCCATGTCCCTTTCCCCCTTGCTAGTTTATTAAAGAGTTTCATTTTTCAAAGATTTATGAAAATTTTCCCCTTTTAAAATGTTTAGAAGAAACCGGTTTTGCGGAGCGAGCGGGGTGCTTTTCAACAAAACCTTCCCCGCTCGTAAAGTGGCTTCCGAACCTGAAATTTCAACGTTTTCGCTAGACCAAATGCCTTTTTGAAACAAGTTCTCGATTTCTCGAATCATCCATCTCAAAAATTCGGGTGGCGACTCTTTTGGGCGCGCGCCGGTCGGGGGGGAGCCCACAAAGCTGCTATTTATAGGCCAAGGGAAATTGAATTTGAAATTTGCAATTTAAATATAAAATAATATAAAAATATTTATAAAGAGACATGATTTGATCTCTCTGAAAATTCAAGTCAAAACTACTGTAACAATGACCAACGTGATTGAAAACATGGCCATGTGATGACTAAAAAAAGCTGAAAATTCAAATTCCTATGGAAAAGTTGTTGACCTGAGCGCTCAGGAATGAGCCAAGATCTGGGGTTTTTAAAGCAATAAGTCCTGAGAGCTTAGGACTGATTTTGCCAAATTGATTTTGATTTTGAAAGTCCAAGAAGCAAGGTCCAATCGTAGCCGAGGCTTGTACTAATCCAAATTCATCATCGGAGGGGCCAAATGGCCACAAATTAAGGAATTTAATAAGTTCAAATTGGGGTGTCTACACATACCTGGAGGTACGTTTGCCATACGTCATCCGGTGCTATGACAGTTTGTGATGCCTCATCCCAACCGAACCCAGTTTAATGTTTTATATGCTTAAACATCTTATACTCTTTCTTAATGCGAGTAAACTTTTCTCTAACCTTAGGAATAGTGTACCCTATTTTCCCCGTCCTCACTCCCCACTCTCTCAATATCTCATGCCATTGTAAGTCATTAAATTGTCATGAGTTTTTGAGTTGGTCGCTTCCTCCCTCCTAGCCACCTCAACCATTATGTGAATGAATTTTTCCATGTTCACATAACTCCATATGTCAATATCGTTTTGTGTGCGGTCCATTGTAGGCTTACATATGGGAGAAAAGTTATGAGGATATATGAAATTAGTGACCAGAAGATATAATAGATTTAAGTGGATTATGAAGAAGAAAGTGTAGGACTGTAACAAGTGCATGTACGAAGGGGATGCTAACAAGTAATAGTGCATGTACCAGTGGGATGATGTTCTTGCCGATGATAGAGTGTGCTGAGGACACAAGAGATGGAGCCAGATGTTTCCTGTTTTGTGAAAGTGGAGTTGGAAGCTTAAACTTCAGTGATGGGTGTTGACCTAAAAATGAGAAAAATACCCAAATAGCAAATAGCATCAAAACTTGCCACCAAACAAGGCAATAGCAACAGTGCAAATGACCACGGAAAAGCTATATAGCAGCAGAAAATGACACCATACGGAAGTCCATTAGTAACATAAATGACACCCAAAAATGAGTTCAGACATAAGAGTAAGAAGAGCAACAACACAGCAGCAACAAACCACATAAATTCAACCTTATAAAACACGTAGCAAGATACATAAACTAACAATATATTAAAAGTGCCTTCTTAACAAACAAATCACCAGAGTAGGCATTATGCCTTTTCCAAACTTACGAGTTACTTTACACATCCTTAATTTGTAAAAGAATGTCTTTTCGCCTCTTTTACCAGGGAGATATTGGGAGAGTTTGGATTACAATACACTATCAAGGAGATAAGTGTTATCCACTATGCAGACAGAATATGGAAACTGCTTGGGGGAAATCTGTGGATTTTATTGGTTTTAATTTTGGGAAATATAGCAACCTTATATAAGCAAAACAGATTGAGTCATACATTAATCGAGTATGATTGCCTTAACAAAAATGATACGGAGCAGGACACTCAAAAGTAAGCAAATAGCACAATTTCAAGAACATGTGTTATATAACATAGACTTCAACAATGAATAAAATACATCCTCATGGATCTCCTTTAATATGGTGTAAATCCTGGGCCTATGGACATGGATATAGCTTGACTGCGCCTCACATAGATTTGGCTTTTCAAAAACTATAAACTAACAATAGCAACATCGTGGACGAGCGTACAAGTATGTTTTTCTCATTGGTTTGGTTCAACACCATGGACGAGCATACAAGCATAACTTTAGTTCCAAACAAGAAATATTCTCACAAACAAGTGTAGGTTTCTCATATACAAGTACGTTTGTCACAAACATTTTCTCAAATAGTTGGTACGCACATGTAGGTTGTTTAAACCATGAATAAGAAACAGAAAGGGTATGGGGCGAAATACCTCTACCTCTTCAAACCTTGGTAGAACGAAGGATCCATTTACCGCACCTCACACCGTTTTCGTAGGGGTCCTCCGTTGTGTCGGTGTCGAGAGACTGTGAGGTTGGTATGGGTGGAGCTTCTCTTTGGGCATTCTCTGATTATAAATGCCAAAGTAGGGTCTTGAACTGAACAGTAACACTCGAATAGGTCAAGATCGCAGAAGTCGCAGGCCTAGGGTTCCAAACCTGTGGTTCCAAATTAAATCCACACAGTGAAACAACTAGGAAGAGAGAGAAAGGATCTAGGCGCATGTAAGATTCAAAGTTGTTCAGTGTGTGTGTGAGAGAGGGAGGGATAGGGGAGAGAGAAAGATGGATAGATGAGAAAAAGAGATCGATGAGACTGTTTGATGAGAGAAAGAGAGAGAGCATGTTACTTCTATTGGAAGAGAGGGGGAGGCAGCTTTGTACAGGTTTCGTTGAGGAAGGCAGCTGTAAAAAAGGCTGTCAACGATAAGATTGGGATAAATGATATTTTTATTTTCCCCTGGAATAAAAGTTAACCGAACATGAGTTTTGGATTTGGTTCATAATCTGGGATACAACTACTTAACTGAACAAGGGCTTTATGTTTTTGAAATCATTGTCTTATAAAAAAAATTGAGATCTATCAAACAAGATTCATATTGCATATTTTTAGCAATATACATCAAGTAATATAAGTCATTGAAAATGTACGCAAAACCGTAGTGGACAATTAAATAGAGATGGAGGAAATATGCGTTAACGATTTGTAAAATCTAGAGATTGAATGGTACTTGAAATGACATGTTTAAGCATGTAGTAAACTGCATTAACATTTGGTTGAGAGACTCGAATATAACATCAAGAAGAAAAAAATTTGCACTTTGACTTTCTTAGTGGTCAAAATTGCAAATAACACAATTTCTACTGCCTTGTTTGCACGACTTCTTGAAAAATATTTTCCAACTTATTACCTCTACTTCCAATTACGGAGTATTACTCTAATTTCTCTTTCCTCTATCCAATAATTATTCTCATTTCTCTCTCTATTTCTCTTCACTCATTACCTCTATTTTTAATCGTTATCCTAATTTCTCTTTCCACTCATTACCCAAAAACCAAACTAAAAAATTTTCAAAACATCTTCCCAACAAAACAAGCACAACAAAACTTAATTTTCAGAAGTGCGTTTATATAAAATGGATTTCAAAAATCATTTTCTGGACATTTACTCTCTTTTACGACATTTTGTGTGTTCTTAATTTCATGTACTGGACAACAACATTTAAATAAATTTGTGCCATTATCATTTATCCACTTCTTTTTTTTTTAATTTTTAGAAAAGTTATTTGACCAGCTCAGCCTGTTTTTCTTTGGTTTACAATCATGAGACATCTCCACATGAAAAAAAAGCTATGATCACAATTCACATCCTCCCCCATGCCATCACTAATTTTACCTAATCGTGTCGGTACCAAAAAGAAGAAATAGTACTCCACTAAAAATCCATTTAGTTGTTGTGATCTGAGTAGATTTTTTGAGTTTGAGGTCACATATATATATTTTTGCCATCTACTCTATCGCAAGGGACTTAAAGAGGGGATGAATGCTTACAAAAATTTAATTTTGTCTAAGTGGATGAGAGTATAAAAGAGAGACCAACTGCATTACACCCCACCTACGCCTTAGAGCAGAAAAAGAGCAATGGAGTAACTCTTCACCGCATATGCCCCAATCAACTCATTATTTTCCGCCTTGACTCATTATTTTCCGCCTTGATGTACTCCCGAAAGCAACAAAAAACACCGGTCAAAGATTAGCCAATAAAAAGGGACTAATGTCGTTGTCATCATTATCAAGAAAAAGAAAAGGGACTAATGTTGTAGACCCCATTCCCCTAATGTTCGCCTCTCCCAAGGTCCCGATGGGAAGGAAACCTTTACAATGACATAATCAACGACATAATGCAAATTATACTAACAAAATGAAATCCCAAATCCAACCGGGATAAATTCCTCTTCCTACCCCATCGCTCTATTCCCCACTGTACTTTCGTTTTTGGTCCATATCCCGGGTCTAAAACTATAATCTGTAACGTTCATTTTAAAGCATTTTCAATTCATCTTCTAAAACACAAAAATAGAGAATGAATGTGACATATTGAGGAGAGATTTTGTAATTTATTCTCTTTTTTTTTCACTTTATGAGAGAATATTGGAGAGACCCATGATACTATTTGGTTTCCAAAAATAGAGACTCTACCCCTATTTTGGAGACCAAATCTCTAAAAGTACCATGGGTTTAGGCCTATCAATGGGCCGGATCCAACAAATCCGATAAGACTCGAATCCGAAAATTCGAATCTGATCCGAAAGCTTTTTTACTTCAAAAATTTTAGCAAAAAAAAAAAAAATTTTTAAAATAAAAAAGAAATTCTTAAACATTTTTTTTTCAAAATAAAAAATTTATAGTTTTAAATTTATAGTTTTTTTAAAAATAAAATTTTGGATCGGATTGATAACGGATTTAATCCAATCCGAATTCCATCTGTATTTGGATTATAGGATTCGGATTATCGGATCGACGTTATCGGATCCGGATCAGATCTGGTCCATTGATAGGCCTGCATGGATTCCTCCAAGATTCTCTTATAAAGTGCAAAAAGAGAAATAAATTACAAAATCTTCCCTTAATATGTCACATCAAATCTTTATTTTTGTGTTTTAGAGCTTGGTTGGAGATGCTCTTATAGAACACGCAAAAACCTTTAAGCCTGCAAAATCTCAATATGATCGGAGATTGATAGACGCGTGAAAACATTGCAAACTTTTATGAAAAATGAATGATAAACATGTTCTACAGTTTAACCTTACAATTTATGAAAGGAAAAATAAACTTTTTCGCATATCTATCGGTCTCCGATGATATTGGGATTTTACAAGCTTACGTTTATTTTTGCATGTTCTACAAGGTCAACAATTCGGATCATAGTTCAGATGCAAGATATGGACAAAAGATAAGAGTTGGGATGGGGATGGAAAGGAATTGATCTTAATCCAATACTTATCTAATCTAATCCAACCTCTCAACAATTCCCCTTCATTCAGAGCTCCCTTCTCGCATACTGCTCTTGTTGCCCCCAAAAAACAAGTCCTCCGTGACCGGAGAAATTTTTCGATACCGGTGAGTATATTCACGTGGTATTTGCTCGTCACATTCAAGTCGTCTAATATATTTTGAACGGCTCGGATTGAAATCGTTTCTCTCTTTTCATCCCAACACTTTTTCTCATTTTTCTCTATCCAAATCCGAATCGTCAAAAAACACAATTGACGGCTCTGATGTACCGAACGGACAACACATTGTACCCAACGGCACTGAAATTTTTTTTCCCGTGACCGGCTCTACTTCTCATCTTCTCTCTCCTCTTAATATATAAACCCATCTCGAGCCACACTCATCAAAACCCAGTATCATCACTCTCTCACTCTAGAGTCCACAACAATGGCGGAGAGAGTGTCTATCTTTTCCGTTTTGTTCGCTCTCTGTTTCTCCGTCGCCCTCTCCAGAACCCTGCCTCCGCAAACCTCCAGAACCGCCACCCTCGACGTCTCCGCTTCCATCCAAAAAACCCTCGAAGTGTTCTCCCCCGAGTCAAATCAGCTGGACCAGGCCTTCTCGCCCCCGTCGTCATCCCTCTCTTTCCGGCTGCATTCCCGGTCCACGGTCCACAGAGCTCAGCACCGCGACTACAAGTCCCTCACCCTAGCTCGACTCGGCCGCGACGCCGCCCGGGCCAAATCGCTCCAGGCCCGGCTGGATCTGGCGATCAGCGGCATTGCCGTGACGGATCTGGAACCGGACGGTGATATGGTGTTCGAGGAGGAGGCGTTGCGGGCGCCGGTGATATCGGGGACGAGCCAGGGCAGCGGCGAGTACTTCTCCCGGGTCGGGATCGGCCGCCCCCCGAGCCAGGTCTACATGGTGCTCGACACCGGGAGCGACGTCAACTGGGTGCAGTGCGCCCCCTGCGCCGACTGCTACCAGCAGACGGACCCCATCTACGAGCCCTCCTCTTCGACGTCGTTCTCCCCTCTCACCTGCGAGACCAAGCAGTGCAAATCCCTCGACGTGTCCATGTGCCGCAACAACACGTGCCTCTACGAGGTCTCGTACGGGGATGGATCGTATACTGTGGGAGACTTCGTGACGGAAACAGTAACGTTCGCCGACTCGGCTTCTGTGTCTGACATAGCCATCGGCTGCGGCCACAACAACGAGGGCTTGTTCGTGGGAGCAGCCGGGCTGATCGGCTTGGGAGCCGGCGCGCTGTCGTTCCCTTCCCAAATCAACGCCTCTTCCTTTTCCTACTGCCTCGTGGACCGCGACTCTGATAACTCCTCCAGTCTGGAGTTCAACTCGGGGACGCCGTACGAAGCCGTCACGGCTCCGTTACTCCGGAACAGCAAGCTCGACACGTTCTACTACGTCGACCTGACGGGGCTCAGCGTGTCCGGGGAGTTACTGTCAATCCCTCCCTCGTCGCTGCGCCTCGACGGCACCGGCGACGGGGGAGTCATCATCGATTCCGGGACGGCGGTGACGCGGCTGCAGTCGAAGGCGTACGCCTCGCTCCGCGACGCCTTCACCAACGGGACGAAGAGCCTGCCGTCCGCCAGCGGCGTGGCGCTGTTCGACACGTGCTTCGACTTGTCGTCGATGACGAGCGTGGAGGTGCCGACGGTGTCGTTCCGCTTCTCGAACGGGAAGGAGGTGGCGCTGCCTGCCAAGAATTACGTGATACCGGTGGACTCGAACGGGACGTTCTGCTTCGCGTTCGCGCCGACGGAGTCGTCGCTGTCGATCATCGGGAACGTACAGCAGCAGGGGACGCGGGTCAGCTTCGATCTTGCCAAATCCACGGTTGGGTTCTCCCCGAATAGTTGCTAGTTTTAAGCTTAAACCGGTTTAATGGATTTTACTACGGAGTATTTTATTTTGTTTCGTGTAGTTGTTGGTTTTTAGATTGTTTTGATTTGAGTGAGTTGGATAGTGTGGGCCCCGCCTAATAAGGGTAAGGTGATGCAGTGGGACTGCCCGTGGCCTGTGGGTGTGTGCGTGATTATTAGCTAGTGCCCGGTGGTTTTGTATAGTGGTAAATTAATTGGAGGTTTGAGGGTAATAGCGGAACACTGGTGAAGATGTTAGTTGGTCTTGTTTCGCTAAGGAAAATAAGAACTTATTTCTGGAATTAAAAGTGATATGAAGAAAAATGATTTATCTCGCAAAATAAAAAAATAAGTAAGAATAAAAATCTTAGCAGGACGAAGCCTTATAGTACTCCACTAGAAATGCATATGAACTCGTAAGATGTTGGACGGGTGAGGACAGGTAATTGAAGAAATTGATGCTCGGCTGGTTAAGGTTTGATCCACCTCGGCTCATTTAGTTATTGAGTTGAGTTTTGAACTTATTTATTAAAAGAATCAAACTCAAAACTCAAAAGCTCTTCTCGATTCGTTTACATAGGCGCGTTTAGTATACTAAACTTGCCTCATTTGCACCCCAAAAACTGTTCACCCAACAACCTTTAGGGGGTTCAAAAATCTTACACACCCCTCTTCTCCCATTCGTGGGTTCATCTTACATGCATGTGCGTTGATCCAATAAATCTCATAATAGATAACATATTTGGAAATTATTACACATCAATCAGGGATTAATGCACTACTAGGCATGCAAATAATATTGCATTTTGTCCATTTTGGCTTCACACCACGAATGTAAATTATTCATGCGTGATTCATGTTCAAGTAAGCTCACTTTTTATATAAATGCTCGTTTATGCGGGAAGTGTGTGTGTGGGGGTGTTGTGATTCATCTTCAAGTAAGCTCGCTTTTTTTTATTATTATATTAATAAAACACAAGGATGTTGAGACCACACAAAAATAATTTAAAAGAAGGGCTAAGATTCATTTGATCCAAGAGTTGATAAGGAATTTTGCAAATGTAATGTAAATGTCCACATTTTTTGCAGTAATTGCGCAAAAAGACTTTGCAAATGTAATGTAAGGATCCACATTCTTTGTAGTAATTGCACAAATGCCACCAATCTTTCAATTCCAAAACTCTATAAGCAAATTGATAATTCTTTGTAGTTAGCTTAAAAGTTTAGTTAGGGAGTGCTGTAAGCATGAGTAATTCTCTTTCGTGCCACTAAGAAAAGGATTATATACTACACACTAATGAATCGATTTGTGTTTGAACCACTAACTCGCAAGTGCCTTAGAATTTCAACAGGGGTGCGTAGTGCAGTAGGCACGAACAAACACTCATTTATGCGGGAATTTGGGAGACCAATTTCGCATTATTGTTATGAGCTTGAGGTGGTGTTTTCATGGGGTTGGAAGCGATTAGGCAGGCATGGGAGAAGTTTTTCAGTGTCGGGTGAGCATCAGCCACGTGGTGCTAAGCATTATCTCGGGCGTCCAAACGTGTTTTGGACGGTTCAGATTTGTTTGGATAATTTTTAAGTGTAAAATTACCAAAACACCCCCTCAATGCCAAACAGATCTGAGCCGTTCAAAATACGTTTGGACGGTCGAGATGCGTGCTCGGCACCATGTGGCCGGTGCCAGCTCGGCACTAAAAAATTCTTCCACGCAAGGGAGTCAACCCCGTTTTGGAACTGTTTGACAGTATATAGATTTAGGGCCAATGGGTTTGTAGTTCAATGACACTTTCTCGCCTCTTCCACAAAGAAAGAGAGAGTTCGATTCTCGTCCAGAGTGTGAGTGCTTGTTGTGGTGCCCTTTGGGCTTGCCCCACCTATATGCCGCTTAGCAGTACCCTACTCCCATCTTTTTAGGAGCAAGCTAGATATTTATCGAGTGACAAATTTTTTTTTTTTATTTAGGATGTGTTCCGTTAACTTAAATAAGTACTTTGAATTAAGATAATATATTATAAGAGAATAAGGCTCCGTTCCGGAATGCGAAATAAGTCCTTATTTTTTAAGAAGGCAATTTCAAGCTCAAAAATGATGGGGTTATTGAAATCTAAAAATATGCAATATGGATCTTGTTTGAAAGATCTCATCAAGATCTTTAATATGATGCAAAAAAAATTAAAAAAATATTTTTCATGTACTTTATTTTTGAGTTTGAAAATATAAAATAAGCTGCTTATTTTTTAAGAAGGTTTTTGGAACGGAGTCTAATTTATCTCATCAAACAAAAAATAAGTCTTTAAAAAATTAGAACCTTCGCGGGGGCCTGAATGGGCAGAATAAACTACTCCCTCCGTCCCTTTTTAAGTGTTCTGCTTCGTAACTCCAACTTATTAAAATGACATCATCATTATACCTTTCACATCAACTTTTTAAGTATCCTGCTTCGTAACTCCAACTTATTAAAATGACATCATCATTATACCTTTCACATCAACTTTTTCCTCCACTTTCCTTACTTATCCATCATCATTACACTTTTACCCACTTATTTTTCAAAATAGAATATACTTTTAGGGACAAAATAGACAATTCACCAATTTTTACCCACTAACTTTACAAATTTGACACTTATTAGGGGATAGCCCAAAATGAAATACTGGACTATAAACTATAAATAAGGGACGGAGGGAGTAGTATAAGCTTTGAAAGGAAAAAAATACTCCAATAGTAAAGCTTATTAGCAGAAGGTCTTACCTCTTTTCTTTTTCTTTTTCTTTTTCTTTTTCTTTTTCTTTTTTTTTTGGGTCAAACGGAAATTTGCAGAAGGTCTTGCGAGCAAGGGACCAAGAGTCAAAGTGGGTAGTCAAGTACTACTACTATTTGCAGTAGACAAGTGGCTAGATCGTTGCTGATGATAAAATCTCATAAATAAAAGGGCTTATTATTAGCAATAATTCTAATGACACACCCAAATACATACCCATATTCACATGAATAGTGAGTTTCATACACATACTAGAAATAGAATGTGTAGTGTGTGTGAAACCCACCACTCATGTGAAATAGATTGTTGGGTTGGGTTGGGTTTGCTGATGGGCGTGAATGACGGGAATCCGCTTTATTCTCGCGGACATGTTTCCACTTTTCTTGCGATCTGAGATTGCGTGTAGTGGAAACACGACTATTATTGCTATAATATATTACATGCATCTCCATCCTTAGAATTTTTTTTTTTTATTGATCCGACCATCCTTAGATTAATAAAATAATAAGAGTTTATACTTTATACGCTTTAATGCGCGGTGGTAGAGGGCCCAGCTGGGCGGTGCCTCAGAAGTGCTCCCGTGAATAAAAACAGATATTGTACGTTTCTTTTCCTTTTCTGGGACCTGTGCAACATGTCCCTCCGGGAGCAATAGATTAGATTACAGTAATGCTGTATGCGAGGGGTTGTGGATGGTGTTGTGTACCTAGACTTTTTTAACAGATTAGGGGGTGATGAAGTTGTTTTTGGTGCGCTTGATCGATGACCCACGAACAAGAACTGAGGATAGATGTGTGGTGCCAAGCAACACCAATCCGATGTCTTAAGTTGGTTGATTCTCAAGCTATGTCACGGCAAGAGTTACATACCTGCCCTTTTTAAAAAAAAATTATCAAGAACGTGATTTTATAAGTGTATAGGAGGTTGAATCCCCTCAGGGTTATGATCATTGATTCATTGGATCTCGGAGGGTGGATAAAGATGGCACTAGTAGAGTCCAATGACCTTAGCCTAGTCCAATGGCCTTAGCCTTCCAGACCCTTTCTAGGATTGGGAATTTCCCTTGGTTTTGGACTTTTCATGCTTATCTTCATGGTGATAATCTTTTCCCCGTGGAGATGGGAGGTGGTTGTAAGGAGTCCTTGCCCCTCAGGACCTCCTGAGGTGGTCTGCCTAACCTCCGTGCTAAAAGGCCCGTGCTACTAACAGCCTAAGCAGACCTTAACTCGAGCTAAGTTGCAAGGATGGTGTCAGTAGGGGCGGTCGCCCCTGCAAGAAGAAAAAATAAACTCTACTGTTATATTAAAAAAATAAATTTCCTATGAAGGTACAAAGGCTCGCCCCCTCTAGTATTTTGGAAAAAAAAAAATCAAGTAATGGTAACCTTTGAAATACAGGATACTAACACAAAATTTTAAAGGCTAAAATATAGCGAAACATAAAATTTAAGGGTTAACATTGTGAATATTCAATTAATAAAACTCTCAAATTTTTACCCACAAAAATCTCCCACCATTAAGATTTTGAAGGCAGTTGGAATAGAAGAGAAGAGATTTTGTATATGTATGTTTTTGATCAATCGTTTCACTAGATAGAATGAGATATGTTGTTTACTGCTCTTGCAATATGTTAATTTATTAAAAGCATAATTAGGTATGAAGTGTTGCTATTTTGTACTTTTTTTAAGTTCTAATATATTTACATTGTTATGCATGTTTATTTTTATTTTTTATCTCGCATACATGGTCGCTCCCATTTAGTGAAATTCTTGACTTCATCCCTAATTGCAAGGGCGGAGGTGTGTAGAGGGGGGAGTAGCATGTGCCACCCCTGTTCCCAAAATATAAAAGAAAAAGAAAAGAAAAGAAAAAAAAAAGAAAACCTTATAGAAAAGGTTAAATAAAGAGTATGTGAAGAAGTTGAAACAAAAGTGTGCTTTGGTTAACTGGTTAATGCGCATGCGGTGATTGTCGACGGGCGTTCATCAAAGCACGTCCTGGGCCGTCATTTTCCAAAATTCTCTTCACTAATTGGAGAGGCGCGTAACCCATTTGAACATTTATTTTTTCCACAAGTTTAGTATTCTATTGTATGTAATTTCCCCACAAGTTAAATATTTTTATTGCACAATTCTTTATAGATTTTGGTGAGTGTAAATAGACGTATAAAATGAATTCAAACATTTCGATTTTCAAACTTTTATCTTTATTACAGTACTTAATCTTCAAAACCACATTCCACTTATTTTTCTTTGTTATACATGCCACAAATTTTGTTTAAGACTTAAGTTGAGTGAGTCGAGATTGGAAAATGCTCCAAGTCCAAGACTACTGTTTATTCTTGTGCCCAAATTATTGTTCATGATCCATGGCCTGATGTCCACCCTCCACAAATTTCAATATTTTTTTTATTGTTTATTGTTTTTTTATACTATATATTAATGGATGATTAAGATACGAAAACATGGATTTTTTAGGATATTTATGTGCGGTTAATGTTGTACAAGTTCACATTTTTCTGCCATTTATTATATGGATCTTCTTGGTGCCACCTCTAACTTTAAATCCTGATTCTGCCATTACCTGATTGGTTGGTTGTCGGTTCATACTCATAGAATTCTAACTACAAACTTTCTGAACTTATTTATTGTTCTTTTTAGTAACAAACTTAGAGCATTTTCAGCAATTGTATAACACAGCGAAAGTTAAAAAATTCCAAGGTCTCAGTCAAGTTTTAGGTGCTCCGGCCGCTAAAATCCTGAAATGACAATTAACCCTTCAATTTTACTTTCTTTGTAAAATCCAAAGTATAAAGTATCAACTTCAAGCTTTAATTGGGTCCTTTGCCGGTAAGTGAGGGAATTGGTCCCATGGGAATTTAGTCAAGCTACGCATAAATTGATCCGAACAATTTAAATTGTAAAATAAATTATCATCTTTGGTGATGATCCAAAAAAAAAAAAAATCTTCAGTAGCTGCATATTTCGACTAGTTTTTAACAAAAAGCACCCAATTGTTCTTATACCCTTGGTTTGACATGTGAGATTATCTATAGTCTAGGTAGGAAAGTGTGAGTCTTTCTTTGATGGTGCATTTTTTCAGATTGGGCTAGAGTTTTTGGGAATATGGGTCAATTACTTAGATTGGCTGTAAATTATCAGGAAAATGATAGCCCATGACGTATTTTGATAATCAATATCTGCCAAAGATATACTAAGAACATTTTTTTAATGCTGAAAATTTTCTTGGTGGGTATTAATTATCAAAACACGTACTGGACCGTCATTTTCCCTAAATTATCCTTTTAAATACCATCGGACGGCCCTTAATATTGAATCTGGGCTGGATCGAAAGCGACGGCCCTTAATATTGAATCTGGGCTGGTGATTCTATCCAACCCAAGAACAAAGCTAACCTGTGTACAAGAGTAGGTGAGGTTTCCGTCACCTATAAGCTGGTCCAAACCTAGAGGCTATAGTTTTCCTTTCAATGTGCTAAAACTGGCTCTATGTTTGAACTCCCGTGGGCCTGTGTGATTTTAAAATAGAGAGATGATATAAACACTTCCTTTTTATCCATTGCCACATCCTTTTCTCTGTCTTTTTGTTCATGTAAAATTACCAAATTGCCTTTCATATGGAAAAAGTGACTCTAAGAAAAGGGAATGACTTCGGTGTCCCCGGTCATTTTGGGGACACCGTAACTTTTGGCATAACAAAACCATTATAAGCATAACCAAATTCATTACAAGTATAACCAAAACCATTATAAGCATAACCAAAATCATAACAAGGCATAACTTGGTTGGTTATGCATTGGTTGATTTTTGGTTATGCCTTGATTGGTTTTTGATTATGCCTTGGTTATGCCATGTTATGATTCTATTATACTTGTAATGATTTTTGTTATGCTTGTAAAGATTCTGTTATGCCAAAAATTACGGTGTCCCCAAAATGACCGGGGACACCATAGCATCATCCGAAAAGGCCCTAAGAAAAAGGGGTAAGCTAGTTATTGCACCCAACTTACATTTTGTTAGTAGCTCCACCTGTTTATAGACAAAAATCCAAGTCTACCATAGTACCCCACGGTCAGCACCTCAGTACATTCGTCTGACTTTTTATTAGGACAAAGAGTACCCATAGTTTGATTTTTGAGGAGCCAACATTAAACAAGTTGTAAAAAAAGATACGTGGTTTCTAAAAAGACACGAATAGTGAAGTTTTGTCAACCAGTTCACCTCACCTCAACCGTGAAGTCGAAACCGCTAAAAAAATCAACCAACCCGTTAGTTTTAAAGGTCAATGAGTTGGCGGCGGATTAAAAATTGTCAACCTGGTTCAAGTATAGATTTGTTTGAAAAATACTCCCTCAAACCGTCTAATCAGACCAATGCACACCTCTACTAGTTGTGTGCGCAAAAAAAAAAAGAAAGTAAAAGTGCCCTTTTAAACTTGGTCTCAAGATCTCACCCTCATTACACATCGGCGTAAGTTCTAATACAAGAAAAGGCATGACTCCTGTATTAATGAGTGGTGAAAGAAGAACTCTTGAACGCTACGCGGGGCTCTAGGTGTGAAGTGTGAATTACATAATCAGTCGGGACATTGTCTTTTTTTTTTTTTTTGGTAAATCGGAAATGCGTCGGGACATTGTCAAGCAGTGCCCCCAACTCATTCTCTTTTGTACTTTTGTATAAGCTCCACACAATTTATTGTGAAAAAATGTACATGTGTGGTGAGAAAAGGGGTTGGAGCGTCGCTTGGGCATTCAATAATTTTTTCAAGGCAAAATTAAAAGTAGCACCGGTGAGGAAGCGACACGCATCAGCAACTGCACGATTAGCGTGTAAAATGCGTCATAATATAAATGGCCTCTGCCCTGCCTCCTCTGCCTTCTGGGCTCTGCCTTGGCCCCGTACCAATTAAAGACCAACTCGTTTCTTTCAAGCAAAGCCCTCTTAATTCTCTCTCTCTCTCTCTCTCTCTCTCTCTCCCAAACAAGAGCCAAGGAGTAAAACAAACCGGATCAAAAAAGGAGAGATTAAATTTTACTTTTATTTCCAAAATTATACACATTTTATATACTCCGTCCCTGATTGCAATACCAATAAATTAGACCAAATAGATTGCAAATCAAAAAGTTGAGCGGACAAAATTATTGTTTACGTAGTTTAAGAAAGAAGTTAAAAGAATGTAGATAGTATAGGGAATAAGAAGAAAAAAAAATTCCAAAAAAATAAAAATAAAACAAACAAAATACTTTTTCAAAACACCTTTCGGCATAGATTGTTTTACATAGATAATCCACATATATTTTGTGCGGCCTGAGATTTTTACTGAGTTTGTACCCTTTTTTCGAAAAATGGCCTCTAGATCCCTTGTGAGTTGTGAATTAACATATTTACTAACTTTCTCATAACCCACTAATGCATAAGATCATCCTCATTGTAATAATCAAAATTCAGGAGTTGCTAAAGTTAGCAAATAGTAATGTGTGCTAAAAAAAGTGTTTACATTGTAATAATCAAAACTTAGCACCTCCTAACCAATAATCAAATTTTGGGCATTTGCATAATCAAAACTAGCAATATTTTCGCCAATAACAAAATTTATTAGACCCCTTCTCACTCTCTTCTCTCCTCTTTCCTCTCCACAACTCTTACCCAATTAAAAGGCAGTATAGATATGAGTACATAATGTACCTATATATATATATACATATATGGAATGTACATACGATGTACATATAGATTTTGCGGTATCCACCTCGGGTCTCACAAAGATGATTTGAATTGTTCATTACTTTTAAAATATTTTTTTATGGAACCTTGTAAAAAATCAGCTTATCCCTATATTGGTAAGGATTTTTTTTATGAATTCAAGGAGGCGAAACTATTTAACTGTTCAGTTTCACTCCTTCAAATTCAGGAAAAAAAATCCTTACCGATATTAGGTTGAGCTGATTTTTGACAGGGCTTCATAAAAAAATATTTTAAAAATAATAGATGGTTTAAATCATTTTTGTGGGACTTGAGGTGGGCTCCACAAAATCCATATGTACATTCCATATGTACACATAACACTCATTAAGGCAACATGTTTATTTGATCAGCTGCCATTTTGGCAGCTAAATGCTTCCAAAAAAGAGCATCATTAATTCAAAGGGAAATAATATTTTCTTTTGTTTTATTTCAGCTTTCAAGTATTATTTTCCAAATATAATTGGCAACCCCAAATTAGCAAAACCTACGAAATAACAAAATGGTAGGAAAATTGTTGGGACGAAACAGTGGAATTTTTTTGGAGGGATGACATAAGCGTAAAATAGAGGTGAAAATTTTGGAGGGAAGGAATAAGTGACAATAGGCCCATTAATTTTGATTATAGGCAAAAAATAAACAATGTGAGACTTAACATTACTAACTTTAGCAATCTCCAAATGAATAATCAAAATCAATTTTGATTATTCAATTCTACTTATTACAATAAATATGTTCTAAAGATGACAAAAAAATAAAAAATAAAAAATAAAAATAAAGAAGAACTAGCCTCCGGCTTTATCAGCTTCAAACCCATCTCATCAACATCCCATCATCTCTCTCCTTCCGATTCTATTCTCTGTAAGGTTGTTCTTCTTAATAAGCCACTGGCTTTCCCGCAAAAAATGAGCCAAACAAATCTATAAAAAAACGAAAATAAGCCAATAAGCCAATTGTTTCGTCTTTATTAAAAAAAATTGGATTTCGGTAAAAAAAATTTACTTTTTAGATTCCTTTTGTCATGAGGATGCAATAATCCCTCAAAAATTGACAATAAGCCAAGTGATACGAAAAAAATTTGAATAAGGACAAAAAATAAGCCACTTTGGCTTATTTATCCAAACACCCCTTAGGGGTAATGATTGGAGAGAGATAGAGAGAGATGAGAAAGTAATAATTGAAAAAATAGGATAATAATTGAAGAAAGAAATAGGGTAATTATTGAAGATAAAACTAAAACTAAACGGTAAACCGAACAAAGCGACTGGAATGGCTGTGTTAAGGTTTGAAAACTACACTATAGTGTTAATATGTACTTCCTCCATTTTATTTTAAACATTTTTTTTTACGTAAAGTTGTGTTATTTTGGCTTTTAAAAAAATCTTATTTTTTATTATCTTTTTGAATTTTTTTGCACTATTTTAAAGTTACTCATTGAGATCTTTAAAACGATGCAAAAAAAAGTTAAAAATTAATTTCGAAAATACTTTATTTTTTGAGTTCAAAATTACACGGTCTTCTGTAGAGAACATTTAAATTGAGATGAAGGTAGTAAAATATGTATAGATATTTGAAAAAAATGTATTAATATCTGTAAAAGTGTAAAGTATTTGTGAAATATTTATTAGTATTTGAATTTGTTTGACATTATCCAATATCTACATATTGAACTGACGAAAACGAAAATAAGTACTTATTTTTTAAATTAAAAGTTATGTATTATAAAAGAATGAATTGTTTCATAAAATAGGGAATAAGACCCCATTTTGTTACGGGAAATAAATACTTATTTATTTTTTCACTTAAAGATGATGTATTGTGAGTGCCTGAGCGGTCTTGCTAATCTCCGCACATTAAACAGAAGATAATAAACATACAATGACAAATTATCCTGGCCGAATAATGGGCGGAGTTTAACATTTTCCAAAAAAATACTTTAAAACGGAAAAGCCTATGTCAAGCAAGTAGGGCTGGAATCGGAACAACCTCGGTGTAGGAGAGAAAGAATCTTGGTTATTTTTTAAGCATTATTGGTCCAGTAATGTTACATAGACCTCGTTTTGACTCGTTGGCCCTCCAGTCCTAGACGTGCTCCATTGGCTTATTAGTGGTCCAAACTGAGATTAATGCTTCATTAACTCTTTTGGGCGATAAGATGGACCGAACACCAATTATTACTAAAAAAATGTTAACAGAATATGATTGGGAAAATACGGAAGGGTATACTGGAGGAACACTAAAACAATAATACACTACAACACTAGAATCCGATTTACTATTACAGGGACAGATCGTAGTACTATAGTACACTAGTAAATTTACATCCAAGAATCTACTCTCTGGGGAGAGAGATATGGTTGCGTGTGCGAGTGTATTATCACCACTGCAAGTGTGGAAGACAGGCAACGGGCGCTTTCATTGCTCTGAGAATGCAGGAAATTAAAGCGAACGCGCCGCGTTTGAGATTGTGGGAGAGAGAGTGAGAAGAGAGAGAGAGAGAGTAGGCAGGGGCCTCTGTTTCGTGCATGTATCGGGAAACTAAAATGCTTCCTCCTCTCCGGCCTTGAAAAGGCCAGGTCAGGGGTCTCCCTCAGAAAACACAATAATCAAAAACAAAAAAGGCTCTGACGTTTCCGAAATTAAAAAAAATACCCGCCGTACAATACGCCATTGTAGTAGTCGTAGCACCAGGCTAGCCAGCAATATATCTCTTTGATTCTCTTCTGTTGAAAAAAGATAGCTCCAAGATTTTGTTCTCTCTCTCTCTCTCTCTCTCTCTCTCTCTCTCTCTCTGCTTCCCCTTTTCATGTCATCTTCTGAAATGAACTAAACTAGTAATCTTTCTCTTCTCCTTTCCCCATTTCATGTCATCTTCTGAAATGGACTGGACTAGTAATCTCTCCGCTGTTTGTATACCTGCATGTATATTCTACTAATTCAGAGAGAGAGAGAGAGAGAGAGGATAAGGGGAGATGCAGAGCTTCAAAGCAATAGCAGCTAACTCCGATATGTACTGCCACTCCCCCTTCTACCTAAGGTTGGTGGATCTTTCACATTTTTCGAACATATTCTTTTGTTGAATATACATGTACTAACAGTGTTAATTGAGAGGGGGTGCTCTGCCTTTTGTTTTTCTTTTTCCTGGAAACAGAGCTGATGAAAGCATTAGAAACCAGACGCGTTTCGCGGATCTTGGGGAGCTTGAACTATCCGCCGCTGGGTTTCATCACGACACCAATGCTGTTGATTTAAGCCGAAGTAAACACACCCCCCCCCCCCCCCCCCCCCCTCTCTACTTTCTCTCTCATATCCATTCTTCTGTCTCCAACAACCCCTGATCCTGATTACTCAATCATTTCTTTTTGGGTTTTTTTTTTCTGGAAATTCTTTTGTAGGCTCCATTTACAACAACCTGCATTTCGGAGGCCTCCCTGCGGTATATCTCTCATCCGCACCCACCCACCGACCTCTTCCTCCTCTCTCTCTCTCTCTCTCTCTCTCTCTCTCTCATCTCTGCTTCAATTTGTTGTCCTGTTTTGGTCTTTTTCCTGCAGGAGCTGGGTACGGCAGGAACAGAGGTGGAAACAGGGCAGCAATACATGTTGCACAAGGGGACTACGGTGGTGATTGGAGGTGGGGCTATGGGAAATGGGAATTTTGAAAATTGGGGAGATTCTGCAATGGCGGAAAATAGCCAACGGACTGAATCTTCCACAGACATTGACACTGACGATAAAAACCAGGTCTTTCTCCATCTCCTTTTCACTTCTGTCATTAATGTTTTATTTTTCCCATTTGGTGACCCCAAAGCCATGTAATAAAAATTTCCTTTTCACTTACATTAATCATCTACCAGAGACGCATATCGATCCATTACCTTGTAAAGATATGCATTTTTTTGACCTGGAATTTAATCAGCTACTACTACATATGCATACTGATGTTCTTTTGTTGATGAATTGCTAACCACTGGCGGAGCTAGGAAACGAAGTCGGAGGGGGCTGAACTATGAAATAAATTTTGGTTCGATGATTTTTCAAGACTAAATTTAGTCATTCAAGTTTTTACCGAACGGTTTTGATAAGTTGAAGAATTAATCTCGAGTACTGTTGCCATCCTATTTTTCGACGACACAGATCATTTTCGCACTGTATCATTTACCATAATTTAGTGTGCTCAAAATGAACATAAATTGGGTGAGGCTGGGCCGCACCACAATAGCTCCGTGGACCAGAATTTGTTAGTTCTTATAGCTATCGTATTACTACAAAAGAATGAAGTTTGAACATTAGCCAAAGTATATGATTCAGAACTTTAAGTAGTTGACCAATAAACATTTATCAGATTTTGCTGGCGTTGCTGCTAAAATATCTGGCTTAAACTTTAATCAGATTTTGCCGGAGTGTTCTCAGCTACAGCAGCCATCATTCAGATCATTATTCACCCATGGATTAAGCTGCTCATTAGCTAGAGAAATCATCGGGCGGAATTAATGAAAGTGTCTGAATTTTCCCTATTGTGGGTCAATGTGCTAGCTGGTTTTGTTTTGTGTGAAAATGCAATTGCTCGTCTGGTAGTAGATTTCTCATGGGATTATGAAAGTAATGGGGTTATTCTTAGTGTAACACATAGTGGATGGTAGTGATAATATTATGTACTCTTTCATCGGTAAGACTCTGAAGGGTAATATAGGGTGAATTAAGATGGCTAGGTCTCTACCATTGCACATTTTCTGCTAGCTAAGAAAACGTACGCCATGTTTGTTCTCTCACTAGTACAGAAATCACCTTCCTTTCGTGCTTCAAACCTGTGGTACCGTGGAACTCCAATACCCAGCGATTTATGTTTCCAAAAGCAAAAAATGGAATTGGTTTGGTCATTATGCTCAAAGAAGTATGTTTTGCAGGAATAATTTGAAAGTTCATGTGTTGATTTATTGGACTTTCATGGCTTGGTCTTAGACTAGAAGTACGTTCAAATTTTGTAATCTAGAGGAGTCTACTCTTATTGTACCACAAGTTATAGCATGTGGTTTACAACAGTACCATTCCTATTCCTCCTACCAGAACACTTCGTGTTTGAGGTAACATAATTTCAGAGCCATGCAAGACTCGTTCAAGGGTTTCCATAGATCCTTTGACTCTGTTGAAGGGCAAATTTACAGAGTTCATACCTTAGGGAACTTAGTGGTGCAACTCTGTCATATTGGTGACCGTAAACAGTTCCTGAATGAGATTCTGAGCTCTTAAAAACAACATTTTATTTATTTTCACAGGCCATGAAGTTTAAGCAGTATGAGAAATCTGATGTTAGTTTTTTATTTTTGATAACAGTCTCGTGGAGTTCAGGATGGAGCACTTGTTGTGGTGGATTCAATGGATCAGTCCAAGGGTGGAACAGGAGACCAGAAGGTGGTTGACTATATAATACTGTAGAAGTTGGACACATGATTCGACTTGTGTTTGTACATTAAGCTTTTGTTTTTTGTCATCTTTACAGCAGACACTTCGTAGACTGGCGCAGAATCGTGAAGCTGCTCGAAAAAGTCGATTAAGGAAGAAAGTAATGGATTTCATTCTTTGTTCGGTTCCTCTGATCCTTATAAGATTATTCCGTTACTTTCTGGGACTCAAGTGTCTTACATTGTGCTTTCGCAATCTTAATGCCTTGTGCGTTGTATTTTGCTCAAGCAGTTCGATTTTGTGGTGTTCCATATTACTCAACTACATAGGATGTTAAACTTGCCATCTAAGAACTATATCTGCGATTGTGAATACATGTGGAGGCACATCATATGGCCCCATCTCTGTTGGACTAGCAAAACAGTCAGAAATTCATCTGAGGAAAAGTTGGCTCCTTATTAATGCCAGTACAAACATTTAGTGCCCGAACTAGATGATCATCACCATATATGTTCCCCTAATGCTCCTCAATGTAGTTGTGTGTTCTATCTTCTTTCCTTCTTGCTTTGATTTTTGCTTGATCTAATGCTTTTCCACTTAAGCAATTGGTCGAATGTCCGTGTTACGGTACATTCCTATTATACTTCCTTTGTTGTTGTAATACGATGCCTAAAGATATGAAGCACATGAAAGTCATCCATTACGTTGTGGTTTCTTGATAGGCCTATGTTCAACAGCTGGAGAATAGTCGGTTAAAGCTCACTCAACTGGAGCAGGAGCTTCAACGAGCACGACAACAGGTCCTTTCTCTCGGTGATTCTGTGTGCATTTTAATGATATTACTGCACAAATTGATCGTTAAGTAGTCAGATGTAAACATAGGATTTGTATCCCAACTTTATCTGGCAAGTATAGTTTTCTCTCTGCGAAGAGAGCTTTACAATGCAATTTGTGGGGGTGGTGTTCCTCTGGAATCACTTCACTGGACCTCTGGTCTGGATCTGGCCTGAGCTCTGTCTTGAGACCTAACCCTACTAGGCAAGGAACCACCCTTAGCGCCTAACCTTACCGGCCGGTGACAACCGGGAAGGCTTTCTTATGGTTAAGTAAGTCCTTGATCAAGTAGATGAAGTACAGAGCTCCTAGGTGGGTAGAAATGGCGGCTAGTGTACTTCACCTTCGATAGGATCACCAGATTTAACCCTCAAGTAGCCTCGTGCTAGGCACGAGCCCTAACCACATGGTGTGAACCGTGTGATGCCATATATAACGTACAGAGCCCCTGCAGTTAGGCTCACAAGCCTGAATGATGTCACCTAATCCACGGACCTGCCAGCTATTCTTTGGGCGGTTCACACCCAACCTGGACTGAACCGGTTTGGTTTGGGCACATGGGTTGCTCGCGACAGGGTACCGGTTCTGGTAAGTTTATCATGGCCAGTTCGGCCCAGTGACCCGGATGACCGGACCCATCAGACCTATTAGGCCCAAAAGGCCTTGCCAGTTCGGCGTACTACACACTTATCTTCTGTTCATTTTCTGCTTGTTTTTAATTGCCATGTAGAATATCAATTTGCATCACGTTTGGTTAATACCGATTTTGTTGTTGCATATGCCACCATTTTTGTGTGGCTTAATGCTACTTTCTTTTGGATGTTGTTTAAATTTGTGTCATTTTATGGCAGGGTATTTTCATTGCCACCGGATCATCTGGAGATCAGAGTGTCTCAACAGGCAGCAATGGTAAGCACATTTACATGCATACTCTTGGCAGTTGGCATGTTGGAATACTTTAGGCTTCAGAGTTAACTTGACAGTTGACACGAAGTGTTGTCTTTTCTACATCTGAGGAACAAATACTTTGACCCAAATGTAAAATGGTTCACAAGTATATTTACGTAATATGGTTTGCGAACATATGTTTGCTTTTATTATTAAGCAGCTGCCAGATTAAATGGTTTGGCCTTTTCTGTTTAAGCCATTAGGATATTTTAGACATTTTATTGGAGCTGTTCTGGAACTTCGTAATGCTTGGTAGTTGGTATCCTTCTACATGGGATGACTCTTTCCATTTTTGTTTAAGCCCATCTTCAGTTATAGGGATACGGTTTTTTTTTTGAACCAACCCTAAATTAGTTGTAGGTACTCAAAAGGTACCCTAAATTAGTTGTAGGTACTCAAAAGGTTCCTCTGAATCCTTTCTCTCGCTCAAGTTACTTATTGATATACGTTTCGGGAGGTTTTCAGTATATGACTTACATGAGAATGAGCAACAAATAGAACAGGTTTTTAAAACAAAAAGTAAACTCTTTACTGTCAATGGCTCTCACCCTCTCCTAAACTCAAGAGAGTTGAGCCTAATTGAGTCCTATATGCAAGTCTTGAGCCTAACTTATTGTTAAAGCTGGTTTTATGTCACTAAAAATTATTATTAACGCTTCAGACTTTCTGATATGGGAAATGTGCAGGGGCCTTGGCATTTGACATTGATTATGCCCGCTGGCTTGATGAACATCAACGCCTGATCAATGATCTGAGATCAGCTGTAAATTCTCACATGGGTGACAATGATCTGCGCGTTCTTGTTGATGCAGTAATGTCTCATTATGACGAAATATTTAGACTAAAGGGTGTTGGTGCAAAAGCCGATGTTTTCCACATGCTTTCTGGTATGTGGAAAACTCCGGCAGAGAGGTGCTTCTTGTGGCTCGGTGGATTTCGTTCATCTGAACTTCTCAAGGTCATTCACTCCCCCTCGCTCCTGTGGTTTTGAACTATTGTGTTTATTGTACATATATTTATTTTTGCATTTTTTGAGTTTCAGATTCTTGGGAACCATCTTGAGCCTCTAACGGATCAACAACTGATGGGCATATGTAATCTGCAGCAATCTTCCCAACAAGCGGAGGATGCCTTGTCTCAAGGGATGGAAGCTCTACAACAGTCCCTTGTTGAGACATTATCCTCCAACTGTTTGGGCCCTACTGGATCTGGAAATGTAGCTGACTACATGGGACAGATGGCAATTGCAATGGGCAAGCTCGCCACGCTTGAGAACTTCCTTCATCAGGTAAAAAACTTTTACTTCACCCCCTAATTACTCGGGTACATACGGCTTGATGCTTAGATTCCTGCCAGTTCCCACTTGAAATAGTGCATTTCAGAATGAAATATGCATGCTTAGAGACATACGAATCCCTCACCACTCACTCCCTTCTTGAGTCAAACTTACACAAAATTGAGTTCTTCCCAATTTGTTTTTTTTCGTCTTTCGAATTTATAGATGTGCTTTAATATTTTAATTATTACTCCAATTTAGATCTTAATTTGAGTTAGTGCATTGGGGTGCTTCGCAAACCTTTTACACAAATATTCAATTTAATTGGAGGTGCTTCGTAAACCTTTTACACAAATACTATTTAATTTAATTGGAGCAAAGGTTTGCTTTACGCCTTACGGTTGGTCTATCTCAATTATTAAAGAGTTAAGCCCCTCGAGCTTGTTTTAAGCCTTCTAAGCTGAGTAAGCAAATAAGTTGAAAACTTGGAAAAGGGGAAGCTCGCAGCGTAACCGATAGAATTAAACTTGCATGGGCATGTGAATTCAAAATTGAAATTAGATGGAACTAAAGCAGCTGTCAACATAGTTGTTTGCTCCTGAAGTGTACATACTTTGTGTTTTCCTCTTTGTTAGGCTGACCTATTGAGGCAACAAACATTGCAACAAATGCATCGGATTTTGACCACCCGTCAAGCTGCTCGAGCACTATTAGTCATCAGTGATTACATGTCACGCTTACGGGCCCTCAGTTCGTTATGGTTGGCGCGCCCCAAGGACTGAGAACTCTCTATTTTCTGAGTGCATTTGGATGCAATCGCCGGTTTCAATAAAACTAATTGCTCAGTTCGTATCTACTCTACCCTCAATACATTGAAAGCAAATGCATTTGAAGATATGGAATCACCATAGGGACTGTGGCCAGATAAGATCTGTTTTTTCCCCAAGTGTTGTAGTGTTCAGTTGATATAGGTAAGAAGTTTGAGGTTATTGGGAATGATCCTTTTGTTAGTGTTTGAAGTTTCTAGCTATTTCTAATGTATTAACTCAAGTCATGTTGTAAGTAAGGCATGTTTGTTAACTGCAAGGGGCGACTATTCACGAATGCAATATTGCTATATTTTGATGCTGCTATGGTTCAATATTCATCCTTTCTGTTCCTCTTATTACATGAAGGGCAATGTGCTTGTTGAATGGCTATTGTAAGATCTGATTGACTCTCCAAAAACCCATCCCCTAATCTGTCAAACCCATTTATCTGTTCATGTTCATGGTAATTTGCACATAAATTAATTTGGGTTTTTAGGTTTGTCCTCTATGATACCTTTCACCTTTGATTTGAGAGCATGGTTTTGCAGCAAACTCACTTTAGCTCCTCGATTCTTGGAGGTTAATTTAGGGGGGCCACTATTTCAGTGGTATTTTGAGAACAATCATTTTGTGCATATGTTGTCAAAGGTTAGGTTTGTCTCCAATCCTTCCCCACCCATACCCCCAATGGGGACTAGATGGATTTGGTTGTCGTTTGAAAAACTCGTGTTCTAGGAAAAGTGAGTATTGAATGCTCATTGGTTTTTGTATTATTGTGAATACATTATGTTATACAGCAGTTGTGTAGATGAGTTGTATCGGCACTACATATTTGATATGTTGCCAATATGGGGGGGTTTTCCGATCAGCAGTGAACAATTTGGGGTATTATTCTACTTCTTGTGGCAATTGGCATTGGGATCGTGTTGCGTGGTCATTCATTCTCGTTTGCCACTGGCTTGTTTATTGTTCCTCTTGCCGTCGTGCGTTGTTCCTTCTTTTTGCAAAGCAGGATTGAACATCAAGATTCAATAGGATAACGAAGTACTGAAGATATGACCCCGATCGAGAGGAAAAAAAAAAGATATGAACGGAGCAGTTGGAGGTGCTTCCACAATGGGGGTTGGCCGGGGTAGTGGTTTCGCTCATAATTATATGTCTGAACGGCTTGTGGCTGGCGATGGTAACGATGTGGGTCAGGTTGTTACAAATTTAGGCTCCGTTTGTTTCGATGTAAATTGTTTATTATGTAAATTGTTTTTTCAGAAAATGAATTTTAAAATTTTATTTTTCAGTGTTTGGTTGGCATATAAAAAATATTTTTCAAAACAATGACAGATTGTAAGCTCTTTTTAATATTATCAGATATTTTATATCCGGAAGGATGGAATGTTTGAAGAATCAATGTGCATGGTTGCCAATTTGCTTGTACTCGTAAGATTTTAATTCCTATACAATGTCTGCAACTCTCTTTTTCACCCGGATATAATATAACCCCAACGACTTCTTTCGGCAGGACTAATATCACCCCAAGGTCGCATGGTCAATTTTCCTCGGCAACGATTTGTCCTTGAGATCATCTCATCTCACACAATGACACAAACGCGTGGAAAAGGGATGCGGTGGGGCTGAAAAGATTTGTCCACTTCATAGGGACAATCTTCACTACCCCAAAAAAAAAAAAAATCTTGGATTTTTGGTTGGGAGAGATTGGAATGAGAAAATTCAAAACCTTGCTAGAAAGTGAAAATGAGGGAAAGGAAAGTGAGAATAAATTTTATTTTCTTACATGTGTTTGGCTGAAATTTTTTTTTTTTGTAAGAATCTTGCAAGAAAAAAAAAATTTACGAGCATAGCCTAAGCATACATAATATCATGGACATAATAAAAATGTCATAAAATATAGCAACTTTCACAAGAAAATAAAATTTTCTTGTATTTTTAGCAAGAAAGTAGAAGTTATGTAAGTACTTATTATGCTTTAATGAGTTGTACAAGAAAATTCACATTCTTGTATTTTCATGCATCAAACACCAAAAAAGTGTCATTATTTTTTCTTTCTTGTATTTTCTACTATCACTTTCACTCTATTCAAACTGACCCTGTGGATAATGGACTATTTATAGAATTTCTCCTTCCGATGTAAAGTAAAAAGTCCTTAAGTCACATAATAATTATTGTCAGAATAATGGATATGAGTGCAGTTGGTACCTCCCTTATATTATAATGCACTTGGGCATGGTTCAATTACCATAAGCACACATCCCCCTCCCCAAATCTCCTAGGATAAAGTAGATTAGGATTAACGAATGACAAAAAAAAATCACATATAATTATTGTCAGAATTATGGATATGGTTAGTGTAGGGATATTGCTAATGCCAAAAATGTTTTCATTTGTGCCAAAACACCAGTAAGTTAATGGTTATGGGAAGTAAAAAGGTTGACGCAGACAAGATTCAGTGTTCTAAATTGTTTCAAGCCATGGAAACTCGAGGATGAGTTTTCTTATTTCTTTTATGAGTCTTTATATCATTTTCTATGAATCTAGTTGTCTTTTATTTTTTCTAGGAGTCTTCCTTAATTTGGAGTCAAAGTCTTATTTAGCATTTATTGGAGTCGTGAATATTCATCTTTGTAATGCCTATGGATAGGTGGTCTAATGAAACGAGAAAGAAGAGTTCGAGTTTATGAAAAAATGTGCAAGTGTTTTCTTGCTTGAAGTGAGTGATATCCTCCTACAATCAAGTGAGTGACTTGGTCGCTTTGAGTGGCGTCTGCTATCCCCGGTCTAGTGGCATCTTGGGATTTTTCTAAACGTCGCACGTTCTGGCCTGCGTCAAATGTGATTACTTTAATAATCAAGTGTTTAACTTAATCGCGAGAGTGTCTTCTGCGATTAACAACGTCGAATGAGCACATGCTGTGTCAATATCAGTGAAGATTAAAGTTTCAACGTCATGAACCACAAAGTATTAAAGTGAAGACAAATTCAATTACTCAGTAAGCATGAATATATAAAAGCCATGTTCTTCTATTTATATATACGGGCGGTTTCGGGTCAACTAATTAGACACCCAAAAAAACACCTCATAGTTTTCGATCAATTTTTAATGATTTGAGCAGCTCAATGTGATCAGAACGTGATTTTAAGGATACTCGCAAGAAATCAGCAAAAAAAAGATCGGTAAGGATTTAATCTAAGCAATTTTTAGCTTAGATTTGATGAACGGTTCAATTAAAAATTGCTCAAAACAAGTACTTTCCGGTCATATTTTTTGCTAATTTCTCTCGGGCACCCTTAAAATTACATTCTGCACACATTGAACGGTTCGAATCATAAAATTTAATCGGAAACTATGAGATGAGATTTGAGGTGTTTTTTCAGGTGTTTAATTGGTTGTCTGCGGAACCGCCCCGATATTTATATATACACAAATCTTCCAACAAAGGGTGCCCTAACCATATTATAGTAAGGACACCCCTTTTCTGACCAATTTGCGATGATCCGAGCTGTTCAATATGTTCAGAACATAATTTTAAGGGTACCCGCAAGAAATCAGGAAAAAAAGACCGAAAAATCAATGATATCAGAACGTGATTTTAAGAGTACCCGCAAAAAATCAGCAAAAAAAAGACCGGGAAGAGCTTGATCTGAGCAATTTTTAGCTTAGATTTGATGAACAGTTCAATTAAAAACTGCTCAAAACAAACACTTTTTGGTCATATTTTTTGTTAATTTCTCGCGGGCACCCTTAAAATTACATTCTGCACACATTGAACGGTTCAGATCATAAAAATTTGATCGGGAATTATGAGATGAGATTTGGGGTGTTTTTTTAGGTGTTGAATTGGTTGTCCGCGGAACCACCCCAATATATGTGAGTGTGTGTGTGTGTATATATATATATATATATATATATATATATATACATACATACACACACACACTCAAATCTTCTTATAAGGGCGTCCTTATGGTAAGGACATCCCTTTTTGTACCAATTTACGATGATCTGAGCCGCTCAATGTATTTAGAACGTAATTTTAAAAGTACCATCGAGAAATCAGAAAAAAAAAAGATCGAAAAAGACTTAATCCGAGTAGTTTTTGTTTGTATTTTATCAGTAGTTTTCCCACGATATGTGACTTTAAAAAAAATCCGGACTTCGATTGTAGGCCGTTGGATTTAATCCAACGGCTGTGAATAATAAAGCCATCTCGCGGATCTAAAGAGACTCAGTAGCATTCGGGTAATTTTACACACGCGGGTAATCCAGCTTCACACCTCCACATCGCGTTCCACAGAGAGAGGAGAAAGAGCGTCGTGTTCCACAGAGAGAGAGACGAACCAAACGACGAACGATCGAACCAGAACGATAAGGGAGATACATACACCGATCAAACTAGAACGACGAAAACTGCTACGCACCAAGGTCAATTTTCTCTCTCTCTCTCTCTCTCTCCCCAGATGAATATGGGTTCAAATTAGGGTTTCTGAAATCTGATGGAATTAGGGTTTGAATTAGGAACGAACCCAATCCAAACACGATTCGATTTGGGGTTGATTTAAGATTTATTTTCCCTGGTTTGAATGTGGAAGTGGGCTCTGCGTTTGATGCTTTTTTGTTGGTGGATGGTACTCGCTTGTGATATGTAATGTAGTACACCCCAAGAATTGATATGGGTTATTTTTTAAGGAAATTTTTTCTTTAGGCTGTGTTTCCTTTTACTCCATAGTTTGTAACTCTCTCTCTCTCTCTCTCTCTCCCAAAATTTGTGCATTTTGGTTGGTATAACTTGGAAAATAAAGATCATAAATCACTTGGAAGAAATTGGAATTTAGGCTCCCCCATCAAAAAGGTTCAAATGTTGTTGGATGTGATTTTAACTTTGTTTACCTTCGCCATGTACCGCTGTTCAACAACACGTCAACTCTTGAATTAGGGTTTGAATAAAAAACGAACCCAATCCAACTTGATATTGTTTAAGCTTAAGAACGTTGTGATTGGTTTTTTTACTCATCGTACTGTCTCTGATTGTTTGATGGTATTTATTTTTGCAGAACTTAGTGGATTTTTGGATTAAAGGTTATGGAAGAAGAAGATCTAACAAGTGTTGATCCAACCCCCTTATTTCGAGCATCATCACCACCAAGGTATCTGTCTATCTCTCTCATAAATTTGTTGCATCTTTCAAACATGTGAATCATAAAAAAAATCACAACGGAAAATTGTTGTTTCTTTTGGTTTGTAGAATGTAGTCTTTGGATGATATAGAACTACTCTCACCATCACCATCTCAACCGCCTGAATCATCTTGTCAACAAGTTTACACTCGAGTTAAAAACGAAGTGATACCGAAAATTACACAACAATTTGACAACTTAGAAGAGGTTCAGAAGTTTTATAATAGTTACGCTTTAGAAGCTGGATTTAGTATTCAAATCAATTCTAGCAAGACGAATAAGAATGGTGAAACCATTAGGAAGGAGTATGTTTGTTACAAAGAAAGGGTGAGGAAAAATCCAACGGCTACTAAACGGAAAAGGGGTTTAACTAGAGAGGGGTGTGGTGCAAAACTGTCTGTCGTGAAAAACTGGTCAGGTGAAGGGTTTGTTGTCTCCCAATTTATGAAGGGTCAAAATCGCCCTCTTACGACGCCAAGGAAGAGGCATTTTTTTAAATCTTATTGTAAAATGTCAAATGTACATAAAGCTTTGACACAGCAACTAGCAGTTGCAAATGTGTCAACCAGTTAACAAATGGGTATTTTTGAGGTGCAAGCTAGGGGTCTTGAAAATATTGAATTTTTATCACAAGATCTTTATAATGATAAAAGGGATAAGAGGAAATCGCCAAATCGGTAGATGGACATGACGCAAACCTTTTGTACGAGCATTTTGAGATGAAACGACAAAAGAATCCCAGTTTCATGTTTACAATCGAGAAAGATGATGAGGACAAAATGACTCATTGTTTTTCGGCAGATGATACCTGCATTTTTTTTCTTACAACAGGGCTGTCACAAAAAAAAAAACCAAATTTCTGCAAAAAATCGAAACCCTAATTTCTGGTTTTGCGGTCAAATGCATAGAATGAAGAGATCAAGAGAGATAGAGTTGTTCTAAGTTCAAACCCTAATTTCAGGTTCAAACAGAAATTTCTGAAACCACACCCTTTCTGGGTTGAACCAGAGAGGGAGAGATACCTTCGTCAAACGATTCTTCTGCGTCTTCCTCAATCATTTCTTCTTCATTGCCGTCTCTCTCTCTCTGGAATGATGAAATGAAATGGGAGTGGGAGAATTCGGGAATTTATTCTTACCCGAGTGTAATGACCCATTTTCTTCCAACCCGTTTAAAACTACTGACCTGGGTCTCTTTAGATCCGCAAGATGGTGTTTTTATTCGTAGATCCAACGGCCTACGATCGAGGTTCGGATTTTGTTTAAAGTCAGCTTATCTTGGATAGGAAAACCACTTTTATATATTATAATATATATATATATATATGTATATATATGGGTGATTTTTGCCGAGGTAATTGTAATTCAAAGCAAAGAGAGGATAATTCAATCAAGAACAAAAATCATGGCAAAATTTATCATTTTCCAGGCTAACATAAGATTCCAAACCGAGGAATCAAAATATACATACACAAAAGTAAACACGATTTTGTCTCAAGATTGTTGGAAAAAATGTTTAGAATATATGTTAACAACTCCACCACCATTGCCACTGAAGTAGAATACACCTGTAACATTAGGTGCATGTAGCGTCCAAAAAATTCAACCTTAACACGTGTCGTAAAAGCATATATATCGGGTTGAAAAGTCAAGTTCTCGTCACACATTGATAAGCCCTCGATAATGTAAATAAATGGGCTTATCGATCCCTATTTTGTCACTCCCACGTGCGTAACTTGCTTGATTTAGATGATATTGCACGGAGGTTGTGTTTTTGTGAGTTACAGGTAAAAAGGAGAAAATAAGGCATTTTGAATGCTAAGGAAAACAACTCGGGATCATCCAAAGAGCTAAGACCATGTGGCACCCCGCCACCAAGTCCCAATGAGTGTTTAAAGAAGTGTCGGAATGTGCGCAGGACGTCAAAAGGGCCGTTAAAGGGAAGGAAACAATTATGAAGTTTTCTGCCAGCGATGTACCGGTACCGTGGATTTGTGGTACCTGTACAACTCGGACAGATTTGGTCCAAAATGCTGAGAAACAAGACCTGTACCGGTACCGAGGATTTGCGGTACCGGTACAACCTGGAAAAAATCTGCGTTTTTGTACCCGACTGCACTTTGATTTGGGGGTATTTTGGACCTTTGTAACCCGACTTTGAGGGCCTATAAATACTTTCTCACCTCATTTTAGTAGGTCATCTTCCAATTTCACTTCTCTCTCTACCTCCCTCCTCTCCCTAGCTCTCTCTCTCTCTTCAATGGAGGTTGATTGCTTGGGTTTTAAGGCTTTTGTTCTTCATTAAACTTGTAAGTTAACTCAAGATCTTTATTAATCTAGTTTTTATTTCCGTTTTTGTGCATGTTTTCATATCTCTCTTCATTTTCCCTTGTGTTTACACCCACTATGGGTGAGTAGTGTTCAAGGCTTGGTCATGGGGTGATTTCTACCCCATGACTTGGGTAGTTTAATGACTTCTCTCATTTCTTGTGCTTGATGTGGTTTGTGGATGGATTAAGTTCTTATCTTTATGTAACAAAACCTAGGGTTGTTAACCTCTTTGATTATGTGTAGGCAAGGACTTGATCTCTTGCCACATATAATGCTTGGAGCTATGTCACTCTAGGTGTTTGCCAAAATGCCTCAAAGAACTTGTTAAACTCTAATATTTGGTCTAAACCTAGAGATGTTAACTTCTTTGATTGGGTGTAGACAAGTCTCTTGGCACACCCAATGCTTGGAACCATGGCTCTCTTTGTGTTCGATAAAATGCCTAAACGAGTTTTCATTCATTTCCAAACCCCATTGTATAAGTTAAACTTGATTTTCATTGCTAAATTTTCCGAGTGAGATCAAATGACAATGACTCTCACTTGAGTTATCGAAGAGAAGTATTGAACGGCCTAAGTTATGGGCGGAATAAACCCCTAGACCTTGTCGCTTGTAATTTCTAGTCAATCTTCATTTTCAATTAAAGTTAGGAGATAGAAAGAATTTTCATCACTCAAAAGTTGGCCGTCTCAAAGCCGAACTCAAAGGTTGGCGGTCCTAAAGCTAAAAACCCTTCGTAAAGCAAACCTTCTGGCCTAGCTCCATTGGCTCCCTGTGGATTCGACCTCGGACTTCCGAGTTTATTATGCTACAACCGACCTAGCCCTACGCTTGGGGCACTTCTTATTCCAACGCACTTTGGTCGAGCAAGCATTTTTGGCGCCGTTGCCGGGGAATCAATTGGTAGCTAACTTGGAGGTATTGCTTTACACCGCGCTGTAAGTATTCCATCTTTTGTTTTCATATATATATTTTTATCTTTGTAGTAGAATGGCGGCGGCAAATGGGGAAATAGTCCCTCCTACAGCCAATGTTTTTAGCGCTAAGCCAAGCATGCTGCAAGTTTTGCCCTCTTTTCATGGCTTAGCATCTGAAAATCCATGTGCGCACATCGTAGAACTTGAGGAGCTTTGCATGAATGATAGAGTGGCCTTATTTCAGATATTTCCATCATCTTTGAAAGATAGGGCTAAGAGTTGGTTTCATTCTTTGAACCTAGGATCTATAGTTACATGGCAAGATATGGAAAATCAATTTTTCAAAAAGTTTTCCCCAATTCATGAGACTCATATGCTGTTACGTGAAATCATAAATTTTTATCAACTTGATGAAGAGTCTTTTGCGTGTTATTGGTGGCGGTTTAGATATCCCATACTCTATTGGTCGCAGCATTGCTGTGAAACAAGGCACCTTATTCCCATTTTCTATAAAAGTTTAAATTCTACAACGCGTCAGTTTGTAGAAAAGATGGTTGATGGTGCATTTTTGGATAAAACCGTTAATGGAAGTTGGGATTACTTTGATCAATTGGCTGAAAATTCTGAATCTTGGGTTAATGATGTCAATGTTGAAGATGCCAACTTAAATATTGAGGAAGAGGAAATAAAAACACTTATCATTGTTGAAGAGGTTGGTTTAGGTTTGAAAAAACTCTCGGAGTTAGAATGCCGTGATGAATTTAATGTTCAATGTTCTCCTCATGAGAATTCTGTAGATGCCGGCACTCCTGTTGAGTCTCCACCATTCCAAGATTTTGTGGGAGTGGAACATATTGATTTTCTTGGTGTTGATGACTTTGATTTGGTTTACCATCCTTACATTGTAGATTTTGTCAACAGTTTGAAACTCAATATAGTTTGGAATGCTCACTTGGTTGAACTTAAATTTCTCAAACGACTTCGACAATTACTTTACTCAAAGTATCTATTTTTGTGGTATGGCCGAATTCAATTTTTGACCAAGATTTTGGAGTGGAGTGATGTGCTCATGGTTATAGGTGTTAATGGCATGATCAATGTTCGAAATCGATGTTTGGCTGAAGATGTTTGAACTAGGCGTTCTGATTTTTCTATTTTTCTTCTCTCAATTTTGCTTTTGTGGTCCGGTATAGCCACCTGTTTCAAGCTTAAGATGTTGTATGACTTGCTCTGCGGCGCCTTAAGCGAGACATGGGGAGAAAAGTAATACCCGTTCAATCACGTGACGATTCGGTGGTTTAAATACTTGTTTATAATAATTTTTGTTGCTGGGCTACCACGAGCCGGCGGTGCTAATGTCATTTGTCTCCTAGTAGGTAGTTGGTTCTTAAGTCTTTTGCAGGGTAACATGCTACCGCACCAGCCTTGGTAGTTTGGGTCTAAAAGCCGGGGTGAGTGAGGCATTCAGGAGCCCTAAGCATGGGTGCGACTACGTGTCGCGGTTGTAAGGCCAAGAAAGCTCCGGCGATGGCTCTGTGCGACTAGCTATGGTTCCGACGGCGGGGCCGAAAGAGTTGGCCTTGGAAGCGGTCCCGATGACGAACGGAGGCGATGGTGAAAAATCGTCCAACTTGGTCGAGGTATCGGGTGGTTGACATTCCACCCCGTCGGTACATTTTTGTTCTCCCTCCCTTATTTACCGTCTTTTGCATCGAGGGCGCTGCATATTTCAAGTTGGGGGTGATTGTTTATGCTATTAGTTTACGTTTTCGATTTTGCATAGAAAATTTTAAAATTTTTTGTGCAATTTTCCCTTTTAATTAGTGATTTCTAGTGCTAGATACTTAGATTATGCTCAATTTTCCCTAATAATGGCAAGAGTCGTGCACCCCGTCGAATTTGGTTATGTGATGCATCCACGTGCATGCATATATGTGAACTTTGTTGAACAAATTGAGCCCCAAGCTGTGTCAAGTAGTGTGCATCGCCTAGAGTTGAAGTTTATTTTGAAGTATCCCATGCTTGTTTGTCTCTTTCCGCACTTGCGTAAATAATATCCGTTTGTTCATACTTGAGTAGTTTAGATATCTTTTATGCATCATTTTGGAGTTGATGGGCATGCGTAGGAAATGATACAAGGCAATTTTTGCATGATAAAACCACAAATGTGTCCCCTCATCCTTGCTTTGAACCATAGTCCGAGTCTCTTCCATTGTTCAAACTTAGGTAACCGGATGTTTGGAGGGTTGTGTGAAATTGTGTTTCAATGATCTAAGGTGATTTGGGGTGATGTGAATGTGATAGAAGTGGTTGGGATGCAAAAGGGCAAAGAATGGATGTGTGATTCCCTATCTCTCCTCTCCCACTACAAAAGTTAAAGCCCCAAATTTTCATTTCCCTCTCCAAAACTCTTGAAATTGGCCCCTCAACATCTCTCACTACAAATCGCACCTCAAATGACCCTATTCCTCAAAGAAAAATCAAAGAAGTGCTATAAAAGAGCAAACTCTAATTCAAAAGAGGGTTGACTACTATGATGCGAAGATTGGTTAGGCCTTCGGGCTAGCATATATTTTGGATGAGAAAGAGTCCGATGAGGAGGGGGAGCTCGAGGCTCAATACTGTGAGGAGCCGGATGAGGAGGACAACTAAGTGTGGTGGAGTCGGTAGTAGTAGTTCTAGTAGGACATAATTAGTAGTTTTCTTTATTTTTCATAACTTTGTTTGATGTTTAGCCGGCATGTGGCCGTGGTTGTGTAGTTTATGGGATGGTAGTGGCCAAGGGTAGTTGAAACCAAACAGAAATTTTATGGCCGCTACCCTTTTTGTTTCCCTTCTATTGGCACCAAGGTCATTATAAGCTACTAAAGCCCTTAGTTGATCCTAATGTACACTCGCCTAACTCCTTTTGATGCATGATCGATATTTGATGCTAATTTAGTATGAAATTTCCGTTAGCTTAGTTTGTTTGGGAATAATTGCTTAGCTCTCTTTGTCGGCGCTCTTTTGATTAGCATGCATAGCTTTTTGTTTCTTGCTATTGCGATTCTTGCTAGCGCTTATCATGGGATGTTCTGGTGTATTACTTTGTGCAAGTTCATATTAGAGTACGTTTTTTTTGAGTCCTGGAATTGAAATTCAAGGTGGATGTGTGTTGCTTGGCCGTTGGCATAATTTGTTCACCTTAGTTCATTGTATGTGTGTGTATGGGTTGCATGTGATTGAGTTTGAAGGGGTGTTGATTGTGGATTCTTGCCGTATCCTAAGTTGAGCATAGTTTCGTATCTTGTTTCGGGGGAAGATTGCATAGTATTAGTTGTATACTTTTTGTTTAAGTTTGCTAGGGACTAGCAAAGTCCAAGTTGGGGGGTGTGATAAGCCCTCGATAATGTAAATAAATGGGCTTATCGATCCCTATTTTGTCACTCCCACGTGCGTAACTTGCTTGATTTAGATGATATTGCACGGAGGTTGTGTTTTTGTGAGTTACAGGTAAAAAGGAGAAAATAAGGCATTTTGAATGCTAAGGAAAACAACTCGGGATCATCCAAAGAGCTAAGACCATGTGGCACCCCGACACCAAGTCCCAATGAGTGTTTAAAGAAGTGTCGGAATGTGCGCAGGACGTCAAAAGGGCCGTTAAAGGGAAGGAAACAATTATGAAGTTTTCTGCCAGCGATGTACCGGTACCGCGGATTTGTGGTACCTGTACAACTCGGACAGATTTGGTCCAAAATGCTGAGAAACAAGACCTGTACCGGTACCGAGGATTTGCGGTACCGGTACAACCTGGAAAAAATCTGCGTTTTTGTACCCGACTGCACTTTGATTTGGGGGTATTTTGGACCTTTGTAACCCGACTTTGAGGGCCTATAAATACTTTCTCACCTCATTTTAGTAGGTCATCTTCCAATTTCACTTCTCTCTCTACCTCCCTCCTCTCCCTAGCTCTCTCTCTCTCTTCAATGGAGGTTGATTGCTTGGGTTTTAAGGCTTTTGTTCTTCATTAAACTTGTAAGTTAACTCAAGATCTTTATTAATCTAGTTTTTATTTCCGTTTTTGTGCATGTTTTCATATCTCTCTTCATTTTCCCTTGTGTTTACACCCACTATGGGTGAGTAGTGTTCAAGGCTTGGTCATGGGGTGATTTCTACCCCATGACTTGGGTAGTTTAATGACTTCTCTCATTTCTTGTGCTTGATGTGGTTTGTGGATGGATTAAGTTCTTATCTTTATGTAACAAAACCTAGGGTTGTTAACCTCTTTGATTATGTGTAGGCAAGGACTTGATCTCTTGCCACATATAATGCTTGGAGCTATGTCACTCTAGGTGTTTGCCAAAATGCCTCAAAGAACTTGTTAAACTCTAATATTTGGTCTAAACCTAGAGATGTTAACTTCTTTGATTGGGTGTAGACAAGTCTCTTGGCACACCCAATGCTTGGAACCATGGCTCTCTTTGTGTTCGATAAAATGCCTAAACGAGTTTTCATTCATTTCCAAACCCCATTGTATAAGTTAAACTTGATTTTCATTGCTAAATTTTCCGAGTGAGATCAAATGACAATGACTCTCACTTGAGTTATCGAAGAGAAGTATTGAACGGCCTAAGTTATGGGCGGAATAAACCCCTAGACCTTGTCGCTTGTAATTTCTAGTCAATCTTCGTTTTCAATTAAAGTTAGGAGGTAGAAAGAATTTTCATCACTCAAAAGTTGGCCGTCTCAAAGCCGAACTCAAAGGTTGGCGGTCCTAAAGCTAAAAACCCTTCGTAAAGCAAACCTTCTGGCCTAGCTCCATTGGCTCCCTGTGGATTCGACCTCGGACTTCCGAGTTTATTATGCTACAACCGACCTAGCCCTACGCTTGGGGCACTTCTTATTCCAACGCACTTTGGTCGAGCAAGCACACATTGAAAGCGTTGACCAAATAAAAAGACTTTCAATTTTTAAAAGCCTGAAACAAATTATCTCTTAAAAAAAATATCAAATCGCATGACGGGGATATTTTCCACAAAAGCTGATAAGTTTCCTGTTCCTGAAGGATATTTCACCAATCACCACTCCATACAATCAAATCATATAAATTTATTTTTATAAGTCTCAAAAAGAACATATTCATTAGTGCCAAAATAAGTTCCACGAGTCATAGGATGGACTTTTCAAAAAAAAAAAAAAAAAATTACATAACCCCCAATTTTACAGTTCCAAAATAATAAGTTTTTGGTCCACATCATGCTACAAAAGACATTAAATCAAATCCGACCTTATGGCCTTGCATATTTCATGGCATAAGCTAAACAAAATAACATCACAAAAAGGAACTCCATGCGACCACAACTTCACTAAGTTCACGGCGCCTTATTGCCACCTGAAATAGTTTAAACAATATGAGCCGGATCCCGTAGGAAACAATACTAAACCAAATAATATGTTCAATTTTAACATAAATGTCATGAAACATGCAAAAGTTAAAAGTCCACACCTAATTATCAAGTGTTTTCCTTAATAATAACCTCATACGGTTCTCCGCCTATTGCCCAACATTCCTAGATTCGACCCAAAGTCATAAACCATATGCTAACTCTAATATCTAACCAAGGGTAATAGGGTACAAGTACCAACCCACGAACGGGGTAATCGGGTACAAGCACCAACCCTACACAAATTGAGGATAGTTAGATAGAAGTACCACCCTATGAACCACCGGGGTAACCGGGTACAACTGTACAAGCACCACCCTTCCACCGGGTTAATCGGGTACGACCCCAACAATTTTCGGTCATTCATCGAGGAGCTTGCCAAGACTAGCTTGTTTTTCCTAGGTGTACCTCCTATAGATCAAGACCAACATAATCCCAGCACAATTACCTCAACATATCTCACTGATGAGATAATTCATACCCAAGTATCTTTCGCATAATTCTCATCAAGTATCCAAGTATTCACTAAACTTCAAATACGCATAAACTATTTCACTAGCACATGTAACTTTTTAAACATTTGGCATCTCTACACCTCAATAACACATAAATCTGAAGAATTTAACAATTATCAACAAAACCCATGTCTTCCATTTGAAATCTTAAAATCCTAACACAATTTTTCATACAATCTTTAGAATATTCATGTTCTACAAACAATTCTACAACATTTACATTAAAAATAAACATATTAAGAGGGTTAGTCATGTATCCTACTTCAATTATGCAATTACCAAGCCCTAACATTTCAATCTCCAACAAATCCACTTCTAGCTCCAAAATCATTGAGTTTTAGGTATGAAATTAAACTTTCCCTTCCCTTAGATAACAAAAAAAAAAAAAAAAATTTAGAAGATTTGAGGGGTTGATTATATGTGTGGTGAGAGAAAGAATGAGGGAGTCAAGAGAAAAAGAAGTTAAAAAAAAAAAAGCCCTGGAAATGGAAAATGGGGGAGCCGATGTTCTCCTAGAGTAAAAATCTGATTTTTGAAAAAAAAAACATACCATATGTCTCTCTAGCTCTATAGTAACATCGATCAATATCGTAAAGGTTTGAAAATTTCTAGTTTGACCCCCAAAACTCAAATTTTGCATCAAATGCATATCTAATCATATTAAAAGTCTCGGGATATGCACACAGCTCCCATGTCACTCAGACAACATGCCCACATGGCAACCGAAAATCAATTAAAAGAAATAATAATAAAATCGGATCCTTACAATGCAACTATATCAAAGTAAAATAGGGTGCTTATATAAGGTGTGTAAAAAAAAATAAATGCCTTGTATTTTAAAAACTGAAACTCATTTATGATTCAATAACCTCTTGTTATTTCTCTACTATCATCACTATAAAAATCAAAAACACTCCCGATACCAATTCATCCAATGAACACGCAGAAACGTGCAAAACTGTGCGAAGCACGGACATTACACTAGTATAGTTCTATAAATGCTAATGAAACTACATATAGACAAAGCCACAATAGGAATTAATTACCTCCGTTACCCTCGATCAGTAGCTGATCGTTTTGATTTTAAGGTATGAAAAATTTCGAAAGAGATATCACGCAACCCATTTGTAACCACCATCGCCCCAGTTGAGACCATAGACATTTTTTATTTTGTAGTACAAAGTTTCATCATAGACCCCATCCCATAACCCATCACAATTACAACATGATAGCCTCCATCCCTATTAGTGGCTATTGGAGTGCCCCAGAATACACCCTGAAACAGTAAAAACAAATGTTGAACATAAATATGTGTTCTTTTTTTGTCAATCAATTTAAAGACTTATACTATTAGAGTAAATTGGAATGAAAAATAGAAACAATGCCAAAAATAGGATACATACCAATATGTGAGTTTTGAAAGAGTCGTAGGCAAACATTTCCCATGTTATTTGGTGTTTCTGAATTCTTTTAGTAATATAATTAGATTTGGCTTTGACTGTTTTGTATTGTCTTATTGCATGCCCCAATTCTAAACTTCTGTGCCTTAAAAAACAAATTAGGGGAAAAAAAAAAACACAGGATCAAACAATTCACCAAAAAAAATAATCCACCAAGAGGTAATCCATGACTAAGCTTACTCCACATTGCAGTCTATCTGTAGTTCTACGTCCAGCGTATGGTAGGTCTCTCACATAACCCACCCCATACCTTTGCATGTATGCATAAGCTGTCTGGCAATATGTTTGCTCAACTAAGGAAGGAGCCAGATCTGCTGGCCCACTGTCCCAGGGGAAGGCAATTGATATTTTATTTATCAAATTTTGAGAGGCTAGGGGATATGAGGAATGCCATCCCTTAACGCCACTATTGAATTTGTGCAATCCATTGTAGATAACATCACGCAAAACTAACTGAAAAATGAAAAACATGAGTTATAGAACTGAAGCCAAATCAAAGAACCAGGGAGATCACACTAGAAATTTTAAAAAGATCTATATTTTTGTAAAAACATAGATCTTTTTGTAAAAAAACATAGATCTTTGAACTCCACGTGGATAACCTCTTTGAACTCCACCTGCACAAAGAGATTTTTGTAAAACCGTTGAGTTCAAAATTATCGTAAGAAGTTATTCACGTGGAGTTCAAAGATCTACGTTTTTTGTAAAAACATAAATCTTTTTAAAATTTCTAGTGTGATCTCCCCTGTTCTTTGATTTGACTTCAGTTCTATAACTCATGTTTTTCAATTTTCAGCTAGTTGCGTGATGTTATCCACAACAAATTGCACAAGTTCAATGGTGGCGTTGAGGGATGGCATTCCTCATATCCCCTTTCCCTCTCAAAATTTGATAAATGAAATACCAATTGCCTTCCCCTGGGACAGTGGGTTGGCAGATCCGGCTCCTTCCTTTGTTGAGCAAACATATTGTCAAACAGCTTATGCATACATGCAAAGGTATGGGGTGAGTTACGCAAGAGACCTACCATACGCTGGATGTAAAACTACGGATAGATTGCCACGTGGAATAAGTTTAGTTATGAATTACTTCTTGGTGGATTATTTTTGTTGGTGAACTGTTTGATCCTCTGTGTTTTTTTTTTCCTAATTTTTTTTAAGGCACCGAAGTTGAGAATTGGGGCATATAATAAGACAATACAGAATAGTCAAAGTCAACTCTGATTATATTACTAAAGGAATTCAGAAATACCAAATAACAGGGGAAATGCTTGCCTACGACTCTTTTAGAACTCACAGATTGGTATGTATCCTATTTTTGGCATTATTTTTATTTTTCATTCCAATTTACTTTAATAGAATAAGCCTTTAAACTGATTGAGAAAAAAAGAACACACTTATATTCAACAGTTGTTTTTATTTTTTTTCAAGGTGTATACTGGGGCACTCCAACAGCCACTGATAGCGATGGAGGCTATCATGCTGTAATTGTGATGGGTTATGGGATGAGGTCTATGATGGAACTTTGTACCACAAAATAAAAAAAACCTATGGTCTCAACTGGGGCGGTGTGGTTACGGATGGATTGCGTTATATCTCTTCCGAAATTTTTCATACTCTAAAATAAAAACGATCAGCTACTGATCGAGGGTAACGAAGGTAATTAATTCCTCATTTGGTTTTGTCTATATGTAGTTTAATTATCATTTATAGAACTGTAATAGTGCAATGTCTATGCTTCGCATAGTTTTGCACGTTTCTGCGTGCTCATTGGATGAATTGGTATCGGGAAGTGTTTTTGATATTTCTAGTGATGATAGTAGAGAAATAGCAAGAGGTTATTGAATCATAAATGAGTTTCAGTTTTTAAAATACAAGGCATTTATTTTATTGGCACACCTTATATAAGCACCTTATTTTACTTTGATATAGTTGCACTGTAAGGACGCGATTTTATTATATTTTCTTTTAATTAATTGTCGGTTGCCATGTGGGCATGTTGTCTGAGTGACGTGTGCATATCCCGAGACTTTTAATATGATTAGATATGCATTTGATGCAGAATTTGAGTTTTGGGGGTCAAACTAGAAATTTCCAAACCTTTAGGACATTGATCGATGTTACTATAGAACTAGAGGGACCTATGGTATGTTTTTTTTTTCAAAAATTAGATTTTTACTCTAGGAGAACATCGGCTCCCCCATTTTCCATTTCCGGGGCTTTTTTTTTAAACTTCTTTTTCTCTTGACTCCCTCATTCTTTCTCTCACTATACACATAATCAACCTCTCAAATCTTTTAGATTTTTTTTTTTTGTATCTAAGGGAAGGGAAAGCTCAATTTCATACCTAAAACTCAATGATTTTGGAGCTAGAAGTGGGTTTGTTGGAGATAGAAAAGTTAAGGCTTGATAATTGCATAATTGAAGTAGGATACATGACTAACCCTCTTGATATGTTTATTTTTAGTGTAAATGTTGTAGAATTGTTTGTAGAACATGAATATTCTTAAGATTGTGTGAAAAATTGTGTTAGGATTTTAAGATTTCACATGGAAGACATGGATTTTATTGATAATTGTTAAATTCTTCAGATTTATGTGTTATTGAGGTGTAGAGATGTCAAATGTTTAAAAGTTACATGTGCTAGTGAAATAGTTTATACGTATTTGAAGTTTAGTGAATACTTGGATACTTGATGAGAATTATGCGAAAGATATTTGGGTATGAATTATCTCATTCAGTGAGATATGTTGAGATAATTGTGCTAGGATTATGTAGGTCTTGATCTATAGGTGGTGCACCTTGGAAAAATAAGCTGGGCTTGGCGAGCTCCTCGGTGAATGACCGAAAATTGTTGGGTCGGTACCTGATTACCCCAGTGGAAGGGTGGTGCTTGTACAGTTGTACCCGGTTACCCCGGTTCATAGGGTGGTACTTGTACCTGACTATTTTCAGTTTGTGTAGGGTTGGTACTTGTACCCGATTACCCCGTTCATGGGTTGATACTTGTACCCGGTTACCCTTGGTTATATATTAGAGTTAGCGTACGGTTTATGACTTTGGGTCGAATCTAGGAATGTTGGGCAATGAGTGATTAGGCGGAGAACCGTATGAGGTTATTATTAAGGGAGACACTTGATAATTAGGTGTGGACTTTTAACTTTTGCATGTTTCATGACATTTATGTTAAAAATTAAACATATTATTTGGTTTAGTCTTGTTTCTACAGGCTACGGCTCATGTTTAAATTATTTTAGGTGGCAATAAGGCGCTGTGAACTTAGTGAAGTTGTGGTCGCATGGAGTTCCTTTTTGTGATGTTATTTTGTTTAGCTTATGCGATGAAATATGTAAGGCCATAAGGCCAGATTTGATTTAATGTCTTTTGCAGCATGATGTGGACCGAAAATTTATGTTATTATTTTGGAACTGTAAAATTGGGGGTTATGTAATTTTTTTTTTGGGAAGTCCATCCAATGACTTGTGGAACTTATTTTGGCACTAATGAACATGTTCTTGAGACTTATGAAAATGAATTTATATGATTTGATTATATGGAGTGATGATTGGTGAAATATATCTTTCAGGCACACAAGTAACTTATCAGCTTTTGTGAAAAATATCCTCGTTATGCTATTTGTTAATTTTTTAAAAAGATAAGTTGTTTTAGGATTTTAAAAATTAAAAGTCTTTTAACTTTTGCACCACACCCCTCTCTAGTAAACTCCTTTTCCGTTTAGTAGCCGTTGGAGAGAGAGGAGGAGGAGGAGGAGGAGAGAGTGAGAAATAGAGAAATAGAGTAATGATTGAAAATTTTGCTTTTAATTATTACTTTTTAGATTGTTTTGGCTAGTATCGCGGTTTCGCAAAAAGTGATATTGTAACGAAAAAGAACACCATGGTTGTTTCAAAAAACGTGTGATCTATTTGTTATACTCCCTCTGTCCTAAAATGTTTGTCCGATCCGCAAAACGAGAACTCAAAAATAATGCATTTCTTTTAAAAAAAATTCAAATTTTTTTCATAAATTTAAAAAAATCATCAATATCTAGTGAATTATTGAAAAAAATTGGAGGTTTTTTTTTTTGCAAAAATTGTATTATTTATAAGTTCTCGTTTTGTGGACCGGATAAACATTATGGACGAAAGGAGTATTAAGTATTATGCTAATCACGCTTTTGTAGTTTTAATCTCAGTTTCTGTGAGCTTTCATGATAGTGAAAACAGAAATGCTAGAGACAAAGAAAATTTACCCCGAAACTACACCGAAAAGATTAACTAGTGATTGAGATTCACTTAGATGTGTGTGATATAATCATCAAAATAATTCTCAACCATTGATTGCTATTTTCAGGATACTTTCAGGGTAAGTTTTCTTTGTACCTAGCATTCTCTTAGTGAAAAACCATGATAAAAAACATGGACATAAGATCTCATCCCGGATCAACCACGCTTATGGGACCGAGATGGAAAGTGAAACATCACACAACTAAAAATTGTGGAGTTTTGGTAGTTGGTGGAGAGAGAAATAAGGTAATGATTGGAAATAGGGGTAATGATTGGAGAGAGATAGATAGAGATGAGAAAGTAATAATTGAAGAAATAAGATAATGATTGGAAAAAGAAGTGGAATAATGATTGAAAAACAAAATAAAAACACTTCCAAACTTACAACCGAACATAGCCTGTGATGTTTATGCCTTTTTGTACTTAACGTTAATGAGAAGAAGGCTTACAACAGACTCGTCCTTGCTCTCTGACGGACGGGGAGAAAAATCCACGGTGCTTTATCCCTCCTGTCCAAGTAATTTAAATCGTTCAACTCCTTGAGGAAAAAAAAAAAAAAAAAGAAAAGAAAAAAGAACCAAGTGCATTGATTTTGTCGTAAACAGAAAAATAAAATAAAACTACCAAAAATAGATACAACTAAATCTTTGTATGAAAAAACGTTTCTCAGGGCTGTTTTAGGCCCCGTTTCCGAAAGAGAAATAAGAATATATTTTTTTAGAAAACAATTTTAAGTTTAAAAATTATGTGTTTACGCAAATAATTTTCTTATCAATATGGATCTTGTTTGATAGATCTCGTTGAGATCTTTTATGCAGTGCAAAAAAAAATTGAAAAATTATTTTTTATTTACATTATTTTTGAATTTAAAAATATAAAATAAGTACTTATTTTTTTAAGAAGGTGTTCTAGAACGAGCCTAAGTTTCTTGACAAAATATAGAGAGAATATTAATGACGACATCCGCGTTGGCTTTGTTTTTGTTTTCTTAAATCCAGCTAAGAGGAGTAATGTGAGACCCACAAATATTCTAACTTGTACAGCCACTCTGCAGGTATAAGGAAGATAGAGATACCATTTTTGCAAACGAATCCTCGAGTCCTCCGACCTCCGTGCTCTGTAGAAAAAGAAAGCCAAAAAAAATGAAAAGAAAGAGATTTCAACATGTCAGACACTGTTCATTGTTTTTTTTTATCGGTAAAAATAATTTTATTAATCACAAGGATACAAACTGATAAAAAAAAAAAAAAATTCACAAGGATACAAAGTGAAATTAGCACAATACAAAAGAAAAAAAAAACATAGCAAGAGCCTTGCAAATCTTGACTTATACTCCCTCGGTTCCTTTTTAAATGTCCTACTTCGTAATTCCAACTTATTAAAAAGACATCATCATTATACCTTTCACATCAACTTTTTCCTCCACTTTCTCTACTTACCAATCGTCATTACACTTTTACTCACTTACTTTTTAAAATGGAATATACTTTTAGGGACAAAATAGACATTTCACAAACTTTTACCCACTAACTTTATAAAATAGACACTTATTAATGGACAATCCAAAATGGAATACCAAACTATAAATAAGGGACAGAGGGAGTATCTTCTAAAAGTTTTCTATTATTTCAAAAGCAAAAACAACAGGAAAAGAAAATAAGCTAGCAAAGAGCTAACTCCTAGGAGCACCCAAACGGGCCAAACCGCAACACCACTCGAAATATCAGCCCCGACCCGCAACACCCAAGACCACCGTAGCTGCTTGAGAGAGAGAGAGAGAAGGTAGAAGAGAGGAGCTCCATCAGCTCCGCTCAACCCACGGTTCCAGGAGAGAGAGAGGTACCTAGACTTTGCGCGCGAGAGAGAGCTAGAGAGGGAGAGAGTGTGCGAGAGTGATACGTGAGGGGAATGAGAGAGAGTGAGGGGGGGAATGAAATTAATTGGACTTATCTCCTCTTCCTCTATGTGCCAATGGGAAAATTTCCTACACGTGTCCAAACGCCTTTAGAACCCAGCACCAAACGCCTAATTGCGCAATACTTCACCGATTTTATAATGCCCCAAAAATTCGGAGACATTAAAAATATATATATATATATATATAATAAAAAGATTATTTCCACAAAAGAGATTTATAGATTTATGGCGTCACCATTTCAAAAGCATATGTTATTATATTACAACCGTTTTAAATAAATCAAAATATTACAATTTTCAAATAAACTTAGGAGCTTCCAAAGTAAAGTTGACTTAAATTAATCAGAGCGACTATGCAACTTCTTCCTCTATAGGATTGAACTCGATCGAATTGTATGACACTTCTGTTCCGTCTTCAGTACTTGGCGTTTGAGTTACCAGGGCAACATAGTATCGTGAGCGATGACGCTCAGCAGCCAAAAGCCACCCGAACCCATACCTTACAAGCAACAAGATATATAATAGGAATGCAATAAGAATGACATCAAAAGAGAACAAATCCATTATTTCATTACACTATTCCTTAACCTAAGTGAAATCTTGAATCTTATCTACAGATCCATTCCTACCCATAACCTCTGGCACAAACACTGGTGTGGTCCGACTCCCTTTTTCCAGATCCGAATGAAAGCTACCTAAGTTATGTACTCGGATATCCCATCCGCAACCATAAGTTCGGATAAAACTTTACCGGCAATGCTCAAGCGCCGTCTAGCCCGGGTTGTGACGCAAGCACAATACCACCCTTATGTCCCATCCCAACATCCGAGAGCAAACCACCACCATGTCATACCCAAGGTTTCGTAATTCAACACTTTCAACAAATCACCGCCAATCATCCACCAACAATTCAATCCCCAGATTCCTTGTCTAGAAACACAATCATAGCCTTTTACATTATCCATTTTTCCATTAAACCTACTTTCAACGTCTAAGATGATAAATTCGCATATCGCAACCAACCCAGGAACCTATATGTCCAATCTATTAGTACAACAACATTTCATATAGTTCAACATTTTTCGAAACATGCTCACGGGCAATAACAACAATTAAATTCGCAATAATAACAAATCATGCAATTCAATAACCCAACTAAACATACCAACATGCTAAAACTATTTAACCGCGCAATAACACTAATCATGCAATTAAAACAAATTAAGTTATTCCTTTTATTTTCTCTTTTCTATTTCGAAACTAAAGTCTACGATTTACTCTTAATCACCTCGGGACTTATAATCTTAACCTTTAATACCCCAGGGTTAGATTCATAAGCTAATCTACTTGAGGGACTAAACCGCAAATATTCTAAGAAATTTTCAAATCCAGTGGCTGCCATTTTCCAAAAAAACAGTGGGTTTCAGCCTGTTTGGCCGGCGGCGTGGGAATCAAAAACTAATTAACCTCGGGGCATACTATTAAATTTTACTACTCGAGAGTTAGATTTATAAGCTCTTAAATCACGAGGGGTTAAACTGTAATTATTACAACTAAATTTTCAACCAAGATTTTCAGATCAGCTGTTTCATTAAAAAAACAGAGGATCTCGGCCCGGCTCGACCGGCAACGTCGGGTTCAATTATTTTCATACCAAAACACGAAACAATCAATAGGAATATAATATATATTTAGAGAGGTGAGTTCGGACTACCTCTCATCCGGCGAAAGAGTTCGGAGAGATTCGGTGGCGGGTTGGAGCGGCGGTGGAGCTTGGGTGACCACGGCAGTGGAGATGGCTCCAGTGGTGGTGATGGCCGGCTGGTGGTGAGTTGCTCGGTGGTGGGAGGTGCTGATCGGTGCTGGTGGTACCCGGTGGTTATGAGAATGGAGGTGGTGGTGATGAACCGGTTGGGAGGTGGAGAATGGAGAATGCTGGGAACAAGAAATGGGAAAAAAAGAAGGGAATATAATGGGTTTTGGAGGGAGGGTAATATCCTTTGGGTAAAAATGTGTTGTCGAATTTCGATTGGAGGATTGAGATTTTTTTTTCTATTTTCTATTTTTTTTTTCCTCTTCTCAGCCGAAAGAGCGAAATGGAAAAAGGGAGAAGAAATGGGTTTGAGTTGGAAAAATGATCCGGTGCAACACTTGCACACACTAGGAAAATTACTCGTTGGATACGCGCGCGCACAATCGATTATAGAAATAAAATTGGTGTGACGACATAAATAATTTTTCACATTAAATAAACTAATAAGCAAAAATAGTAATTTTGTTTTGATAATAATTATATTTTTTTATTAGAAATATCGGGTCTTTACAGATTTCTATTACAAGGTGGCCAATATTGGCTTCTCAAGTTGGACAACGTACATTTAAAAAAAAAAAAATACTATCAATGGTATACACATCAAGGATGGAGCCAAGATGTCGTAAACGCGTGGACCGAACTACAAACAATAAGATTTTAAAATTCGAGAATCTTAAAATCTAATAGTTTTGTTTGGTTTTGGTTTTGATGGAAGTTTAATTTTTGGATAATGTGTGGAAAGAGATAGAAAGATTAATAATTGAAGGAAAAGCTTATGTGTGACCGTGCGCAGAGAGAGATTGGGTTTTGGGACCTAAAACGAACGCATTCTTAAAGTATTTAAATGTCTCAATAACATCTAATACAAAATGCAATATATATAGGTGTTCTTAACAAACAAAAATAACTAGATTAATATCAAAATTTTAAAAAATAAATCCAAAAAAAAAGTCCTAAAAATTAAACGCGAGGGCCTTGGCCCCCATAAGCCCCAATATAGTCTCGTATTTTTACATGAATTAATCTACAAATAAAAACCAATCATATTCTTTAATAGAGAAGGGGAAAATCAAGAGAAATAAATTGGGGTGTGGTACGGTCCAATAAAATTAGGACAAAGAAAGAAGCGACTTTTTTTTGTCCCACACAGAAAGAGAACTTTAGAATTGATTTGTGTTCCCAAATGAGAAAAGATTTGTGTGTTTGTATGTGATAAGTTTTGTTGCAGTCTAAGTTTTCAACTCTTTTTAAAATTATGGGGAGCCCAACAAGCTAATTTTTTATATGTAAGCAAAAAAATTATTAGGTAATTTTGGATTTTTCAAAATTGGAGGTGGACTTGGCCCCAATGTCGCACGACTATATGTATCCCTCCGTCTTTACTTCACACCTCCAATAGTACTCCCTGTATCCCTGATAACTCGTCCCATGCAAATATAATAAAGGCATGCTATTTTACGATGAAAAATAAAATAATTTTGTGAATTAGGTTTTGAATTTATTTTCATCAAATTAAAGTGATTCTAGGATATTTTTTAATTTGATGCAAAGAAATGTAATAATTTTTTCAAAGGTACTTTAATTTTAAAATCAAACATAACTTGAGTATGTGGCATATTATGAGACTCACTCAAATTATCTACTATCTCTTTGTAAATTAACTTTTTTATTTAAAAATAAATTATGAAAATAACAGTGCTTGGGAGAATTCATAAATTATAGGAAAAACTAAACGGGAAAATCTCAATCTAACACAACCTGCAATAATAGAATTAACTTAGTTCATTCATCGTAAATACTAATTCAATTCAAATCTGTCTCTCATTAAAAAATTAAGTCCACCCACCACCTATCTAATTACTTGACCTAAAAAAATTATTTGCAATTTTAAACTTGGACCTATATAGCACAAATGTTTTCAACTTTCGAATTTTCATTGAGCTCGAGCTCGATTAACTCGCGCGAGTTACTTTTAAAACCATAGCGAATAAATGTGAACATTTTAAAACTAAAGCTCGACTCAATTTGTTTTGTTTGGAGCGCTATTCTCGCACCTGTACTATCTTTCTAGAAATTTTAAGAGAAAAAAATGGAGTAATAAGTTATTTTAATTTTTTTTTTTTTCTGTTTGTTTCCAAACGAAGGTCTTGGATTTCTGACCATTTTCTTTCGCTTTTTCCCTCTGTTTTGTTTGCAGCGCTGGTTTGGTTTGAATCTCAAGCGGTACTGCAGACAAATATTCTTTGACGAAAAGGGTATACACATTCATTACACAGTCAGTCTGCGTCATTTGAACGCATACTACTACATGGCAACATGGGTGTATAAACTTAAAAGATTCTCAGTCAAAGGAATCCGTCAGAGTTAAAAGTGGGAGGAGAGAGACAAAAACTGGGCCCCACTTGCTTAGTTTGTGTGGTTGGGGTTAGTTGTAGATTCCAAAGGGAAATGATATTCGTACTATAAAAATTAATGCAGACACTTTTAAAAATAAAGAAAAATGACTTTGAAATTACACTGATTTTGGAATGTCTGTATTAATTTTTGGAGTGCCAATATCATTTTTCTTCAAAAATGCTAAAGACACATCACCTAAAGGCACATCAACCACACTCCTCTCACATACAGGTGGATTCCACTGAAACGGGACCCATCTGTATGTGAGACGGGTGTGATTGATGTGCCTCTAAGGTGATGTGCCCCTCTTGTAGATTTTGGCCCCGTTCCGCTTTCTCCAAAAATCTTCTTTTTTCAAAAAGAAGGAGATTTCTCAAATATAACGAAAATAAAAAATAATTTTTCAATTTTTTTTGCACCGTTTAAAAGATCTCGATGAAATCTATTAAACAAAATTCATATTGGTAAGAAAATTATTTGCATAAACACATAATTTTTGACCTTCAAATTTACATTCTTTTTGAAAAAGTGAAACAAGCTCTTTGTGTCTTCAGCATGAGCATGCAAACCCAATTAAAACCCACCGGCTCTCTCTCTCTCTGTCTCTCTCACACACACACTCTCCATATATGTCTCCGGGTCTTTATGTTTTCATACCAGCACCATTAAATTCCTTACTACAAATGGAATCGCTAAAAAACAACTCCTGCTATTTCAAACCCACCGGCGGTGCATGTCAGCATGTGCATCGATCGTTCTTGTTTTTGTTTTGCCTTTTGAGCTCTCTCTTGTACGGAGTATGTGCTAGTAAGGTTGTTTTCTCAAACGAATCTCATCATCAGCTTTTTTCTGTTGGGGTAAATTAACAACACAATGGCATCATCACCTTTAAATTGTACGAGGAATCACGTTCTGATGGCATCATCATCATCATCTTTTTTCTGTTGGGGTAGTATATTTTTTGCCGACTTCTCGCAGAGACATTTAATATCACGTTCTGATCATATTGAACAGTTTGAATCATTGAAATTCAATCGAAAAAGGGAAAGTCCTTAACTTAACTCAATAAGGGATCCTATATATAATGAAAATCTCACGGTCTAGTTCAGTTAATCTACCGTTTCAAAATGAAAATTCGTATTCGGATTGCTAGTCACAATTTTTTAATTTTTAAATCCATGTCCGGATCATTAATTCATTATTTTCATCCAAAAGGTATGAAGCGATCGATTCGGTTTGGACTGGTTTCACAATTCACCGATTTTTTTTTTTATCAATCCTACTTATTAGAATATCCACAATGCTATAATTAAAAATTGATAACCAAAAGTTGTCACATCAGCTTTTGATTATTAATTTAAAAGATTGTTAAAGTTAGCAATATAAATGTCTATAATGGCATAATCAAAATTAGATAACCAAAACTTATCACATCATTTTTGCAAACTACAAAAAACTAAAAACTATGAACAGTAAGTGAAAAATAGTTTTGAAACTAAAAAAACTATTTACAAGAAATAGAAAATAGTTTGTGTAACTTTTTTATTGGAAAAAAAACTAATTAAAAAAAACCGTTTTCTAAAAAAATAGTAAAATAATCTTTTTCCAAAAAATATTGTTCGAAAAGAAAGAGAGAGGAAAAGGAAAGAAAGATAGAATACTTTTGTATTATGATTGGTGTATTTGATTGAGAATATGTAGGGTCTATAAATTTTGGTTATTGTCAAAAGGTTGTTAATTTTGGTTATCCATAGCCCAAAATTTGATTATTTCTAAGGAGGTTGTTAAGTTTGATTATAGTATTGTGAGCCATATTTTGCATCAATACTGTTAACTTTAAAAACATTTTACTTTTGATTATAGCATTGTGGATACTCTTAGAGTTACAAAATGACGTTGCTTTATTTTCTACTTGCTTCCCCCTCTCTCTCCTCTTTTGTCCAAAAAACCACAAGAAATGTTGTCCCAAAATAAGGAATCCCACACAAATGACTAGATTAGAGTTGCTCAATTTATTTATTAATTATAAGGGCCCTAATTATAACTATCGTTTCATTTTTGTGTGACGAACGAGTTTTTCCTCACCACAAGCTTATAATGACAAAATTAGATTACCAATTGTAACAAGTTTTTTTTTTTTTTGAACAGTTCGTCAAACAAACTTATTGCTACGGACTTGTTACGACAAAATGGCGAACAAATATTTTGTCACTGTAACAATGTTGTGATGAAAAACTAACAAGTAATGACCAGAATTTTTCATAGCATAATCTCGTCTCTAAAGCAACATGAAGTAGAACTCCTAGCAAAATCTCGTCCAGAAAGCATAAAAAAAAAAAAAAAAAAATCGTTTCTAATACATCAACAAAATCTCATCTCTAAAGCATCAAAATCTTGCCTCGTAGCAAGCTCTCAATGGTCCCCTGAGATCCCGTCTCCAAGCAGCTTTTGAGCTTCCTCCAATGCTTTCTTGAGCGCAATGTTTTCTTCCTGATGGCGAGAAGCCGCATCTCTACAAGAGAAGTTCATTAGTCTTAATAAGACAGGATGTATGTAAGCAATGTTTTAAAAATCGAACCCGTGAGCGAACCGAAAAAAAGACCGGTGGACGGATCACCGGTTCAACCGTGGTGTGAGCCGAAATCGAACTGTGACCTTATAATTACCTCATTAGTATATTAAAAATTATAAATAAATTGAAGACAATGGCGGTGTTCAATTTGAAAAATTAGTTTTCCATCTGTGAACTGTGACAACTCCCAAATAGTCTCACATCGACTAGTTTTGGGGGGAGAAGGTATGAAGGCCTTTATAATGTTGCTTCTAGCTACAAAACTCATCGTATATGCATTACACGTGGCTGTCGAAGCTGCAATAAGACAGGAGGAAGCTTGGTTTTTAAATTGCGGTATCGGTCGGTGTGATGGTCACGAGTAACCGGTATTGAGAGTATCGGTCAATATGTAATAGGAATTGGATAACGCACTCGTGAATTCTTTTAAAGCGTTAAAAAAATAAGAGATACACATGTTCTAACCTTATTTATGACAAAATTGAATGTTTCTAACCTTACCAGACTATTTTACGGTTTTCTGAGTAAAATTATTACTGGTATGACCTTAAGTAACTGGACATTTTTCCCCTTGCAAAGCATAAATCTCAGTCTCCAGAAAGGTAAGACTACCATGATGGGAAGAAACACACCGTATAAAATCCCTACAAAAGCCTTCTTATTTTATTCGGTGCATTACAGGAGTACCATATAAATCCCTCACATTACCACACGTGTTACACCTAGTTGCCACCAGTTCATCGTTTTACAAAAGGGTAAAAAACGGATTCTGGTTGTGTTTGGTTGAGAGTTTAGTTTAGTTTAGTTTAGTTTAGTTTTGGTAGTGGGTGAAGAGAGAAATAGAGTAATGATTGAAAATAGGGGTAATGATTAGAGAGAGATAGAGAGAGATGAAAAAGTAATAATTGAAAAAATAGGGTAATGATTGAAAAAAGAAGTAGAGTAATGCTTGAAAACAAAACTAAAACTAAAAAAGGAACCGAACAAAGCGATCTTCGTCTGACAATAACGACAACCAACCATAGGCTTTAACCTTGAATTAAATCCCCAAAACAACACCCAATCGTTCAATAAAACCCTCAATCGCAACCCATACATGCAAAATCGTAACCGAAATCGAAGAGAAAATGATTTTTTGCCCAAAGTGATGCTGAAATTGAAGAAGTTGAAATCAAAACTATTTTTTCCTAAAATACCAAAAATCACGCACATGAACACTTCGAATCGACGCCATTATCTGAATCAGAGGTTAGGCAATAAAGGATATGAAGGTTTTTTCCTTTTTCTTCTCTAACCAAGTAGAAATAATAAGCTGGTTCTTTTTTTTAAAAAAAAAAGAGAGGAAAAAAAAAACATTGTATGTAAGGATGCATTGAACAAGAGTACCTAGCAAGTGTAAACTCAACCTCGGTGGTCCAAACACGAGCTACCAGTTCCAAAACTTTTTGAATAACAGCGCTTGTCCTGTTTCCTTGTTCTAGATCGTCAAAGGCAAGCTCCCTGAGATGAAGTTGGTGCTGCAGATATTTCTCATCATGATACGATGTCTGATTTTCAGAATGAAGCATCTGGATTTCAATATGCTGCATTTCAGGTTCTTTCTCAAGGATGAATGCATCACCAAATTTTCCCATTTGAAATAAGCCCAGCAGTACAAAACAACAATTAATTAACTTCTCCAATATAAACATAGTAGTATAATAGAAGCCATCAACCAAACGAACAATCTTATTCCATATAGTGAACTAATATCTTCCTTGAAAATAACAACCCAAATTCAAAGTGCTTGCTCTCTCTCATGTAGTGGTAACTATTGGTTTTTTGCTAGAAAAATGGAAAAGGGGAAAAAACTTAGTTCTTCTTTGTCGACAACAACGACAACCAACCCTAGGCTTTAACCTTCAATTAAATCCCCAAAACAACACCCAATCGTTCAATAAAACCTTCAATCGCAACCTACACATGCAAAATCGTACTCGAAATCCAAGAGAAAAGGATTTTTCGCCCAAAGTGATGCTGAATGTAGTGGCCTGGATAAATGGGGCTCCGTACTGACCCGCCCGAGTGTACCACTGATAGTGAATGAGGGCTCCGTACCGACCCCAAAGACATACCATCGAGGGCTCCGTACCGACCCTCGAAACGCAGCACCAAGGGCTCCCGAGCAAGCCTCATATGCCTGATGAGACACAACATCGAGAAGAATCCTCGCGAAGGGCTGACCTAGCCATGTGCTCCGTAACCGCCTTATCCGATGCGTCATTTATGATGTCACACGAGGTGGTTACCCGAGCGTGACCCTCACGCGCTTACTTGGAAGCTAAGTCAAGCGAGGTCTATAAAAGGAAAGAGATATTAACCTAAGGAGGTATGTCATTCTACCCTAACCCGAGATCTATACATACACTTCTCCATACATCCAACTTGATCGTCGGAGGGTTACTGGGCATCCACAACCCTAATGACTTGTTGCAGGTTAGGCGGCCGGAGCACGGAGTGGCATGAGAAGGAACCAGACCTGAACCACGGTCAAGATCCCGTCAAATCGAACCCTTACATGCAATTGGCGACTCTATTGGGGATTAGTCGTTCTCCCTGATGTTCGTTCTTCCCCTTCAACAGCTCTCACCTCGCTCATAGGCATTCTTCACGACGAAAATGTAAGATCCGAGAATCGAAAAACGGCGATGCGACGAGAGGAATTGGCGAAGATCAAGCGGCTCTTCCACCTATCCTCTATTCTTGCTCCAGCGGGGGGCTAGGACCGTTTGTTGCACAACGACGTACGCGTCTACCAAAAGAATCCATGGCCTAGGTAGTTCGTAAAAGATCGCCTTGCCCCTTACAATGAAATGGTTTTTTTGCAGACAATGGGCTAGCGCGGAAGGCGTTCACCGTGCCTCGAACACCAATCAAACGAGAATTCAAGGCAGAAGTTAGCTTTTAACAGGCCTGGAAGCATCCATACTCCTCCGTGCCTCCTTCGTGCCTCGGTTTCCCGTATTTGAGCCCATGAACTGACGAAACACTTCTGTGCTTCATTCGTGCCTCGATTTTCCGAAGTAGAGCCCATAAATCAATGGAGCCTCTCTGTGCTTCCTTCGTGTCTCAGTTTTCGAACCCGAACCCACGAACCGCCGAACCCTTCTGTGCCTCGGTTTCTCGATTTCTTGAAACCGAACCCACAAATTGATGGAACCCTTCCGTGCCTCCTTCGTGCCTCGGTTTCCAGAAGCTGAGCCCATGAACTGACGGAACCCTTCCGTGCCTCAATTTTTCGAAGTCGAACCGACAAATCGATGGAATCCTTCTGTGCCTCATTCGTGCCTCAACTTTCCAAAGCTGAATCCACGAACCAATGGAACCCTTCTGTGCCTCATTCGTGCCTTGGTTTCCTTAAACCAAACCCATGAATAAATGAAGCTTTTCCGTGCCTCGGTTTCTTGAACCCGAACCCACAAACCGACGGAGCTCTTCCGTGCCTCCTTCGTGCCTCGGTTTCCTAAAGTCGAGCCAACGAATTGACAGAACCCTTCCGTGCCTTATTCGTGCATTGGTTTCCTAAAATCAAATCCACGAATCAACGAAACTCTTCCGTGCCTCATTCGCGCCTTGGTTTTCTTAAACCAAACCCACGAATCAACGGAACCCTTCTGTGCCTCATTTGTGCCTTGGTTTTCTTAAATCAAACCCACGAATCAACGAAGCTTTTCGTGCCTCCTTCTTGCCTCGATTTCCTGAAGTCAAACCTACGAACTGATAGAACCTTTCCGCGCCTCATTCGTGCTTTGGTTTCCTATAACCAAACTCACGAATTAACGAAGCCCTTTCGTGCCTCCTTCGTGCCTCGGTTTTTCGAAGCCGAACCCACAAACCGACGGAACCCTTTCATACCTCATTCGTGCATTAGTTTCTTAAAATCAAACACACAAATCAACGAAGCCTTTTCGTGCCTCGGTTTCCCAAAGTCGAACCCACGAATCGACAAACAACCAGTATGAGGCTCGACACATCTCTCTAAGGCTTGGTACACATCAGAACATTCGACCATACTACTTGTCAACTCCTCCCAAACCAAAAAGAGGTCGGGAGAAGTTAAGGGGCTATTGCAGCTACCCGGATAAATGGGGCTTTTGTACTAACCCCCCAAGATGTACCATCGAGCGCGAATGAGGGCTCCATACCGACCTCAGATACGTATCACCGAGGGCTCCGTACTGACCCCAGAGACATATGAGGGCTCCATACCGACCCCCAAAACGTAGCACCGAGGGCTCCCAAGCAAGCCTCTTGCGCCTGATGAGACACTGCATTGAGAAGAATCTTTGCGAAGGGCTGAACTAGCCATGTGCTCTGTAATTGCCTTATGTTATGAATCATTTATGACGTCACCCGCGGCGGTTACCCGTGCGTGACCGTGCTTACTTGGAGGCTAAGTTAAGCGAGTTCTATAAGAGGAAAGGAATATTAACCTAAGTAGGTATGTCGTTCTACCTTAACCCTAGACCTATACACTTCTCCATACATCTAACTTGATGGTCGGAGGGTCACTGGGCATCACAGCGCTAGTGACTTGTTGCAGGTCAAGCGGCCAGAGCACGGAATGACACGAGAAGGAACCAGACCCGAACCACGATCAAGATCCCGTTAAATCGAACCCCTACATTGAAATTGAAGAAGTTGAAATCAAAACTATTTCTTACTAAAATACCAGAAATCACGCACACGAAAACTTCGAATTGACACCATTATTTGAATCGGAGGTCAGGCAGTAACGGATATGAAGGTTTTTTACTCTTTCTTCTCTAGCCCAGTAGAAATAATAAGCTGGTTTTTTTTTTAAAAAAAAGAGAAAAAAACATTATATGTAAGGATGCATTGAACAAAAGTATCTAGCAAGTGCAAGCTCAGCCTCGGTGGTCCGAACACGAACTACCAGTTCCAAAGCTTTCTGAATAACAACGCTTGTCCTTTTTCCTTGTTCTTTATGGAGATCCTCTTAGGCAAGCTCCCTGAGATGAAGTTGGTGCTGCAGATATTTCCCATCATAATACAACCGCTGATTTTCAGAATGAAGCCTCTAGATTTCAATATGCTGCATTTCAAGTTCTTTCTCAAGGATGAATGCATCACCAAATTTTCATTTCCTATAAGCCATTTGAAATAAGCATAGCAGTACAAAACAACAATTAATTAACTTCTCCAATATAAACATAGTAGTTTAATAGAAGCCATCAACCAAGCGAATAATCTTATTTCATATAGTGAACTAATATCTACCTTGAAAATGACACCCCAAATTCAAAGTGCTCTCTCTCTCTCTCTCATGTAGTGGTAATTGTTGCGTTTTTGGTAGAAAAATGGAAAAGTGATTGGTTTGTTGTGATGCCGGCTGTGCAAGGAAAACAAAGTGAAAGCCAAAAAGAAAAAATGAAACAACCGCACGATGGTCCCCCTGGATAAGAAATAGCCGTAATGGCAAGTTGTCTGGAGCTGGAATAGGCGTCAATTTATAAAAAAGTTGGGAAAGCATGGGTGCTTGGCTTTAAGACTTGTCAGCTAGAGGCTTTTTCGTGCATGTGGAGTGCCGCCATGTATGAATGGAGTATGTGTATATGCTGTGTATTTGGTGTGGGTAGAATAGAAGTAAGAAAGCAGAGAGAGAAAAGTGTTCAGAGCCCTAAGGTGGGTTTCCCCCACCAAACTGTGTAGTGTGTGCGAAAAGCAGAGAGCGGATAGGGTGTCAGAGATTGGTTCTCCCCTTAGGGGTTTCTCACACTTTGAGTTTTTGTGTGAGGAAAAATAGAGATATGGGGTGAGAGATAAACATTGCGTAGAATAGGCATTGAGGCCGAGCCATGTATGTGATTGTTTTTATTGTTACACTTTCATTGCAGGTGAGATCATTGCGGGTAGGATCGAGCATAATCCTAATAGTAACCGCTTGTCTCGACTCTCAACCCCATGGTTAAAACTTTTTTCTTCAAATCTACATTTTCATCCAAAAAGGCCATGAACAATTGAAATGACCAACCAAAAAAAAAAAAACATCAATACTGAAATCAACACCACCGCCACCGCCGCCGCCGCCTTTTTTCAACTCTTTGTTTCACTGCCCTAAGAAATCTTTTTCGACAGTGGTGACTACTTTCACCCCAAGAAATCCTCTCCGACAGGGGTGACTACTTCCGTCGTAACCACAACGAGTACTGTCGGGGTTCAGATTTAGATCAGTCGGTTCGAGGTCCACTTCTGGCTCCTTCCTTACAGCTCCGTGCATCCTCCGCTCAACCTGCAACAAGTTACTAGGGTTGGTGGTAACCCAGTGACCCTCCGATGATCAAGTTAGATCTAGGGAGAAGAAGATAGGCCGCGGGTTAGGGAGAAACGACGTCTTCCCTAACGACTGTTTGGCAATGATGGGAAGAGTGTCGACAGCCACGTGAAGAAGATAGACCTCAGGAAGAACATGAATAATGCAATGAACAATGTTATTTAATGCTTCAGATGATCAAACCGGCATTTTCCACAATTGTCGGGATCCTAATCATGAGAGGATTCCGGTTCCTTCCTCCGTTTGCTCCGCACTTCCTAGCCCTGCAATAAGTCACTAAGGCTGTCGAAGCCTAGTGACTCTCCGACGATCAAGTTTGGTGTAAGGAGAGAGGTTTAAGTCTAAGGTTAGGGTAGAACGATATACCTCCTTAGGTTCATATCCCTTTTCCTTTTATAGACCTCGTTTGACTTAGCCTCCTAGTAAGCGCGCGAGGGTCACGCTCGGGTAATGTCATAGATGACGCATTGAATAAGGCAGTTACGGAGCACATGGCCAGGTCAGCCCTTTGCGAAGATTCTTCTTGATCCTGTGTCTCATCAGGCATAGAGGGCTTGCTTGGAAGCCCTCGGTGCTGCGTTTCAGGGGTCAGTACGGAGCCCTCGGTGGTATGTCTACGAGGTCGGTACAGAACCGCCCTTGGTGGTATGTCTCCAGGGTTGGTTTAAAGCCGTCATTCGCGCTCGGTGGTACATCTGGGGGGGTCGACACGGATCCCCATTTATCCAGGCCACTACAATAGCCCTTCAACTTTTGCCGACCTCTTATTGGTTTGGGAGGAGTTGCCATGTATGGCTGAATGTTCTGATGTGTACTAAGCCCCATAGAGATGTGTTGAGCCTCATACCGATTGTTAGTCGATTCGTGGGTTTGACTTCGGGAAACCGAGGTACGAAGGAGGCACGGAAAGGCTTTGTTGATTCATGGGTTTGGTTTAAGGAAACCAAGGCACGAATGAGGCGTGGAAAGGCTCCATTGATTCGTGGGTTTGATTTTAGGAAACCAAGGCGCGAATGAGGCACAAAAGGGTTCCGTTGGTTCGTGGGTTCAGCTTTGAAAAACCGAGGCACGAAGGAGGCACGAAAAGGCTCTGTTAATTTGTGAGTTTGCTTTTAGGAAACTAAGGCACGAATGAGGCATGGACGGGTTCCATCGATTCATGGGTTCGGCTTCGGGAAATCGAGGCATGAAGGAGGCAAGAAAAGGCTCTATTGATTCGTGGGTTTGATTTTAGGAAACCAAGGCACGAATGAGGCACGGAAAGGTTCCGTCATTTTGTGGGCTCAGCTTCGGAAAACCAAGGCACGATGGAGGCACGGAAGGGCTCCGTTGGTTTTTAGGTTCGGCTTCGGAAAACCGAGGCACGAAGGAGGCACGGAAAGGCTCCATTGATTCGTGGGTTTGGTTTAAGGAAATTAAGGCACGAATGAGGAATGAATGAGGCATGGAAGGGTTCTGTCGGTTTATGGCTCGACTTCGAAAAATCGAGGCATTAATGAGGCACGGAAGGGCTCCGTCTGTTTTTGGGTCCGGGTTCGGGAAATCGAGGCACAAAGGAGGCACGGAAAGGCTCCATTGATTCGTGAGTTTGGTTTAACGAAACCAAGGCACGAATGAGGCACGGAAGGGTTCCGTCGGTTTTTAGGTTTGGCTTTTGGAAACCGAGGCCCGAATGTGGCACAGAAGGGTTCTGTCGGTTCATGGGCTTAGCTTCGGGAAATTAAGGCACGAAGGAGGCACAGAAGGGTTTCGTTGATTCGTGGGTTTGGTTTCGAGAAATCGAGGCACGAATGAGGCACGGAAGGGTTTGGCAGTTCATGAGCTCATCTTTGAAAAACCGAGGCACAAAGGAGGCACGGAAAGGCTCCGTTGATTCATGGGTTCGGCTTCGGAAAATCGAGGCATGACGGAGGCACAGAGGAGTATGGATGCTTCCGAGCCTGTCGAAAGCTAACTTCTGCCTTGAATCCTAGTTTGATTGGTGTTCGAGGCACGGTGAACGCCTTTCGAGCTAGCCTGTTGTCTCCCAAAGAACTATTTCACTGGAACGAGCAAAGCGGTCTTTTGCGGACTGCCTAGGCCATGGATTCTTTTGGCGGACGCGTACGTTGTGCAATGGATGGTCCTAGCCCCCCGTCGGAGCGAGAACTGAAGGACAAGTGGAAGAGCCGCTTGATCTTCGCCAATTCCTCTCATTGCGTCGCCACCTTTCGGTTCTCAGATCTCAACATTTTCGTTGTGAAGAGCACCTATAAGCGAGGTGAGAGCTGTTGAAGGGGAGGACCGAACATCAAAGAGAACGACTAATCCCTAATAAAGTCGCCAATTGTCGGGGTTCAATTTGATGGGATCTTGATCGTGGTTCGGGTCTAGTTCCTTCTCATGCCACTCCGTGCTCCGGGTGCCTGACCTTCAACAACTCATTAGGGCTGTGGATGCCCCGTGACCCTCTGACGATCAAGTTAGGTTTAGGGTTATGGTAAAACGACATACCTCCTTAGGTTAATATCCCTTTCCTTTTATAGGCCTCAATTGACTTAGCCTCTAAGTAAGCGCGTGAGGGTCACGCTCTGGTAACCGCCTCGGGTGACGTCATAAATGATGCACCGGATAAGGCGGTTACGGAGCACATGGCCAGGTCAGCCTTTCGCGAGAATTCTTCTCGTTGCTGTGTCTCATCAGGCGCATGAGGCTTGCTCGGGAGCCTTCGATGCTACGTTTCGGGGGTCGGTATGGAGCCCTCGGTGGTATGTCTCCGGGGTCGGTACGGAGCCCCATTTATCCGGGCCACTTTAAGTACCACCAAAATCCCAGATAGAAAGTACAAAACTGATAAAAATTAAAAACCCAAGTGGGTTCAATCGTAATTCTGGTACTACTAGTGGGTTCAAATTTGATAACCCAAATGGGTTGAATCAAAGTGGTACTAGTACTAGTACTGCTAGTGGTTATACGTTGAAGAATCCTAAGTATGGAGTGAAGAAACCAGACCCAAGTTCACCGAAGATTACGCGGGCTGTGCAATGAGTGTGAAAATAAGTTTTGGTCATGGAAGGCGCTTTTCAGGAAAATGAGATATCAAATTTAAGCATATAAAATTACAGAAAGAGATAGACGAGAGAGATACCTGTTCTATTCTTATGTTCCCGAGCTTCGAAGATAAAAGAGTTTGTTTTGTATTTATCTAGACTTCAACATATTCTGATATACCAAAATATATATACTCCTATTGTTGAAGAGAATGAGGAGATTTGAGCCTAATATGGATTGATTTGCTCGGAAGATTTGACGAGTTCCTATTAGGAAATTGGTTCCAATCTTTGGAGAGATCTCATATGTGGGTGTGGATTGTTAACCACATTAGGATTTTCTTTCTATGGTTTTTCTCGAACGTTTTAAATACAATTGATTGTATTCATCCATTATTCATTCATTGGAATAAAAGATCCATCCCTCCTCTCTTCCCTGTGCAGTAGGCATACCGTCGAAGCACGTAATTCTTGTGTTCTTTATTATTTTTTGTTTCAACACCTATATACATAGAGCGAGGGACAGACTTCAACATGGATACTTCAAAAAAGAGGCTGCTACAGCCACCGACGGGCACGTGGGGCCTACTTCGGGCTCTGCATGGATGATTCGAGCCATTCAATAATTTTAAAAAATAAAACTGATTGGGCCCGTAAAAATCAACTCAATCCGACATGTGTAGATATTTGATCCAATCATCTCATTTTTTATCCAATCTTCCTATTTTTCCCCGATTTTTAAAAAATTGAAAGTTTAGATCGAGCACCTACACATATCGGATTGAGCTAATTTTTACGGGCCCATTTGGTTTTATTTTTTAAAATTATTGAACAACTCGAATTATCCGTGCGGGACCCGTAATTGGGCCCATGTCGGTATCCATAGGTTTGGCACCTCAAAAAACAGAGAGGAGAAATTCTTGCAACTAGGAATCCGAAAACGTAACTGACGATCTAGATTGAAAGTATTGAGCTGATTTAAAAAAATTAGGGAAATTTTGTTTCAATTTGACCCGTCGATTGCATTTCTTGATGACCCAAATGTAGGTACCACGTCAACCGCACCTTATTTGCACCCAATTTCTCAAAAAATTCTTGGTTGCAAAACAAGTACCACATGATACCCAATCTGCAACCAAGAATTTCTCATTTCACTAGCCTTTTATTTCCTATCCTTATTAGTCTAATAGTTCGTGGTAATGTAGGGGTCCTAAACCACCTTTCACGCACCTCGGACTAATTTCTATAGCCACTTCTACAACCGTTTCACACGCTCTTATGTGGTATTTTCTACTACTTGTGACATTGGGGTGGAGTTGCACGGTCATTCATTCCCGTTTGCTACTGGCTTGTATATTGTTCCTCTTGCGTTGTTCCTTCTTTCTGCAAAGCAGGATTGAGCAGCAATAAGACAAAGAAGTTAAGATATGACAGAAATTTGATGTCTTAGAAGCACAAACACCAAAAAAGGACATGAAACGACATGGATACGAGCCACATCAATCTTAATAAATTTGGAACATGGAAACAACATGGATGCAGAAAAAGAATAGATCATCTCACAATACTCCGGAAAAATTCAATGGAAAACTTTTTAAGTGTGCACTATATACATCATTTGGCACAAGAACTAGCAAACATAGTAATGCAACAAAACCTCATTCAAGAAACTACTTCTAGTTAGCTTATGACTCCACTGTGGGCATGAATACAAGTGTCTTTCCTGAAGTTTAAAAAGTACATGATCACACGATAGGATAGGTGTATTCGTGTCCCAAATGTTTACAACTAAAATGTTTTCGAACAATAACAAGTATAACACACACCACACGTCCGGCATGTATCTTGACATATTTCATGTGTGGCCGTGCCTGGCTCGTTCCAGACTATTACGACATCTGGAATTAAGTGCTGCTCATGTTTCGTACATCAATAGATCATTGTGTAACAAAGAAGAAAGAACGTACCTGATTAGGGCCGTCTTCTGGATTTGGCAATGAGGTATGATCACCCCAGTTCGATTCCCATGCCTCCACAAGTTCACCAGCCAGGTGGGTACTGCATTACTGTTCTCATTCTCCAACCAACCGAAACAGCTTCCGGGGAGTAGTCGTACAGCCGGCACACCGCTGCCTGAGCCCTGTTTGGCGCCTCTCTAGCATCCAAACGTCTGGTTTTCGGAAATACGGCATTTTCATCGTCATCTTCAAATGTCGAAAGCAGAATTTGTCTTCTGAGCTCCGCGTTGAAAACATCATCGGCTGCATGCTTCACAACTTGGATCTGTTTTCATTTCCATTTCTGTACGAAAACTGGGATTGGGTTCTAATTTCTATGACACGAGTTTTGAAGATATTGGGGAGTAAGAAAACAGATATACCAGGTCAAGATAGTACATGTCTAGTTTTGTATGTTAGTACATTTCTGTACTATCTTTCTTGATAATGAAAGCTAGTCTTATGAGAGGTCTCCAAATGGAGCCAAATCCAAAGAGTTGTATGTCTAGTTTTGTATGTTACTGCTTGTCAATTTTCATGTTGGCTGTGCTCTGTTGGTATGAAACTGCTGGTGTCAATGTCATGTTTTGAGTCAACACCCTTTGAGTACACCTCTTGCGCTTGTTGGTTGAGACATTGTCCTCCAACTGTTTGGGCCATACTAGATCTGGAAATGTGCCTGACTACATTTAATTTGTATATTAAGGTTTTAAACTCTTTTTATGTTTGTTCGATGCGGGACTTGATCTTCACACATGTTCCTAACACGTCGATGGCATTGTCCTTAAAAGGTTGATTCGCATCCCCTCGGAGCCAATGACTCGGAGCATAGTAGGGCTCGCGGAACGCATCCTCCCAAGATCTAAATATAGCCTTATCCTCCTAACTCGCAATAGTTAGAAAAGGATTGAACAACCCCTCTTTGAAGATTCCTCTTTTTATGAAAAATAAACAACTTTGAACCCAAAAGAAATTAAGGAACAGAGAGCTTTTTCTACTTGGAGTAAACTGATTTCCGGAGTAACGGTAAAATGCTAAAAGCTGTATTCTAGCAGCTTAGAAATTGGTCTCCAACCCATATTAAATGGGCTACACGTATATAATGATAGCCCAAGCCCTAGAACCAATTAACCCCAACAATTATTCTATTGATTTATAAGTCCAAAATTTTAATACCCAAGTAAAAATAGAGCTAATTAAAGTGGGCGAAAATGTTTTGAAATACTTTTATACCTTAAATATACAACACTTAAAGTTGTTTGCTCCTGAAGTGTACAGACTTTGTGTTTTCCTCTTTGTTAGGCTGACCTTTTGAGGCAACAAACATTGCAACAAATGCATCGGATTTTGACCACCCGTTAAGCAGCTTGAGCACTAATAATTTTCAGTGATTATATGTCACGCTGACGGGCGCTCAATTTGTTATGGTTGGCACGCCCCAAGGGTTGATCTCTCTCTCTCTCTCTCTCTCTCTCTCTCTCTCTCTCTCTCTCTTCTGAGTGCATTAATTGAATGCAATCGTCGGCTTCTATAAAATCAAATGTTTACTCTGCGTCTACCAGAAATATATTGAAAGCAAACACACTTGGAAGATATTGAATCAGCACGGGGACTGTGGCGAGATAAAGACCTGTTTTTTTTCCCAACTGTTGTAATGTTGTAGTTGATATTGGTAAGAAATTTGAAGCTTTCAGGAAATATCCTTTTCTTAGTGTTTCGAGCTATTTCTAAGTTTTTAAAAAGTCATGTTGTAAGTAAGGCATGTTTGTGAACTGAAAGGGGCAAGTCTAGCCTACTAATATATGCAATATTAACTGTATTTTGATACTGCTATGCTTCAATATTCATCCTTTCTGTTCCTTGTTATTATGAAGGGGCAATGTGCTTGTTGAATTGCTGTATATTGTAAGATTTGATCGACTCTCAAGATGATAAAACCAAAAACGCATCCCCGAATCTGGAAAACCAATTTATTTGTTCATCTTCTAGGAAAAACTCATGTTCTAGGAAAAAGTGAGTATCGAATGCTCACTGCGTTTTGTATTATTGCGAATACATTATGTTTACAGCAGTTGTGTAGACAAGTTGTATCGTCACTTCATTTTGATCAACAATAAATGACATGTATTATTCTACCACTTGTGACATTGGGGTGGAGTGTTTTTTTGGCTAGCTTGCATGTATCTCGGACTAATCTCTGCTACTCCTTCCACAGCCCTTTCACACGCTTATACGGTATTATTCTACTACTTGTGACATTGGGGTGGAGTTGCGCTGTCATTCATTCTCGTTTGCCACTGGCTTGTACATTCTTCCTCTTGCGTTGTTCCTTCTTTCTGCAAAGCAGGATTGAGCAGCAATAAGATAATGAAATTGTTTAAGATATGACAGAAAATTGATGTCTAAGAAGCACGAACACCAAAAAAAAGACATGGATACGAGCCACATCAATCCTAAAAAATTTGGAACATGGAAACAACATGGATGCAGAAAAAAAGATGGATCATCTCACAATAGTCTGTAAAAATTCGACGGAAAACTTTTTATGTGGCACAAAAAATAGCAAACATAGTAATGCAACAAAGTTAGCATCTCACAAAACCTCAGTTAAGAAAGTACTTCAAGTTAGCTTATAACTCCGTTGTGAACAAGCATACAAGTGTCTTTCCTGAAGTTTAAAAGTACATGATCACACAATAGGATAGGCGTATTCGTGTCCCTAATGTTTTCACTAAAATGTTTTCGAACAATAACAAGTATAACACACACCACAAGTCTGGCATGTATCCTGACATGTTTCTGGTGTGGCTGTGCCATGCTCGTTCCAGACTACTGTTACGACATCTGGAAGTAAGTGCTGCTCATGTTTCGTACATCAATAGATCATTGTGTAACAAAGAAGAAAGAACATACCTGATTTGGGCCGTCTTCTGGATTTGGCGATATGAGGTATGAACACCCCAGTTCCATTCCCATGCCTCCACAAGTTCACTAGCCAGGTGGGTACTGCATTACTGTTCTCATTCTCCGACCAACCAAAACAGCTTCCGGGGAGTCGAACAGCTGGCACACCGCTGCCTGAGCCCTGTTTGGCGCCTCCTTTAGCATCCAAACTTCTGGTTTTTGGAAATACAGCATTTTCATCATCATCCTCCAAGGTCAAAAGCAGAATTTGTCTTCTGAGCTCCGCGTAGAAAACATCATCGTCTGCTTCACAACTTGGATCTGTTTTCACTTCCATTTCTGTATGAAAACTGGAATTGGATTCTATGACACGAGCTTTGAAGATATTGGGGAGTATAAAAACAGATACACCAGGTCAAGATAGTATATTAGTAACTTAGGGTCAACTTTCTAGATAATGAAAGCTAGTCTTATGAGAGGTCTCCAAATGGAGCCAAATCCAGACAGTATATGTCTAGTTTTGTATGGTACTGCTTGTCAATTTTCATGTTGGTTGTGTTCTGTTGGTATGGAACTGCTGGTGTCAATGTCAAGTTTTGAGTGCACATCTTGCTCTTGACTGTGTTTGGAATTGTTTTATGTTTTGCAGTGAAACAGAAAATTAACTTCAGCTAGAGGCATCAAAAAAATTGCCAATGAAACAGTTGATCGATTAGGTTGGACTGTAAATTAGGTTGTCAGGAAACCAAAGGGAATGGTTGAGTGGAAACCAAACTTGTTGGTTGAGGAAAAATTATTAATTGCTCCAAAGTACCGTCACATGGTGCCCCAGAGCCCTTTTCTATCAGGCATTGGTGTGGGCTCTACCACAAAGTACAACTCTCGCACCAATGTATAGTGAGGAAGGACTTAGAATATCACGTGGCGATCTCCAAGACAACCGAATAATCACCTGTTGGTCGAGTGGAAGTACAACAATAAGTGATTTATTTACCCAAGACTTGCAGGGTCGATAGCTCTCGGATGTTTGTCTGGTTATTAATCCGTGACGTACTTAAGTTAGCCCGGATACCCGGTTATAATAAAAGAGTTGCGAGGTAGGAAATGATTACTTTGACAACCTTTGGAGGAATCAGAATTTAGAGCATCTTGACAGGCAGACAGTTAGGGACCGGGAGACCCTGCCAAGCACCCCGGACCCTGCGAAGCAGGGGCGCCAAGTGCATCTCGGCCGCCCAAAAGTGTTTTGGATGGCCCGGATGTAAAGGGACCGGGAGACCCTGCCAAGCAGGGGTGCTTGGCAGGGGTGCCAAGTGCGTCCCCGGTCTGACAGGTTAGATCTCACGTACCCAGAAAACGGGAAGAGTACAGACATCTCTATGAACTACATGGCAGTGACATACTTAATTCACGGGAGGAGTTATCTGCGTTACCCATTGATTTATCATGAAGGTATAATAACAAGGTGTTACATCACCAGCAGAATTTGCAGCCAAAATCAATTAACAAAACCATATACTTACCTATCTATCAGCTATATGTCAACATTGGGAGAGGGAGAGAGATGGGGCCGTCGGGCGGCCGCAGGCCTAAAGAGACATCCTGGTTAAATAATTGGCAGTGTCGTACCTATTTTACAACAAATTTTTTTTTTTTTTTTTTTTTTTGTTTAAAACAGATTTTGCAATAGGTGTGTTGTATAGCCTATTCCGATTAAAAACTGGTACAGGCGTATAGCCTGTGGTTTCTTTAAAAAAAAAAAAGAAACGAAAAGAAAGGAGCTTCCCCTTTCTGAAAGTGAAAGGAATATTGGGCCTGCTGCCTGCGGTACTCTAGTATTATTTCGTTATCTTAAGACATCAAGTAACAGTACACCAAGATCACCCAGTAATTTTCAGTCCGCCTATGAGTACCGACCAGCATACACTGATGGTGCACAGATTAGCAGTTGGAGCTCACTTTTAGGTCCCATACAAATAATCCGAACTGTTCATTGAATTTAAAATATTTTTTCGAGTCACTTGATGGAAAATCAGCTCAATCGGATAACTGCAAGTGCTTGATTCAATGTAACGATTTTTTTGCTCGGAGTGGACCCCGCGTGCCGATCTGTTTACCGTTAACGCATGCTTGGTCGATACTTATAGAGTTGTTCAATAATTTTTCATCCTCTAGACGGCATTTGGAGTGAAAAAATTATTGTTGTCCGTGAGGAGGCATCACAAAGCCATATCCAAGACCAAGACCACTACAAATTTTATGATGGTCCAAAAGTGTCTCAAATGGTTTTGAAAGTCAAACACTAAACTTCTAATTACCAATTTTAAGGTTTTTATGCATAATCTCCAATTAGGCAATTTTGTTCGCACATTTAAAAAGTTAGAGAACATTGTTTACTTTGTGTGAAATTCAAACCGAAATATACTTCGATGATCGGGTTTCGGGCATTTTTTAGAACTTGATTTCTTCGTTGATCTCGCGAATAATCAGTTCCATCCCATCTCTGTAGGTACTTGATCAGATGGTTCAATTCCTAGTCTGAGTTTTCGGAGTAAAATTCTGTAGCGAAAAAAGTGTGATTTGATCAAATATTTACTTACTGATACGAAATTGAGCCATTTTTTATTTTATTATTATTTTTTAGAATTGGCTATGTTGGTGCCGGAAACACCTTCAATCATTGGGCTTGTGTGCAGGGACTTTTAGAAGAAGGAGCTAAGAGTGTCTATCCTGTTTCCGGCACCAACAGGCTAAAGCCGCCAAACAACCAAGCACTATGAATGAATGATTTTGATCATTGAAGTTGGACATGGTTCGGACTCAAGCGGATAATGTTCCCCTCATTGTTTAAGGGACACATGGGATGCACGAAGACTATTGTGCCCACTAAATGGGCTTCATCCCGTGCCCGAAAAATGTGATTATGAATGTACATTTTGTAGATATCAATGCACTTAATAAACCTCTAAAAAAAGCAAGGTATCGATAACCCAACATTCAAAGTACTTGAGTTATTGACAATGTCCGATAAACTTACTTTTTGTAAGGTTAATCTACGCATTGAGGTCTATGTCACATTTTTGGGCTTGGTACGATCCCCATTTGGAGGGCACAATAGTGTCGAGCAAGGGTCCTAACCAATTAGGCTCCCAACCAGTTCAGTCCAGTTTGAACCCGCTGTGGGCCCTCTTCGATCCTGCAACAATGATGGAAACCGTTTATTTTTTAGAACTCGTCGAGAACGTTGGTCATGCCGAAAATCAAGTTGATCGGATATCGTTTGATATGGTTTCGAAATGCATTTATCTTTGGATAAATGTGTTGAATGGGTTGTAATTCAGTGTTGCACACTTTTTTTTTCAAACTTAATACATTTCGAAACGATATCCGATCAACTTGATTTTTTGGTGTGACCAACGTTCTCGACGAGCTCTAAAAATGAATGGTTCCGATCACTGGAGAGGGCCTGGAGAGGGCTCACAACAGGTCCAAACTGGACCGAACTGGTTGGAGCCTAACAGGTTAGGACCCTTGCCCCAATAGTGTCTCCATCATCCTTTTTTGGTCGGTGAACAAAATTGCGCTCCAATTAGCGCGGGTGCTTTTGTTTTCTCTCCCCACTCTCCTCCGAGCAGAAGTAAAAAGGATTATATAGATCGAGACACATATTTTTTGTGTCAACAACATGAAGCGATACAGGGTATAATGCAGAATAGCACAGGAGTTGAGACTCGTGTAGCTCTAAAAGCTCTGCTACCTTGTTTGGATTTGGCACTTCATGAAAAATTCGAATATCCATCAAGACAGCTGGGAGATATTATTCTATTCTTTGATCATCTGATGCATCCATAGTGCATAATGTCACCAAATGGCCCTCCTGCTCTTATCTGCTTTGGGAAACCAAGGAGATGAGTCAAAAAAGGAATGAATTGGAAGAATGGAATGTGTTGAAAAATCAATATGCATGGTTGCCCATTTGCTTGTAGGTATCTTGAATGGCATAACTAAAATGGAAAAATCAAAACTTATCGTATTATCTTTGGTTATCCAATGATGCCGGAGCATAATGCGGAGATGAAAAGTCTGTTTAGATATTTATTTTATTGTTTTAATCTTTGAATACCTTTTGGCTTCTATGTGTCGTTATTTTGTGTTGTTTGTCTTGGAAGAATAGTTTGCTTTGGGAAGTCAAACATTAAGTGTTATGAGGGTAATCATAGAGTCATCTATTTATTTGAAAAGTTTGTCTAGGAAATTGTCTAGTCTTTATTGAGTTTTGTTGAGTCATCTTTTGTATTGCCTATTTATATGAGTTTTAATGAATGAAAAGAAGAGTTTGAGTTTATGAAAATATTGTGCAAGTATTTCTTGCTTGAGAGTGAGTGATTCCTCCGACAATCAAGTGTGTGACTTGGTTGCGTGAGTGTCTTCCGCGATTAGTAACGTCGAGTGACTTCCGTTGCTCCCTGTGAGTGGCATCCCGGGATTATCCTAAACGTCACGGGTCTTGGCTTGCGTCATCCATCTAACGGGTTGCTAAGATTAACAACGTCAAGTTCCACAATGGTTCATCATCAAAGACCTATTTTTAGATCACTAAGACCGGAGAGGATCCGAACCCTGCAGTTGAGTATCAACGGTCATGATCACAGGATTCACCTCTATTATGCCATTAATGGCCCTCCTCTCCTAGAAACTAACCTATGGATGCTGCATTCACCTCTACCAAAGAAGAGATAATGTGGATCACTAGTGGTGTTTCACAATGTTGTCTACAATGGGTCACTCTGAGGAAGGCATAAGATGTCATTTCTGAGGGGAAGAAAAAGAGAAGAACGATTTGATATTTTCCTTCTCTTTAATTTAGAGCATCTGAACTTTGTTTCATGAAAACTCATATTATAAGGGGGGAGATGCTAAACTGATTAAAGAGTGAGATCTTACTTTTATATCTCCGTTGGAAGTGTTTAGAGGTGTTTGTTAAGTAGCATATATAGTTTTTCTTAGATAGATAGACAGAAAGGGAAGACGTTCTGAGAATGCGCGAACAAGACAATTCTAATCACTATGCGTCGCATATATTTTGATTTCTTTGTAGTGTTATCATTTGGCCGGTAGCCGAAAGGAAACATTAGACTTGAAGAGCGCCTTAGGAACAATTTCGTAGTTTCAATTCTAGGACTGCAGTACTACTCGTTCCTGTTTTTCGATTCCCTAGCCTTCCGGAATTCTACAACCAAAAGGACCTTAAACGGGGAGGATTCCTATTCCCCAGTCATCTTTATTCCAATTCCGGAGAGCTTATGAAGGAAAAAAAAAGTTACTGAGGGGGTGTTTCTGGGTGTGAAAAATTTGTAGATTTTTATTTGTGGTCGAGAAGTTATTAGGTGCTTCCGGTGGTGAATAAGCAATTGAAAAATGTCAAGTTGTTTCCGCTAGTGAATAAGTTGTTGATGGATTTGTGAGTAGAATTACTGTAGCAAAAAAAGTTTTTGTGGACAACTTTTTTATTAATGAAAACGATATAGTAAAATGTTGAAATTTTTTTATTAGTAAAAACGGGATGATGAAATGCGTTAAACTTTTTGTGATTTTTGTTAGTGAAAACACCTCCGTACCAATTTTCTTGATTAAAGTCTTCATCGATGCGAATGGCGCTTTATCTGGTTTGATTGATGGAACTAGTTGCACGAAAGATAATCGGCCACCAATAAATATATTCAAACTCCATAAAAAAAAAAAAAAAAAATTTCTTTCGAGACATAATTGATCTCAATTTTTTAATCATTTATGTTGGAATCTGACCTACTATCGAGCAAGCTCTTTAGCGAAAAGGAATGGAGATAGGTCATGGGTGGAAAATTTCAGACATGGGCATTGGTGAAATTTCCATGTTTAGGCAAAGAATGAAATAAATGGTGATAAGTGCTTGTAAGTCTAGGATTTGCATTTATTAATAATTATTGCAATTTTGAAGATGAAATTAGTAAACCATTTGCTGAGATGAACCCTTTGACCTAAAACACAACTCCTATCCTTTTTTTTGGGCTCTTTAAATTGGAAAACGTATGTTATGTTAAAGAAAGATGATCTTTTCTAGTCGGATAAAAATTAGACCGTCTTTGATTTGTTTTTTCAGCTCACTTCAATGATCGATATTATTTGTGCATGTTGCAAAAATCGTTGTGAAAATTTAACTATGTCAAAAATCAAGCTAACCATTTAAGTATTGATGAGCTAATGACCGGAACATATATATATATATATATATATATATATATATATATATATAACAGTTATTGAATTTTAATTTTACGATAAATTTATTTTGAAATCACAGTTATTGAATATCTAACACGATTTTCGATGTAGTTAAACTTCTCGACAGACTCTACGATATGAATGATTCCGACCAAAGAAAGACTTAGGACAAAGTGGACAGTCTGATTTATTTCCCAACTAAGGCTAGGTTTCGCTAAGGGCTTTTTGGGAATTTGACTATTTTAGTTGTCCTTCAATTTTTTCTCTTCTGTTCATTTTGCAACAAAATTTTTACGCGTATTGATTCGTCTCAGTGAGAGGAATCGAAAAAGTAATTTTTTTTACTTTTACCTTAATATTTTTTTGTAATATCCAAGGTAAAGCTCAAAAGCCAACTTTTTGGCCTTTATCTTTGATTTTTTTCAAAAATATTTGGATAAAAGTCATAGTAATTTTTTACTTTTTTGACTCCTTTCGTTAAGACAAATCAATATGGACAAAAAAATTTGTCACATAATAGACAAACAGAAAAAAAAATTGAATAAAAACACCCAAAAACCCTTAGCGGAACTCAGCTTGAAGAGGAGCTATCTGGAACGTTAAGTCAAGTCAAAGCATATTGAACGGATGCCCTGAAAACAGGCGAAGGGCCCCATATGGAAAAGGCATGATGAGTAAAGGTAGATGACTTGCCCAATCCAAGTCCACAGATATGCAGGGTTCTCAAAGTGGATGAAAAATCTGTACGAAGCCTTCTTTCGTTTTGGGAATAACTTCGGTGTTTCCACCAATTTTAGAGACACCGTAATTTTTCACATAGTGAAACCATTACGAGCATAATCAAAACTATTACTATTATAACTAAAACCATAACAAGACATAACTTGGTTGATTATGCCTTGGTTGGTTTTTGGTTATGCCTTGTTATGGTTCTGTTATATTTATAATAGTGCTAACCCGTGCCTACGGCACTACGCATCCCTATTGGAAGGGGATGACAGTTGTGTGATTTAGGTGAAAGCCATGGGCACTTAACCGGAAAGTGGGAGGATGCACTACAGCCTTTGGATCAAATGAATCTAAATCGTTCTAACAACTTGTCCCCACACCATTCTGTTTTATAATAGAGATGGTTTTGGTTATAATTGTAATAATTCCGTTATGCCAAAAATTACGGTATCTCCGAAAGGGATGGAGACACGGAAGTTGTTCCTTATGTTTTTAATTCAGTTCAAACTACTGTAAATTTAATGTGGCCAACCGTTGGTTTGAAAATATGTACTCTAATTGGTAGGCAACCCTCCACTCGGGTCCTGATATTTTTGACTTCAGCATCCAGGCAATTATTTAATGCTTCGAATCTTTATTTATTTAATCAATGCGCTCATTTTTGTGGAACAATTGTATATTGTGTGAGATTTGCCAGAAAAGTGTCTGTCTCTCGTGTCAATGCTGCCAATGTGTGGCAAAAAAAGACTTTGAAATAACATGGTGATGTTCCAAAAGTACAAACTAAATTGGGGCCAAGTAATTAATTCATTTTACGTCTGATGTCTGGATTTCAACGATTTATGATTAGTATATATAATTTATAAAATGTATTGCATGAAAAACCTATATGGGAGAATCAAACAGCGGAAAATTACTTACTTTCTGCCATGGTGTTTAAGTCTTAAGAAATTCGGAAACCGTTTCGATCTTGAATTAATATGGTCCACCAACACAAACTCCCACGAATTGATTTCGGAGAGCAATGGGTAGGATTTTCAATCTAATCTATATAAATGTTTTCCACACTTGTAACTTGATGGTAATCACAGGCCTTTATATAGATAGATCGGGACCCTTTCCCAACGGACACAACGTTTCATACTTCTTTCCATCAAAGAAGTAATAAGCACCTATTCATTAATAGTCGCAACCTTACACATGAATGGTCACTAAATCCATTCATGAATAGTCACCATATCTATTCATGAATAGACACTAAACCTTTTCACGAATAGTCACCAACTATTTAGGCAATATTTCATTTAAGTCTAACATCCATATTTTAGTTATGAACAAAAATACTATAAAATATAATTAGGGTTGATGTGGCATGTGAGCCACATAAATAAATTCCAACATTGCAAGCTCTGAGACTCTTGGTACTATATTTGATATTTTGGCTCGATTTGCCCCATGTATGACACACTCATATGTTATTTCTTCAACAATCTTAGTTCGTAGAACCAAATTTTGAGCTTGAGTTATGTTCGTTATTGTTCGATCTTTCAGGTAATTTTTCTTGTGGATTGCAATAAATCAAAATATTTGTAATCAGGTTCGTGTCCTAGATTATGGGGAAAAAAAAAAAAGGGATAAGGACAATGCTTGTGTATAGAAGCTATAACACCTGATGACCTGGGAGGCTACGGATGCCATGCACTGTTTTTGGCCATGGTTGGTTTACCGTAAATTCAAGGTTTTAAATTATGGTATCAGGACACGTAACGGTAACGTTCATGGTATAATGATATCGGGAGTATCGAACGATACAAAAAAGGAATCAGTTATAACCATTACTGGTCGTGAATTTTTAAAATTTAAAATCACCCTTAACATATGGCAGTTTAGGTATCAACTTTAACGGCTGTGAACTCATCGATCTATGAATCTTACAAGAATCAATAATTCAATATATAGTAGAAATTAGCTGATACGCATGTGATTTTCCATTCTCAGCAGTATATTGGGACGTAACGGTGTCGGAAAGCTGAAAAATCGTTACCTATAGATCGATATTTGAATCCTTTTCTAAGGTTGTTAATTTTGAGTTGGTTTTCGTTTGTTTCCTGTTTTTGTTTAGGTTCGCTCCTTGTGAACCTTCTTTCATGGTCCTGGTTGGCAGTATGATATGCGAGGAGTGCTGTTGACGATGCTCGATCCTTTGATGCTTATCATTTTTTTTTTGGTCAATCGAAAATTCGATGCTAGCTTATCATTGAGGTCTCCATCTTGTTGTAAAATTCAATTGAGACAACCTTTTTTTGATCCAAAGTAAATTTCATTAAAGCCAATAAGGCAACAAACAACGATTCTTTTATATTTTCTTTTGGGAAATTTTTGCTCATTACACAAAAGATGCAACAAATAGTGGTCGAACAAATGGTTCTTAGATCTAACACATTAGTATCCCGTTCATCGCAATTTGGCGGTCAATCTAAGAAAGTTTTGGTCCAACGACATTAAAAATGCACTTTTAATGGAGCTACAAAAGCTGTCTCCACAATTCAATTGGAGCTACAAAAGCAGTCTCCACTTCCATCCAACAAAAGAAACAGTTACCACTATCTTGATCAGTTGTGGACTTTGATATTGCTTTAGCATTGCAGTATTAGCTATTGTTGCTTTCAATTGGAAGCCCACAAACTCAGATATAAGGTGGGTGGAGATAAAATAAAAAAAGAAGGTTTTTGGTTTTTGGTTTTTTTTTTATTCGAAAAAAAAAAAGAAAAAAAAAAAAAGAAGAAGAAGAAGAAGGTTCAGCTAGCTGTAATCCTAAATGGAGTCTATTTTCAGTCTCTCATTTTGTATAGCCACATTCCTCCTCTTGCCTTCTTTTGTATAAATTTTCAAGTGATTAATCTTTCATGAGTAATTTTTTTAACACTTAAAGGGATAATATTTTAAATCCACGTTGTAAGATGACAAAAAGAGGAATATTGCAATTATAAAAATAAAAAAAAAAGTGAGAAACTTAAGTACGACCAATCTCTATTTTTTTTTTTTACAGATATATATATGTTCACACCTTGTATATATTAACATATTGAAGTCATATATGAAATATACTAAGGCCTCGTTCTGCTAATATTCTTATTTTTTTCAGTACTTATTTCTCGTTTTATGAGACAGATCATTCGCTCACAATACATCACCTTTATTTCAAAAAGTAACTTTTCAAATAAATACTTATTTAAAAAAATATGTACTTGTTATAATTAGTGGAACGGGTCTAGCCCCGTTTGATAACAGTGATAGATGGCTGGGATTCGTAAGGAGATGTGATTAGGATTGGGATTCGTAAGGAGATGGGATTCGTAATGAGAAGGGATTGATAATGAGTATGTTTGTTTGGGATGAGATTAGATGATGGGATAATTAATATCATGTTTGTTTGAGATGGGATTAGAAGATGGGATTGGATTGATAGAAGAAATTGGTAATGAGAAAGGATTGGTAATGAGAAGGGGTTAGGTTCGGACTACGAATACCAAGTCCCACGGGGTATTGCTAATACCCCCTAATCCCCGGCTTGTTAGTCCATCGGATTCGTAGTCCTAACTCATTTTTGGTTACCAAACAAAGTACTAGTAATCCCTTGGGATTGGTAGTCCAATCCCAAAGGCTAAGAGGATTAACAAACGGGGCAGTGTATTTGGGGTGTGTGGTATTGACAACCATGCTTTTGCGGGATTTGTCCACTATTAGAAGAAAAAAAATTTCATTCTATTTTCTTATTAATGCACACTAAAATTTGTATTTTAATTCTTGCGTTATGCATGGCGTAATTTTTGGCTGATAGGTATTACTACCCGAGACCTACCCCTCAGGATATGTTATATGAAGAATCTGGTTTTCAAAAACAGATGTCTTATAGTGGTCATTCCATCTATGCTTTTGCGGGATTTGTCCACTATTAGAAGAAAAAAAATTTCATTCTATTTTCTTATTAATGCACACTAAAATTTGTATTTTAATTCTTGCGTTATGCATGGCGTAATTTTTGGCACTAATAAGAGCATCCACATCTGTTTTCTTCAAATTAACATGTGGACCAAAGTAGAGAGCCAAACCCACCAAAATTGCATGCATCAGACTCGCCTCTTCTTCCCTTCAAAGTAGCTTTGCTACAATTCCTCATGGGAAGAAACGAGGAAGTATTCACTCGTGTAGACATATTTTAATAATTTTCTCATATATTTAGTTCTAGGGTTCTCTTAGGGTGTTTATTAAAAAATCTTAGAACTAAAAATTCATTATATGACCATTTAGGATAAAAGAATCAGAAAAATAAGATCTTCGTACCGGTTCAAATGAATTGAAAATTAGAGCACTTAATTTTTTACACAGTTTATATATTAAAAATATGATTAAAAAATTAAGTGCTTCAATTTTCAATATATTTGAACTGGTACGAAAATCTTATTTTTCAGATCATTTTATTTTAAAGGGTCATAATTAATTTTTAACTCTGGGCTCTCGTGTATGAACCGTAAGATAGTCATAAAATCAAATGAAGAACAAATATTTAATTACGAGTGAAATATGAGAATAATTAAAGGAAATACAAAAGTATGAATATTTAATTGAATAGAGAGTGAGAGTGAAGAGTCTGATGCAATAGACATTTAGGGCCTGTTTGGCTTCTTCATTATTGCATTTTCGGTTTCTCATTTTTGCATTTTGATTGTTTGGCACCCTAATTCTAGAACTCATTCTACCAAAACTCATTCACTGATTTTTACTTTAGAGCCCAGAAGTCAAAATGAGGCCTAGAGGTCCTTTTTGCATTGTTGAGTTTTCCCATTTTATGTTCAATTACCAAAATACCCTTACTCTTTTTAGGTATTTACCAGTACTTTTAGGTATTCTGTGTGTTTGTTTTGTATGCTTCAGTTGGTACTTGTTGTTTTTGTTATGAGCTTAGTGAATTGTTTAATTAACTTAATGATTTTTTATTTCAAACATTACTTACATGGTAATATTTATTTATTTTAAACTACCAAATAAAAAAATCAAGACTCGAAGTTATGGGATATTTCTTAAGTGCAATACCCAAAAAAATTATTCCCCTAAAAATGCATCAACATAAATTTAATCAAATGAAAAAATATTATTCATACATCTTTTAACACAATAATAAAGAACTAAGGGCAATATGGTAAAGGATAGTGATTTTGGCACTTCAAAAATTGATGGAGGGGCTCCAAAACTGCATTGTATTGATACACAAAACGACTTCGTTTTGGAGCCCCTCCATCAATTTTTGGAGTGCTAAAATCAATTTCCTATGGTAAAAAATCAACCCATAATTCATTCTCATCATTTATTACCAAACACTACTCCTGTTACAAAATGCATTCTACACATATCATCCAAACACTCTACTAGATTCAAAATATATTCTGACCATAATTCAAAAAGTCAAAAAGTCAAAAAATTGAAAATGAAAAGCCAAAAAATGGGCTCTCAAATACCCTCTTAAAAAGTGAATAGCTAAAATAATAAAGTAAAATTTTAAGGTATAATTTGACACAAAATCTAACGAGACTGATGGGGATGCCCTAACAAATTACTCCTATAAAGTACAGTATATTTATAAAACCATTACTCGCGATATTAATGCAGAAAAGAGGTACTAGACGATGACAGCCATTTTAACTATGGGCGCCACCAGTAGTTATTGGGTGTGGTGGCGGTACACCTTCACTGTGTGACTGACAACGACTTGTGCTTTGTGTCGTTGACTCTGTGGAAGCTCTAGCTTTTAATGTTAATGTCAGATTTCCTCCCATTTCCATCTCCTTTTAGGTTTTTCTCCTAACCTTTTTTATTTTTATTATACTGCACAGCAAGTCTTGGACTCTTGGTGTTTCCTGTAAATTGTGAGAAAAAATTTGTAGCAATTAAAGGTGTTAGAAATTTTTGACAGTGAATAAATTATTAAAAAATATTAAGTTATTTTTATAGTGAAAAAAATTATAGATGAATTTGTGAGAAAGTTACTGTAACAAAAAAAAGTCTTTTATTGTTGACAAGTTATTAGGAATTTCTGAAGTTGACAAGTTAATTAATGAAGTTGTGATGTCAATTTTTTTGAACAGCAGTTGTGATGTCAATTTAGGAATTCCTGAAAGCTACTCAGCAATATTTAACATGTATCTTTCAGACAGTTCCAAACTATGAGATGATATGAAAATCTCTTATTATATTGGCAATCTTCATTATGATTACTAATTTATTGAAAAATTACTTGCTTTTGCTATGTTCAGACAGAATTCTATCTCTATAGTTGATATTGCCGGTTAGGCCATTGTTAGACATTCTTTAACTTGTCTATATTAGTATATGGCCACAAATGAGTGTCCATTTTATATATACTTGGGTTAGTCCACAACAACCCACCAATGATCACTACTACAATAATAGATAAATACCACACTAAGGAGGTTCATAAAGATCACAGTTTTTAGTGAAAGCGTGATAAAAAATTATAGACTAACTTTTTAATCTCAGTATAAATCAAAAGCTGAGATAAAAAGTGGTGCTGAGCCACGAAAAAGAGCAAGATAATAGATCTCACTCTTGCGACGAGATAAAATGAAAAAGACCTCACTCTTATAGTGTGATAGAAGATATTAAGACCTCGCTTGTGCAGTGAGATAAAAAAAAAAAAAGACCACACTCTTATGGTGTGATAAAAAAGAAAAAGAACGAGATAAAAGATCTCATTCTTTTGGCGTGATAAAAGACTGTGATAAAAATTGGGAAGTTCTAAATTTTTGTGTGGGCTCTGCTTCTCGCATTTAGGCGCGAATTGAAAAGTTCAGTGCTTAAAACGACGTCATTCCACTTAGCCCAAAACAAGCCCTAATTACAGTCGATCTCCACTCATTCTCCTGGCCTCTCCAGTACTACACGTTTCATCTCCATCCCCATCCTCACCCGCCGCCGCCTCTTAGCCCCCATCCTCACCCGCCACCGCCTCTTAGCCCCCATCCTTACACGCAGCCACCGCCTTATCTCTCTCCACCTCCACTTTGAAGGAAGAAAAGGCGTGCTCCTCGCGCGAGTTTGTTATCAGAGAGCCAGAGAGCGAGCTTCAAATGGAGTAGTCGATCAATCGAAATGGAAACTTCCTAAACCCAACAGGTATTGTCTTCTCTCTCTCTCTAAAGATTTTCTCTGTTGTTTGCAAATCAACGGGTATTTGAAACCTACCTAGTTATATGTTTTTGTTTTTTTTGATTTAAAGGTTGGTTACTGTTTATTTTGATTGCTCGTAAAAACACAAAGGGCCCCAACCTTGAAGTTCGTCTCAGGCCCCCAAAATGGCAGGGATGACCTTGCTAGTAATGAATTGTATGGGTCAATTCTGAATTCCTTCAACCCAAGTTTCTATGGATGTGTCGGAGGGGTGGGAGAAGGCTGGACCATTGATGGTGGTGGCTGGTGGGTTTGTGTAGTTTCGAATGGGTATAAATTTGTCGAAGGGCATTTTTGGGTTCCAATAAGTTTAGTTGGCCGTGAGGAGAATTTGGGATTAGAGAGATTTTTGGGGGTTGATATAGAATCGCCTTTTTTTAATTGTCGTGCCATATGTATCTTGATCCTGAGTTTATGGGTATGACCTATCAAGATGGTTGTCGTTTCAGCTCAGGAATGAGATCTATATGCATTCATAGTCTGTTTTTAAACAAGCCTGCCAAACTGTTTAAATGACATTGTTCTTGCCTTAACATTAATGGTTCATATAGCCTTCATTCCAACCTAGGGTAGTTACCTTGAAATTTCAAGAGGAAACCCTCACTTGTTAGAGTGTGAATTTGATTGACACACCTTCCTCGAGAACCTAGGGGAGATATTTACGAATTGGAGAACTTTGAGACTGAACTGGAAAAGGGAGACTATTTTCTAGTTCTGCCTCTCAACACGATTACGAGTTACAACCACAATGGCATCTTTGAGAAATAGGAGAACTTTGTGACTTCTGACTGGACTGGTAAAATGACACCATTTTCTAGCTCCTTGTATGTTTGCCAGACCATGATGCAGTTTAAGTGTTTGCAAGCATTTTGGTTTAGGTTTTTAGTTATTGCTCTTGAAATTTTTTGCTCCGCTTGAAGTTTTGGCTTCCCCAGTCTTTCCAGTGTTACCACACAAGAAAAGAAGATCTCTTTAGGATCTATTGACTTGGTTTTGGGGTTCTTATTTGTGCTTCTATTGTCAGTAACTCCTGTAAAAGGAGCAATGCTGGACATGGTGTAGCCTCAGTCTTGGGATTAGTTCTTGTTAGTATTGTTGTTGTCATTGATATGTTGCTCTCATGCTCTGTACTGATGTAGAATTGTTTCTGCCTAATAAAAACATATAACATGTAGGCACTTCATACACGCTCTGTGATGTGCTCATAGACCTTTTTCTATTGCATCTTGATTTTATGTCAATTGCGTTCTTTCTTTTGTTCTATGATAGTAAAAAAAGTCTCTGTCTTTTGCCTCCCATGGTACACATGAAAACCAAAAATTACAATTGGAAAGAAAAGGAAGGTATTGTTATGAATTCTTTGTTTTTTTAACTTGGTAGTCTAGTATCCTTGTGCATGAATTCAGCTGTAGGCTCTCTTGATGCCTTGTTTTTCTCTTCTTCTGGGAGTGATTTTACGAACACTTGCAATGGCAAGAAAGGAGGAACAAGGGCATTTGGAGAGTGCAGCATAATAGAGAGTTGTAGGATGCATAGGGAAAGGAGGAATGACAACTCTCGAAAGAATGGGGTTGGCTTAGCTAGCCAGTCAAGAAATCATTAAACTGTGACAGGAAATTACGTTTGTAAATTGCAGCTATGTTTTCTGGGAGTGCCACTAGCACTCAGAGGTTTATGCTTGCTGGTCCTTTATTTTGTACCCGTCGGTGTTAGACTGTTAGCTTGATCATGGTGGGATCGACTCTCTAGATAGTGGTATAATACTTGTGAGTGAGTTCCTACGATGGTTCCAAAGTAATGAGCAAAATCGCGATCAATGCCTTAACACTACAAGAAATATGGGATCTGCCAACGCTTTTTTTACAAGCGGCTCGAAAAAGCGTTGCAATAGAAGTTCTATACCAGCGCTTTTTCTAGCCGCTGCTAGAATAAGGCTTTTCCAACGGCTCAAGCAAAAGCGCTGGAATAGATCGACCATTTCCCAGCGGCCCAATAAAAGCGCAACCCCCTTTGTCTTGTGCTTCAAATCGGAAGGCTTAAACCTTAGCTAGAAGCAGTATTCATGTGAAGTCTAAATTTTTTGGCCTAACTCTTTTGCTCTTCAATTTTGAATTTTTTGGCTTAACTCTTTCGCTCTTCAATACTAATCTGTTTTACTATATGTTTTTCAAATATTGATTGCAGTTGTCTTTTATGGATCCTAGTCATCCTACAATAGTACTAAATTTGCTCCCAGTCACCACTTAGAACAAGATGTGCAAGAAACTTGGAAGCTTTTTTTCCAATCAGGTTAGTTGGGGTGCAGAAAAAGTAATAGGCTTGTTTTTATTTATGTTTCTGTTCTGCTGCCTGTTATCCAGTTCTACTACTGCAGTGTGTATGTAGCTTCTCTTTTCAGTTATTACTGCAGATTCTTATGTCTCTGTACTTTTGGCTGACTGTTATGTTGTTGTGGCTGACTGTTTTGGCGAATTGTTATGTTGTTGTCTGATATGGCTGTCCTTTGGGGCTTGTTTCCTCGTCTGATGCTATTATGGTTCTGTTTTCTGCTATGGCCATTTTCCCAAGCCAACATGATGCATACTATATCTGCTGCTGTCAATTCTGTTATGTACTTTATGTGAAGCTAAGTCTAGTCCCCTTGATGTTGGGCTGTAATTCTGTCCAACAGTGGCTTGCTTTAGTATCTTTGTTTCAGTTGTCAATTTGGGTGGTATCCTTTTTTTTTCTTTTCTAGTAGCTCTCCATTTTTTTTGGACCTATCCTTGGGGGGTTGTCCCAAAGGATATTTATGCTTTTCCAGGGGGCTGTCCCTAGTTTTATCTTGCCATGGCTGTCCCTAATTTATGCTTTTCTAGGGGGCTAGTCTATAGTGTGGCCTGCTACTGCCTTCTTGCCATGGCTGCTTGCTGCTAGTGATGCTTTGCTGCTTTTTTTTGATCGGCATGCTTTGCTGCTTGCTGCTGTAATGGCAGCTGGTAGATGCTGATCTGTTTGTTGCTGATCGGAGTTCTACATCTGTATTGTTGCTGAAGCTGCTTCTACTGTTGCCTGCTGCCGTAATGGCAGCAGTTAGCTGCTGATATGTACTGTTTTTTTCCTTTGCTTACTGAATTGTTTAGTTGCTGCTGTCCATCATGCTTCCAAGTTCATCTATTAGGTGGTTCCTTGCAACAGTTCTGGTTTTGCTAGTTTCTGTTCTGGTATGGTTTCATTAATCAACAGTTGCTGCCATGATGCTTCATATATATAAGTTGTTTGTCGATAAAAAACAAAAAACCTATACAAGTTATACAACTGAATATTGAACTTTCTTATTATTGATTAGATGAATCAGGTGTGCGTAACAAACGAGGAATCACACATTTGTCAGATGTTTGGAATCTCCCACCTACACAACGAATTATTGTAAAATTCAATCTAGCTTTTGTTCCTGTTGGAAACGAAGGTGGCGTGTTTACTAGGTTCATAGGAACTGTTGCAAGGAAACCCCACCTATGCCCAATTAATTGCAATTGGCATGAAGTGCCACTACACTACAAAGAAGCTTGCTGGAATATCATTCTGGTATTAAATTCCTAGTATAGGTGTAGTACTTGAGCTCGTTTATTTTTTGAAATTGTCTTTGAATGCTTTTTTGTTACTTCACTGCAGTCGAAGTTTGCAATTCCTGAAAATAATTCAGCAAGAGAGGCAATCAAGAAAAAAACTTTGAAGTTATTAGGGACAAGATTGCGAGATTGGCGATGCACCTTAAAAGGTAAATACTTTGACGAGGCTAAGACAGCTGCACAAATTGTTGCGACAGCACCTCCAATAGTTAATCATGAGCACTTTGCAGATCTTGTTCGTTATTGGTTCTCAGAGGAGGGAAAGGTATGAAGTATATAATTTCCTAGTGGCTTGACAAGAATTAAAGGACTTAAAACTTTGAATGTGATTATAATTGTTCTTTATTGTATGTGTGCATGTGAAAATGAAGAACCTTAGTTCGAAGAACAAGAGAGGCGAAGACAAGAGTGCAAGTGTGCATACAGCAGGATCAAAATCTTATGCATGACATGCTCATGAACTGGTACTTAAAGTTGGTTTCTTGTTTCATATTTTCAACTTGCTATGTTTTTTGAGTTACACAATTAGTTGATGTATGGACTGATAACAAAACAGGAGGTAGACTCTGGGTTTGCACCTAGCCGAGCAAAACAGGTTATTACATTTTCTTAACTTGATGAAATCTATAATGTGTATTATACCACTTTAGTTCAATAAAAGTACTAGACCAGTTAAGTTAGTCTATGTATGTATTTGTTTAGATTCTTATGCAAATTTTCCATTGCATATCTAAGGTTCGAGACGGTTGTAATGGCCCTTTGATCAGGCTTCTCCACACGCACATCAAAGATCATCGCACGCAAGTCATGACATCGAATGTTCTAATGGAGGTACATTCTTACATTGTACATGAACTAAATTTACTTAGTTGGAAATGTGTGTTACAATCTACAAATTTCTTATGTCATTTTGATATAACTTAGTTGGAAATAACTTTTTGGGTCTTACTGTCATTTAGTGTTTTGTATGAAAAGAATGGCAGTCAAGTCTCTGAAAATTTTGAGCAGTTTGCATCTATGTAGGTTGTAGCACAGACACTGCCTAGCGGGCCACCCCTTCCCCATTCCAATCAGCATATCAACCCATGAATTTGTATCCGGATCATAAACCTCCCCTCCAACATCAATAAAAAACGGCCATTAATACAAACTCTGCGCCACATGTAATTTCCCCTGGTAGGATGTCATCCCAGTTGCAATCGGCTTAAGCAAATCAGCCAGAAAGCAGTTGGAAGCAACTGAGAAAATAGTATGCTTGGGATTTGGGACCAGAGGCCAGTACAAGGATCAAACACTTCAGCAGTATGAAGAGGTGTCAGACCTCCACGACACCTAGTGACCCCTCCAACGACATAAAGCTTGTTGTTTAAGACACCTGTCTTACAGTACGCCCTACCAATGGACATAGGACTCACTTCAATCCACCTGTTAAGAATTGGGTGATAACACCAGACGCAACTCATGGCTGTTGCCTTAGAAAATCCCCCTAGCACATATATGCAGCCGTTAATGACACTAGCAGCACAATAGTAAAAAGGCATTCGGTCCAAAGCGTCCTTCCTCCCAAGCCATCCCTTTATGACATCTACAATCCTGATACCAGATAGGCTCCTTTTGGGCATTGGTGGAAGCCTTTGCCATTTTCCAGACAAGGGGTCCAAAGCATTCCACATAAGCTTATCATCTTCAACCTTGGTCAAAATACAGAGCCACTCTTCTGTTGTACAAAGCTCTTTTCTGACTTCATAGAGTTCAGTGCTAAAAATGGCAGATTTCCAGCTCTGCGAGAACAATTTTGTACTCAAGTACCAACTTCTAGGAACTCTGGCAAGAATCTGGATTGATATCTCATCCGGAAGGCTGGGAAATAGTCGTTGATTAGCCTCGTAAAAGCTTGAAGATGTCCTTTGCCTTTTCCTGGTCTCACCACTTGGAACCTCGTAGAACCCACTAGTTCTGCCCCTACGACTACAACTCAATACAGCTCCCATCAGAAACTTTCTTGCCCCTTCAAATCCAGATTAAAAGAACAGGCCTCTTAGCTTTGAAAGTCGATTTTTCTTGCCTAGGAATGCGTTTGTGCCTCACAATACGTATCATTGAAAATGATATTACCTCTGGAAAAGCTGAGCTTGCAATAGTGAGGAAAGGAGTGTTAGCATGGAAGATCCTGGTATCAATCGCCTTGTAACTGAAAGGGAAATATCAAAATAATAAAAATTGCAATTATACCACGAAATAGAGATATTACTTTTTGCTTGGAGTTCTTGATCTTATATATGCTTGAGTTTGGTTCTAATTAACGATATGTTTTCTACTGGATTAATTTAGGCATGCTCTGAGAATGACGAAGTGCTTGAAATTGGCTTCAGAGAATAACGAAGTGCTTGAAATTGGCTTCAGAGAATGACGAAGTGCTATTCGTTGTAGCTTCGGACATAACTCCATGATTGCGGTTCAAGTTTTCTTTGTCTTTTTTGTTGAAGCTTTTGTTCTGCATTTTTTATGCATTTTCAAAAATTTGATTGATCTTATATTGAATGTAGGCTTTCTGGCACCATGTTTCTATCTAATGATATGTTTTGGGCAAGATGCAGTATCATTTATGCATATTTCGTATGGCAATGTCTTTTGTTTTGGAGAAGATAGCTACGGGTTGAATACATATTTTACGTGTATTTATTATTGGTTACAGATTCGGGTATTTTCTAAATGCAAAAAAAAAAAAAATAGTATCTTTCAATCACGGTTCTAGACTGTGATGATAAGAACATTTAATCACGCTTTTAGATGAAAACCGTGATCTAAAAACCACAAAAGACCACGCCTTACTATTTTCCATCTCATTTTTTAGACATGAAAGATCACAGTTTTTTGTGGTGATAGTTATCTACATTCAATCACGGTTTTTTAAGAAAAGCGTGATAAAAAGCCTAGGATGGAACACGCTGGTAACTTTCCATCTCGGTTTTGCCTAGAAACAATCACACCTTTTGGGTGTGATTGTTTCTATCTTTCAATCACGGCTTATAGCAGTGATAAAAAAGAGTGATTTACAATCACACTCAAATCTATCACGGTAGCGCGAGTGTGATGGAAAACTAACAATCACTGCAAATAGCTGTGATTGTTATGCTTTATTGTAGTAGTGGATAGTCTAAGACTCTAACCCTACTCGACATGATTAAAAACAAAGGTGCCCAAAATGCAATGCTTAGCATTCTACTAATAAGCCAAAGGATTGTTCCGGTTGGTTAGTAAGCCTGCTTCTTACATAGTTGATTTGGGTTCGATTTTTAGAGTCAAACAGTAAGAACATAATTTCTTGTCAATTTTTTAGTCTCTGCATGAATGGCATTTCTTTGACCGAACCAGGGAACGAATTAGTTGAGGCAAGCTAGCTCGGACAGCCGGATGCTAGTACATGTGGCGATTTCCCAATTGCCCACTTGTAATACAAAAATAGGATATCCCACCCCCCTCATTGATTCCCTTCAATTCAAACCCTTATCTTTCCACCTCGTTTCCTATATAAAGAGAAGCCCAAATGTACAAACATCTTGTATCCCATCAGCTTGAATCTCCCTCATTTTTTTGTACTCTTTCTTCCAATTTCCCAGACACATGAGAAAAAGAAGAATGGCTACCATAACACTTGACCCAAGTTTAGGTCTTCAAATTAGCACAAAAACCCACCAAGAAGGGCAAATTGTGGAGGAAATTGATGGGCTCATTCGAGTTTATAAAGATGGACACGTGGAACGAACTGAGATCATTCCATGTGTCACGGCCTCGTTGCCTCCCGAGCTCAGCGTGACCTCTGGTGACGAAGTCATTGACAAGGTCACAAACGTTTGGGCACGTTTTTACCTGCCCAAAAAATGTCATGAGAAGACGCCATTGCTAGTTTATTTCCACGGAGGCGGATTTTGTGTCGGCTCCGCAGCTTGGAGCTGCTACCACGAGTTCCTAGCCAAGCTCGCCGCTAGAGCCGGTTGCTCAATCATGTCCGTCAATTACCGGTTGGCTCCCGAAAATCCTCTTCCGGCCGCCTACGACGACGGATTCAAGGCACTCGTGTGGCTGAAGCAACAAGCACTGAGTGGTGAAAATGAGTGGTGGTCAAAGCAATGCAATTTCTCCCGCGTTTTCCTAGCTGGAGACAGTGCTGGTGCCAACATAGCCCACAATGTGGCTATACGGCTCGGCTCAAGCCAAGCCGAGGCTCTAAAGCCTCTGTCCTTCAAGGGGATTATTTTGATACAACCGTTTTTCGGAGGAGAGGGAAGGACTCATTCCGAGAAGCACACGGTGGAGCCGCCTCGCTCCACCCTCAGCTTGGCGGCCTCCGACACGTACTGGCGGCTGTCGTTGCCGGCGGGGTCGAACCGGGATCACCCGTGGTGCAACCCGTTGGCAAAAGGGTCGAGTCAACTGGAGGAGTTGAGAATATTAATCCCCTTATTGGTTTGTGTATCTGAGATGGATATATCGAGGGATAGGAACTTGGAATTTTGTGGTGCTTTGGGTAAAGCTGGTAAGAAAGTGGAGTGCGTGGTGTATAAAGGGGTTGGCCATGCTTTTCAGATTCTAAACAAGTCTCAGCTCTCTCAGACTCGAACCCAAGAGATGATTTCTCATATCAAGGCTTTCATCAGCAGATGATACTCTCTCTCTCTCTCTCCAAGGCTTTCATCTGCAGATGATACTCTCTCTCTCTCTCTCTCTCTCTCTCTCTCTCTCTCTCTCTCTCTCCCTCCCTTGAACTGAGAATTAATCAAGAATCTTCTGTCTAGTGTAGCTAGCGTATGATAATTATGCCATTGTAATTGTGAACATGAAATGTGCTGTACAGTACACCCTAGCGGAATTCTAGTCTTCAGATTCAGTGAACATAAAAATGCTCTATGCCACTGAGTCTAAGTTTTTCATATCAAGTTTTTTAAATGGATACACGCAAACGGTGTTTTTGTGTGTGTGTGTGTGTCAAATTAAGTAGCTAAGTCGTTAACGATATGAATGATCTTCGAGAATCGGGTGTTCTGGCTAATATGCGCGCTTGGACTAATTTCAATATTTAGAAACTAAGTCAAACATGCAAACGCTAAACATATATAGGCATTGTTCGTTTGCGAGTTTTGAGTATTTTAGTTTTGGTAGTGGGTGAAGAGAGAAATAGGGTAATGATCGGAAAGAGAGGTGATGAATAAAGAGAGATAGAGAGTAAAATGAAAGTAATAATTGAAAATATAGGGTAATGATTGGACAAAAATATAGAGTAATGATTAGAAAATAAAGTTTAGTATAAAAACGAACAAAGCCATAGTTTATTTTTTTGATCAACAACAAATTTCATTTCAAGAAGCCTAACGGCACTTACGTGAAATAACTATAACAATCGGTAAGAGCTAAATCTACTGAAAATTAGGAAATGAGCAAAACCACAAATGGGCATACAAGCTCAAAGACGCATTCTGCCAAAGCAGACCTGCGCGATGCGGCATAGGGTCCATCCGTGAATCAGTAGATGAGCAACTTAGAGCTCAAACCATCGGATCGGTCCTTTAAATGGTTAATGTTGGCATTCACGGCATAAAGGATGGATCCCTCACAGTCGCAAGGGATGCTCTAGTGCGAGTTCCTGCTGGCACTTCAAAACTCTGAGTGCAGTAGTTGACCAGATAGCCCACAACAAGCTAGACCTCCTTGCAAGCACCACAAGTCGGGATCTAGTAAAACCAGTCCAGATAGAGACCAAATCAACCACCGAAAAACTGAAAAACCAGTTTGGAAATACCAGACAAACCTTACTGTTATTACCCACCACCCACCAAATCTGAGGGAGACCCAGACTGAAAAACCACCGGATCTAGGGGAAACCCAGACCGATAACACATTCGGACCTCGCCGGAGGAGAAAGAAACAGAAAAGTAGAAAAACCTACAACCCCTACACCTTCACCACCGTTATTGAGCAAATCCCCATGCCGCACCACCTCCTGAAACCAAGCTCCACCACCGAACACAAACCATCAGATTTGGAAGGCCCAAAGGGACCCGAGGTTGAGAGGGAAATGGAGGCCTTCGACCATGGTCCCCTGCTTAGCGAATTCCTAGTTCTAAAATTACGAGTTGCCCCAAGCGTAGGGTTAGGATCGACGTTGCACAATATCCGGTAAGATCGGAGTCGAATCCACTGAGACGGTGATGTGCGTTGACTCAAAAACTCGGGTTAAACTATTTAAATTGACTCTTAGGTAGCCACCCCTTGGGGTTTGATGCTAAGATTAACAAAACTTAGGAATTTGTTTGGTTTTTCAAATAATTAAGAAGAAGGTATAGTCGTAGGATTCATAGCACTCGCAACCAGTTCAGACTTATCTGCTCCATTCAGTATTCTTAAAATATTTGGCTTTAGAGAAAAAAAGATACCCCAAAAGATTCGAACCTTAAAGGGCGTCGTTTACCCATGTGCAGCGGAGAATAAGGTTTGGTCCTCCGTTCACATGGGCTCCGACGCTACCCGAGTCCGTCCATAGGAAGTATTTTAGCAATCTAAAATTCCTTTTTCCATTAGTATTCTCGAAGAGAGGAGCAAAACACATCCAACCTAGCCACGGCGTCCTAATCACCCGTGACCCTACCTATATGACTACTCTTTCATTATCAAGGAGAAAATGAAAGAAACCCTAGATTGAAACATGCTCCTAATGCTCGGAATAAGAGAAAAAAACAAAAGATATTATTGAAATAAGATCTCACGAACAACTTTAATGAAGAACAAAACTTAATACGAGTTACCGTAATGTGGGTACTTGAACAAAACTTCAACAACTTGGAAGAAAAAAAGCTCAGGAGAAAAATAACGTAGTCTAAAAGCTGTTAATAAAGTTTGGAACCCTAAAATTGAAGTCTGGGAGCTATTTATATTTTTTCCCCGAAATCCGAAATTAAAATAACAATATACGAATTTTTTCTCCTCAGGCCATCGGTGGCGCTACAACCCAGAGATGTAACGCGACAGGTTTCTCTGTTTCCAAGGTGATGCATTCTGTAGGGCTATACTTCTGAGCTGTAGTCCTACTGCCTACGTTAGTGAGTTTTCTGTGCATTACATGCATTTTAGGCATCCGACGCCTCTATCACGTCACCCAACGCCTCACACCTCCGTCATGACCCATAGCGACGTCCAACACCGCCTCAAGGCCTCACAATCCAAATTTGGCGCAAAAATTGCCTTATTTCCTGTGAAACTAACAAAAACAAGACAAAACACGGCGTCAAGTGAAAAATGATATAAAACGCATCTCTAACGTGCTAATATACCCTAGTTAATTAGGTGCTTATATCTATGATATTGCCCGCCTATCACACCCCCAATTTGAGCGTTGCTAGTCCCTAATAATAAACAAAAAGAAAAATAATGAAACAAAGACTAACAAGACACGAATGGGGATACGAAGGTTATGTTTCCTGTACAATAATTAGGTGAGGCAGAAGAATTTCGCTTCCTCACTCACCTGTAACTCAAATACATGCATGCCTTGGCAAAAAGGGTAAACACGAATAGCACCAAAATAATTACAGAGATAAATGCTCCACGAAGTCAACAATGCTTCACTCGCTCACCGGAACACTCAAACATCCCATGAAAAAGTGCTTGGCGAACTATGTGGGACTGGAACAAAGACCACCATGCGCCAATCAAAGACAATGCTCAAGAAAAATAAAAGCACACTATGTACAGTCACGATTCCACAAAATGAGCAACATTAATATAAAACATGTACGAATGAGAGTTTAATAACATGCACATGATCCACCAAGGTCTTAATTAGGCTTATAATGATCGTGGTTCCAACTGAAAGGGAAACTGTAAAATTAGGCGGTGGCTTATATTAGCACAAGGTCAACTACCCAGACTGGCCGCCACCTTCCCCTTAACTACCAAGCAGCCATTGGTGCCAACCAAACCATGTCTAAACGATAAAATAAAACATCCACGAAAGTTATTACAGACTCACATGAAATAACAGAAAATAAAAAGAGTCCACTGACACTAACGACCCGAAACAACATATAAAATAACACCACCACCCTAGCCTCATGCATCACATGAGTCCAAGATCACTCCGAATCACTCTCGACAAAGTCGTCGCTGACCTCTAAGTTCGAAAGCTGGAGCGGCTCATACAGAGTCGAGGACTGCCCTGTAACATGCCCATGCAACCACTGATTCTGATGTGCCAGCACGCGCTGATTTTGACCAACTTGCCTCACCTCTCTTTTAATTTTTTGCTGGCTCTTGGCCACTACTACCTCAAGACAAAACTTCCTCTCTTTTTTTACTGTCATATGACACCAATTAAGGATTCTTCCATTTCTGTAGACACCCCAATTTGAATACTTCAATATCTTTTAAGTCCTCCATGGTGATAAAAGGATTTTGTATTAAGCTAATACCATTTTGGAATGAATCCTTCAAAAGTCAACTTCAAGTCAAATATACCGTACGGTACACACCCCAATGTGCGTTATACATACGTCATCTTGACTACCTTATAGCTAGGGCGGTAGTGATTTCCACCGCACGGCAGAAAACCCTCCACCATACGATACACATGTTTGCCATACGGTACATCGGAACTTGCACTACCTTTTCAGAATTTTCGGCCAAGGCATCTCATGCCATCATGGTTCAGCTCATAGCCGTCCATGGCCGGTGTAGGCCTGCAGCAAGCCGATGCGTGCTTGGAGACCAAGCAAAATCATTTGAAAAATCTCTCTATACATACCCTAGGGTTTTTTTTTTAAGAAAAGACACAAAAAAATACATTTGAAAATTGCACTAAAAAAGGATGATAGCACACTGAAAAATGTTCTGAAGATTCCCTGCTTGTCCAAATTCACACTGAAGGTTCTTGCAATCACTACAATTGTTTTCAAAAAAAGATTCATTCCAACAAGGTATAATTTTGTGTCCATATACTCTGAGGGGAACCAACAGGTTCAGGTTAGCTCTTAATACCACTCCTGGGCCTAAATGGTTCAAACCTTGCGAAGAAATAAAAGTTTGAATTCCACTTAACTCTGCCGTACGGTACATGTATCCATCGTACGGTAGACGTGTTTCGGGGAACAATGTCTCGTTTGCTACTTCTTCTTCTCCTTATAGTTTAATATGAAATCCCAAGTCTGATATAAGATACCATGTTGTTTCATGTTAAGTTTTAGACTCATGTTCTGTTTTAAACAATATATGCCATGCTTTGATTCATGAAATTATATCAGTTATGTTTTGACATAAGCATCTTTTACTTAATACATAAGCTTACATGGTTGTTTAGGTATCTGAATGCCCTATTAGTCCACTTTAAGCTGCTGACCACAAAGTTAATGTACCGTACGGTGGTGACCATTGTGGAACAAAACCCGTATTCTTCTTCCCATTGTTAAGTGTTTAAATGAAGCATGACTATCGATTTGTTCATCTGATAAAATCCTTCACATCTTGTAGCCATTTTATGTATAAAACTAGCCATGGAACATGTACCGTACGTCGTATATTTCTATCGTACGGTAGAGGGTTCGTGGGAAATTCTGTTGTTTTCTATAGTTAATTAGATATATGCAAGCGTGCCTTTAGCCATCTCATGTAAACTGTTAAATATGTCTGCTTGTTTATACTAGTTGCTTGTTTATGTTTCCGTCGTTAAATTGCTTATGTGCTTATAAATTGTTTGTGTGGTATTAAAAGTTAAAGCAATAAAATCATTTTCAAATCCTACAAATATTAGTAAAATGGTGCTTTTCTAAACAAAACCTTCCCCTCTCGTAACCTGGCTCTCAAATCCAATCTCTGGCTTATTTTCAAATTCAAATATCATTTTCAAATTCCAGGTTTTCTCAGGTAGCAAACCATTTTACAAAAACCCGGGTGGTGACTCTTCAATTTTCAAAAACGAGCGCACGACAGGGGATGGCCTTTGAAAAACCCCATCTCGGGCTCTGGTAGCCCACAATTTCACTCTCAACAACAATGATGCTCTAAATTCCAATGCAACGAGATGCCTATGACGCATAGAGCTAGACCCCCCAACTACAATCCAACCCACACACCAGTTTCCTAAGTTAGACTCAGGAACTGACTCGGACTGGTTTAAGATTGGTCAATGTGACTCGAATGTGGTTTAATCATGCAAAAATGCCTTGTCTCATCCCCTATGCACCTTACCAACTCTCACAAATGCATGTAAAACATCTAGCTACTCAATTTGTAAAACAACAACTACAATTTTTCGCAAATGTGAGAGAAAGAAAACAAAGAATATGAGAATGTTTATCAAAATGCACCATTAACTACGTGGGGACACCTACTCAAAATCATCTACAACACAACATGTTCAAAAATGACACCAAATATATGCATGCACATGAATTAAACAGGCACAATAACTCGACTAATTCTAACATGCTCGCCTAGCAATACAACCAAACACAACAACCGTATCCCCAAAAATTAAAAATTACCCTAGCAATGCAGAAAACATGTACAAAGTATACTCTCCCCCTAACTAGAAACATACTATGTCCCCAGAGTATGGAGACATAGAAAATACTCTGGGGACATAGAAAATGAAGTACAATGGAGAAGAAATAGACCTACAGGTGGTAGCCAACCACATGTCCTTGGCCGATGTGCGAGGAATTTTCCGTTACCTCTCCGTCTGCATTTAAGCCCTGCAAAAGATGGAGGCACCAACTACCGAAACTCACGATGACATTAGTACCGTCCGGCTCTTGTTATCCGAGCTCCCACAGATAAAAAGAAAATAAAAGAAAAAGAAATACTCCACCAAATCGTCATGCGATCAACGTGTCATACTTTTCTCCCCATATCTCGTTAGTGGGGCAAAGAATGGGTGGCTACACAAGACCATTATGCTAATTGTTTTTCGATATTCAATTCTTTTTTTTTGGCTTTATTGTTTTTTTTCCTTAAACGAGAAATAAAAGAATAACTATATATAGATTGTACCAAAACTCGGAGCCCCTATCAGAAAAAATAATTAAAGCTCTACGCTACTGACACAAAATTGCCCTTACTAACCGGAGCTGGGCACGCGATCCTTATTTTAATAGCGGCATACGAAGCTATAAAACCCAAGTCAATGATGGGTACCCCTATCGCTAGGAGCCGAGTCCACTTCTCAGTGAAGAGAGTGGTATGCAAAAGCTACCCGTCGGAACTTAAGACAATGGGGCGCCCAACAGCTTAAGAACTGGGTCCCAAGTGGTGCCACACACATCCTCGACCGCAAACATCTCCATCAAACTCCCTACCTTTGGAGAATCTAAGAATGACGCCTCCTTGGCGGTTACGGCTATCTCCAAAGGATTCTTATACAAAATATTATCAACATGTTCCTGCACCAGCATGTCGATCAAACTCGCCTTATATACGTCCTCATTATCCTTGACTCGACTATCCATATTAAACACATTCACCTCCATTTTCAAATCCCCAAATAACATTTGGACTTGTCTAGTTTTGCAATTCATGATGGCACTGGAGGTGGCTACGAAAGGACGACCAAGGATGATAGGAGTCTTCTCGAAGACCTCTGGTATCGGGTATATGTCTAGGACAATGAAGTTGATTGGAAAGAGGAACTCGCCCATCTAGATTAGAACATCCTCCACCACCTATTTCGGAACTCTCACATTCCGATCAGCCAACTGTAGCGTGACCGGCGTGGTTCTCATATTGCCTAGGCCAAACCTCAAGTACACCGAATATGGGAGCAAGTTGACACTTGCTCCTAAATCCAGTAGAGCCTTATCGAACTTCTGGCCTATGATAGCTATGGGGATGGTGGGACAACCAGGATCTTTACTCTTGATTATCGGCTCGAAGAATGAAGCTCACCTTCTCCGTCAGTAGCACTTTGTCCTAACTTTTAGTCCTCCGTATTGAAGTACACAGATCCTTTAAAACCTTCGCAAACTGAGGAATGACGTCAATGGCTTCCATCAAGAAGATAGAGAACTGCTGAGCAAAAAAAAAAAAAAAAGATAGAAAACTGAATTTTCTTAAATAACTCAAGAATCTGGAAGTTTGCATTGACTTTGGGTTTCACCACCAAGCGATGGGGGTATGGAACAATGGGTGACGATGGAGTCGTGGGGGCTGCAAGAGTAGGCAAAGCCACTTCACGAGACTCTGACTCTTCCGCTTCCTCAGGAACACTTCCCAAGTCTGGAGAAACTGCTAGTGCAGCCACTGGCTCCAGGGGTGGAACCAATTTTTGCTTCAAATGAATTGTCTTGTCGATCTCCTTTTCACTTCTGAGAGTGGTGATCACCTTAGCCTCTTCCCGACTGGGGTTCGAATTACTTAGGCCAGAAGGATCGCCCACAATTGACTTAAGGTTGAGAGGGAAATCTTCCCCTCTCTTGCTAGACTTGTCCAACTGCCGCCATCAACTGGGTCAACTGGGTCCTAATGTCACCAATTGCCTGTTTGGTCTGCTCATTGAAGCTTATCTGAGACTGCATGAGAATCTTCATTATCTCATCAGTCTTCTTATACTGCGGGGGATGGTTTATGCCTGGGGGCAATCTAAAATGTGAAGGACCAAACCCCTGCTGATTTTGGGATGGGTAGCAGAATTACGTCATTTGGCCTTGAGGAAGCCGAACTTCTGAATTTTTTGCTGAAATGGTGTATGGGGTTGCACCGGGGCTTTTTGATCCCTTCAACGCATAAGTGGTTTTGGACCCACCTTGGATTGTAGGTATTTGAGTAAGGATCCCAACGGTGGTTGATCACATTCACCTCAGCCTGATTGTTATGGTATGCATTCTTTAAAATGGGAAACGCAGGGCAAACAGTGACTAAATGCCCTGGACACTCACACAAAGCGCACACCTCCTCCACTCTCATCTCATTCACCTGTTGGACTTGCTTAAGCTTCAAGTCCTCTAACTTCTTAGCTATTTTGTCTAGTTGAGACTGCACATTGTGCTCTCGCACGCTCGATGAAAAAACGTCAGAACCACTGGGTGCCTGTGCAGCCATGACCCTATCACTGAGGTCAGAAGGTTCCTAGCTTCGGTGTTCTCGGCCAACTCTTCTAGAAAGTCTCACGCATCGTCCGGAAACTTGTCTAGAAAATCCCCCTCCTTACAGAGGTACTCAATCTGCTAGGTCGTCGTAATATTCATGCCCAAATAGAAAAAAGACACCAATTGGTGCTTTGCAAATCGATGGTGTGGCAAGGACAACAGCAAGTCCTTGAACCGCTCCTAACACCTCAAGAACAACTCGCCCTCCTCTACTTATACGACTGTATTTGGTGAGTCAAGTGCTTGATTTACTTTCCAAGAAATATTTCTTGTAAATAGATATCGAACAGCAGCCCACGTCATGAGAGATTGAGCCTTCTGCATCCACAACCACTTGTCTGCACCATCTTTAAGTGAGGATGGGAAAAGCTTAAGACAAATATTCTCCCACTGAGCGGTGGTGGCAAGGGTGCGCACCAACCCCTCAAAATAGCGGACGTGGTCAAACGGTTCCTCATTCTCCCTCCTGTAGAAGAGGGGGAGGGCATTGTGGGTACCAAACTTGATAGTGAAGGCATTGCGCGCCTCCATCATCTCCGTTGGCAGAATAGTTGGTCCGCGAGGAGTGGTCCTCTAAGGATGCATGTGCTCACGCATCGACTTCTGTTGCTCGGTCATTGGTGATTCGATTACTAAATAGACAAAAAGGTTGTCGATGTTAAAAGACTCGCCACTAACTGACACGTCCTCCATTGCTACTGACGGCTCTCTTTCGATGGCGACTAGACGTCTGGTGTTACCTCGGTAGTATTTAAGCTTCAGAGGTGATTGCTTTCCTACAATGGAGGATTACTTACCTCTACCTATGATGACTTAAAACAAAAACCAAAAAGAAAACAAAAATAACAACCCGAATTCTTCACACACGTTACCATTCCCGGCAATGGCGCAAAAAATGCTTAGTGAATTCCTAGTCCTAAAATTACAGGTTGCCCCAAGCGTAGGGCTGGGAGCGACGTAGCACAATATCTGGTAAGACCGGAGTCGAATCCACAGAGACATTGATGTGTGCTGACTCAAAAACTCGAGTTAAAATATTTAAATTGGCTCTTAGGTAGCCACCCTTTGGGGTTTAATGCTAAGATTGACTAAACTTAAGAATTTGTTTGGTTTTTCAAATAATTAAAAAGAAGGTACAGTCGTAGGGTTTAAAGCACTCGCAATCAGTTCGGACTTATCTTCTCCATTCGGTGTTCTTAAAATATTTGGCTTTAGAGAGAAAAAGATTCTCCGAAAGATGCGAACCTTAAAGGGCGTTGTTTACCCATGTGCAGCGGAGAACAAGATTTGGTCCCTCGTTCACATGGGCTCCGATGCTGCCCGTGTCTGTCTACAAGAAGTATTTTACCAATCTAAAATTCCTTTTTCCATTGCTATTCCCGAAGAGAGGAGCAAAACACATCCGACCTGCTCACAGTGTGCTAATCACCCCGCGACCCTACCTGTATGACTACTCACTCATTATCAAGTAGAAAATGAAAGAAACCCTATATTGAAACATGCTCCTAATGCTCGGAATAAGAGAAAAAAATAAAAGATATTATTGAAACAAGATCCCACGAACAACTTTAATGGAGAACAAAACTTAATACAAGTTACCGTAGTGAGGGTACTTGAACAAAACTTCAACAACTTGGAAGAAAAAAAAAAAGCTCTGGAGAAAAATAACGTAGTCTAAAAGTTGCTAATAAAGTTCAGAACCCTAAAAACGAAATTTGATGAGTTATTTATATTTTTTCCCGAAATTCGAAATTAAAATAACAAGATACGAATTTTTTCCCCTAAGGCCGTCGGTAGCGCTACAACCCAGAGATGTAGCACCATGGGTTTCTCTGTTTCCCAGGTGATGCATTCTATAGGGCTATACTTCTGAGTTGTAGCCACACCGCCTACGTTCGTGAGTTTTCCGTGCATTGCATGCACTTTAGGCATCTGAAGCCTCCATCACGTCACCCGACACCTCACGCATCTATCACGATCCACGGCGACGTCCAACACCGCGTCAAGGCCTCACAATACAAGTTTGGTGCAAAAATCGCCTTATTTCCTGTGAAACTAACAAAAATACGAAAAAAAAAAAAAAAAAGACAAAGTACAGCATCAAGTGGAAAATGAAATAAAACGCGCCTCTAACGCGCTAATATGCCCTACTTAAGTGCTTATATCTATGATATTGCATGCCTATCATCCCCCAGCCGGCCACACTACACAAGAACCTCCAAACGGAGGTCGGGAAACAGAGAACAGAGGACTGGAGAAGGGTGAGAGAGGGGAGGGAGAGATGGAGGAGAAGGGAAGGAGGGGGAGGGGGAGGAGGCAGCGGATACCTCCCCCAAACCCTAAAGACGGCGTTTGAGTCTAGATTAGAAAGAGAGATGGGGAGGATGTGAAATGTTTGGATGGGAATTCCATCCAGGAGGGTGAGTTGGAGTGGTTCAAATGGTATCATATCATTTCATATATCACGGTGGAATGATGAAATTCATCACAAATCGTACTTTTGGTTGGGTCAATCTAAATCGTACTTCACGCAAACGATGAAACAGGTTAGTGTGATTTACTCATATATCAAATCAGTAGTAGTCTGATTTGAAATATGAGAGCACATCTGCTCATGCGCGTTACTATTTGTAAACATAAAGTGAAAAAAATGATGCCAAATTAATTATTAGGAGTAGATCAGTTCCATCAAACTCGATTCCCCCATGCGCCGGCCCAAGTGATAAGTTGTACTGATGTGACAAATAGGACTGTGGATTTGGACAGCAACTTCCACTTCGTTACAGTGTTTGGTTTGAGAAATTTTAGGCTCAACTTAGGAAAAAGAAAGAAAAATTAAAAAAACACCCTTCTATTGTTTGGTTGAAAGAAAAAGAATAAAGAAAATAAAGATTTCCAATTCAGTAAATAGTAAATTTTACTTCCTATTTTCTTCTCATTTTTCTTCTCTTTTATTTTCCTTTCTATAAGTTTCAAACATAGCCGGATTTTCGTCGAAGATAGAATGGTGGAAGGGGGTGCCGGAGTGATCTAAGAACCGGCTTGGACGGAGTGGTGGTGGTGGTGGTGTTGTGCCGGAATGATTGAAGATCCGGCTTGGTTGAAGATCCGGTATTGTACAGATGTATATACGGATGTGTATATATGTAGTTTTTAATTTAAGATTAATACAAATGCCTAGACTATTGAGAGTCGCATTTATTTGGCGGCTAGCAAAAGTAGAAAATTACAATTTTCCTAAAATGACTGGAAATCGCAAAAGATTTCCAATAGGCATGGCAATAATTTAAGAATCAATTGTTGTTGAAAAATGTCAAGTCATTTCCACTAACTAATAAATTGTTGAAAGATATCGAGTTATTTTTCACTAACTAATAAGTTGTTGAAATTTTTTAAAGTTTTTTATGAGAGAAAGTTATTGAAAAAGGTGAAAGTTGTTTCAACGGACTAATAGATGGCATGCAAAAAATTTAAATTTGTCGAGAGATAATTGTTAAAAAATATCAAGTTGTTTCCACTAACAAATAAATACATTGTAGATGATTTGATTAATAGAATAGGAACTTTTCTTATATGTTTTATATTCCCAGCACCCCTTAGCCTCAGAGAAGTCTGTGAAGACTCAATACCGAGCTGCAAAACTTGTTAGTGTGAACAATAAATTAAAATGCTATAATTTGTTGCCAAAAATGTTAGTGGAAACATGGCTTTAGTAGGGCCAAAGACAAAGTTCGGTCGAGTTATATTCAAATGGCGGCCAATTAAATATAATTCTTTTTTGGCCTAGATACAGGGAATATACCTAACTCCAAAAATGAGAGCCTTATTTTTGGGAATTGATTTTGCCTCTTTTTTTTTGTTAATCTCTTTTCTTATAAAATAAATCATCTTATATAAACACAAAGGAGAATGACATCACAAAAAAAAGAGTTGCAAAATCACTTCACTTATTTTTTGGGTCAAATTAAAAGACCTAAAACGACCGCATTAGTTGCTTTCTTGGACTGGCACGTACTGCCGAGAATAATTGGTGCCCGTGGTGTGACATAACGAGCCCCAGCAGATAATGGTACTTGTCACGACAAATTCTTAGGTGTCCTTGGTCAGCTTGCGTGCATTTTGGACAAATTTCTATAGCATTTTCACATACTGAAACGTGAGAGTACTGAAGTGGCACCGAGAGTTACTGGCAATAAAAATTAAACCTAAAACCTTAGATGAGAGTAAATTCCCAAGTCGCAGGCTAAGATTAGTAGTTCAACCCGGAGTTGTCCTATTAGCAAAGGATGAGGATTGTCGTTTTTCTCTTTCTTTTTTTTTTTCTTTTGATTTTGTTTAGGAAACAAAATGAAAAGCAAAGGAGGAAAAGAAAACAAAGGATTATCATTTATGTGGTTGAAACCTCCTAGCAATGGATGAAATAATGGCATGACAACCAAGGACGGAACCAGGATTTTACGCTAGCAGTGACGAAATGTATACTAAAAAATTCTAGTGATGGCGCAACTATATAAGTTGGGCATAATTTTTTTTTTTACATATTATAATTGTATTTTTTAAAATTCTTATCGTGGTGGTCGCCGCCACTAGACCTCCTGGTCTCATCCTTGATGACAACAAAGACAATAGGCAAATAATGTTACTTTTCCTGATAAAAAAAAAAAAGTTGCGTCCCAACTGGCTGTCTCTAAAACGAAAAGAAAAAGAAGCATGGGCTGAAAATAGAGAGCGTTAAAAGGAGCTCTATATATTTTTGCTTAGGAAAATTATGAGAAGAAACTAAATTTGTTATCATGGATGGAGTTTGAAAAGATCAAAAAGGAATATTAGAAAGAAGAAATTACTGAGCTTAGGATAAAGGTTGTACAAATTGAAAAATAAAGACTTTCAATAAAATATGAAGATATTTATCTTCTTCTCTACCTTCCCTAGACATTCGTAACAGAAACTCTATGTTGATTAAGCAAGCTCGTAAGGTGATGGATGCTAGTCCGGAAGAAGGTGTATCTCTTTCTTTGGAGTCTTAATTCTACTTTATCTCTTTGTTTTCTTGTTTCCTAGTTGTTTGTGGTCTAGCGAGGATGATGCGGGTTCTATCTTCGGTTTTAGTGTTTGATTTTTTGGTTCTTTTAGGCTGATGGTTGCGCGTGGGTGTTGCCTGTGTTTGGTGTTTTGTTTTGGTTTGGTTTGGCCTATGTTGTATCCACAATAGGTCTTTTCTGGTAGGGTTTCTGTAGTTTGGAGTTTTGGGTATTTGGTTTGGGCGGTGGCGATATTTTCGTTTCTTTGGTCCTTATTTCTTTGGTTGGCGTATTGCCTTCCTAGATCTTGTTTGGATCTGGGGTAGCGTTTGCGTTTTGTGCCTTTGCTCCGCTTAATCTTTGTATAATTTTTTTCAAAGATTAAAAAAATTCTTCCGCCAAAAAAAAAAAAAAAAGACTCATCTAGTTTTCATTACTATATATGCAATCAGAGATTTGTGTTTGTGATCCTTTCAATCAACCAAAGTTACATACATAAATTTGAGTAGACATAAGAAAAACAAGGCATTTTGTGGATACTACACAACGCACTTCTGCTGCCTGTCTATGAATCAATGGATGTGAAGCTTGGAAGAACTTCACTCAAGACTTACAGGTGATGGTAATTTTTTTTTTTTTTGATCAGCAAAAACGAATTTATTAAAAACGGGGAAAGGGGAAGGAGATCCAATAAAAAGTTGGATAATACACCACAAGGATAAAACCCAAAACACCTAAGGGTCTACCAGGGTCCGAACAAAACATCAAGCTCAACCCAAACCCAAATTAAACAAAACAGCCCAAACACCCAAGACCCGGCCCAAGCCTGGACCGGCCCACCCAAACCATCCCACAAACCCTAACTACACCGGTAGCCACCGCCGTACAAACCACCGGCGCCCAACCTCGCCGTTAAGCCGAGCCGGCCTCTCCCAGATGTAGAGACCGGCGGCGGGAGCCAGCCTACGAATAGTGAAAACCGAGGCAGCCAGGGCCGGAGGGCCTGCCACCACCACAAACAGCCATCACCGAACAATCCCCGGAACAAAAACGATCTGTAGCAGCATCAACATCAAACCAGAAAAAGAAAAGCGCCGGCCCCTCGCCCGAAATGAGAGATCAGACAGACCGCCGGCAGGAATTCGGCACACAAAAGGCGACCAAGAGCAACCCATTCATGGGGACCGCAACCACCTCGCCACCACCGGAGAGAAATCAACCCGATCAGACCGCCGTCTTCGCCAATCGATTTTGGAAAAACCTGCAGAAACAGAGATTAAACAAATCTACCTACACCTCCACCTCCACCACACCACCGCCCAAAGCCTCCACCCAAACCAGCCAGATCGAGCACCCTCACTCCGCCGCCCACGACCACTAGAACAATCGAAGCACCCATCGCCGCTAGGCCTCCGGAGGTAGCCAAGGAAACCTCCGGTCGGTGACGGAGTGCGCTGCAAACCACCGCCACGCCCTCCCCGTAGAAGAGGGCGGTGCCCCGAGAAGCTGATGGAAAGAGGGAAAAAACGGAGGTAGATCGCAATCAAGGAAGGAGAGGAAGGAGAGAGAGAGAGAGAGAGATAAGTGGAGAAGAGGGAGGAAACAGGGCCTGGGGGGAGGAGGGAGGAGGGAGGAAGGCGCCTCCCCCCCCCAGGCGGCAACGGCGGCGCCGAGGCAGAACAAGACCTAGCAGAGAAGAAAGTTTAGAGAGAGAGAGAGCTTAAAATATGTGATGGTAATTTGCACACTTACAATCCACAATAAGTCTACCCCCATCGTTCTGTTTTCACCGCAGCGCTCAATCTCACCGACCGTATCGGCAATCAATAGTCCGGAATTCGGTCCAAAACACTTTTGAACGTTGGTGAGATTGAGAGCGATGGGGGAGCGGTGAGGGTGGAGTACTCTTTGTACAATCCGTCCTTCACAACATCAGTCTAGCAAATACAAACACATGCGACACTGGAGGCAGAATTTAGAAATCTCTCCCAGAACATATTGATATTAAGAAGCTAGGATTTCAGTACTAAATTTCTCTTTTTCAAATAAACATTGTCAAATTTTATTTGCAAAAAGGAAATTTAAACAAAACATGTAAGATTAAAACAAGGTCATTAGATCCCAGTTCTGGTCCCGGTGAGAGGGGAAGCAGTACAACTTGAACCCAGATCCAGGGTACGTAATATCCCCTTTCATATCTAGTACTGCAGTACTCCCAAGTTAAACTTGTTCTTAACTGGTACATGTACAACCTCCAATGTTTTTTTTTTTTTTTTTTGACAATGCAGGTATTTGGACCAGCTTACGCGCACCTCGACTATACCTGGCTGGGGACCAATTGTCACCTCCAATGTTACTCTGTTAATTCCCAGGAACTTGATTTCCATTCCAAATGCCTTGGTCAGTTACATATTTTTTGGAGTTTTCTAGTAATTCAGTAAAATAGTCATCTCAAGTTATGTAATACTAACATTGATCATATATATAATTAATGAAAGGGCTTATGTATTTCTCTCATCCATAATGGAAAAAAAAAAAAAAAAAAAACACAGATTTTAAGTCTCCTCACCCATGAATGAAAAGGGAGCTAAAAGTAGAGAGTAATATTGCCGATAAAAAAAGAAAGAAAGAGAAGAGATGGAGTAATATTTTGGTTTCATTTAATATTGCACGATGCATACCATGGAGAAGCGAATTAAACCTAGCAAGCAGAAAAAGTAAAATATAATGCCACTGTTGACCTTGCAACCCTAATGAAGGTCCGAGGTCGAGGTTCGATCACGAGTTATTTTTCTCATGACTTCATTATGCCAGTGGCTTCGAGTTTCTTGCTCAAATGAGTGTTCCAAATGAATTCACACTTCCTCCCTGGGAAAATTGAAGAAAATATATTAAGAAATCATGCATCTAGTTTATGAGCACATATTCGTTTTTAGATAATTGCATGCGTGGGATGACTTATGTTAGAATTATGTTCAGGAATGAGATGTAAAACTCTAGAGGCCATGATCGTGGGGATTCCTAATTAAATAACAAACTCGTGGCGTAAGTTATAAAAATAGAAAAATTCGGCTCTGTTTGTGTTACTGTTTTTATTTATAAAAATACATAATCACAAAAATTGCATTTTCATTTGTTTTGAAAACACTTTCGGCAGCCCAAAAAATAAAATAAATAAAAACTATTATGGTCACCAAACATGTTTTTTGTTTTTATTTTTTAATAATTAGACAAAAACTCATTTTTTGTTTTTCATAAAAAATGAAAACGCAATTTTTTTTATTATTGCCAACTTTACCAAACAGAGCCAACTTTACCAAACAGAGCCTTAATGAAACCATTATGTAGAGCGTACGCTTAACGACAACACTTTGAATATATACAGATTAAACGTAGTGCATCTATAGGTACATAACGACTCTTTGATATCGAGACGGCACAAAACAACGGCAGGATAAAAACCAATAACGAGTATATATATCTAGTTCGATACATGAAATGGTTGTGTGGATAGATTATTGTTTTGCGATACTTCTATTAGATGATTTAAACCTACTCTTTATTATAACTTGCATGTAATTATAATATTATGAGAAAATTAAAACCTTACCAAAGTTTCAAGGGACATATAATTTGGTTCCTCCCTGTCTTCATCCCTCGAGTCTTTTTCCTCCATATTTGTTGCAGAACAGGAAATATAAAGGCTATGAAAAGTCTAAAGGAGAGTATAAAAGGCGTTTGTTGTAACCCCTAATTGATCTGTGATGAACATAGTACTGAAATATGTTTCCAAAACTTGCTATTTATACTACTAGTTTGTGCAAGTGGTAATGTGGCCATAAATGGTGGTGGTTGGGGTTATCGAAATGACCCACCGGTCTCATGAACAAAAAGCCTCAACCCCCAACCCTTTTTACGGAGACAAACTTATTCACGGTTCTGTCATGAATAGATTTTTACGGCAACAATTAATCGCGACCGTTCAAAAGTGAAATTTTTTTTGAAAGAGGTTTTATTAACATCTGGATTGTTCAATAAACTTTTGAATGGTCGTGATTAGTGATGAGCACCCAATATTGTAGATATTTGGTGCGACTAGTCCCGTAGTATGTTGGTTAACTTGCGTTTATTTAGTTTTTATAGTGATATCGCACGGAAGGTGTGTTTTTTGTTATTTCAGGTAATTCGTATAAATAAGGCGCGTTTGAACGCCAAGGAATGCTCCGGGTGCAACCAAGTAATCAAGGCCGCATGCCACCCCGTTGTGGTCATGAAAGATGGTTTGGAGGTTGTTCGGGTCGCCCAAGGGTCAAGGGAATTGAAGAAGAAGTGAGAATTTTACCAAAGCAATTTATCTTCCGACATGCTGAGGGTAGAATGGTCATAACTTTTGATGTACAAAGTACTTTTGATCCAAACCACTTGGGTTAGAAAGTAGACTCGACGAGCTTTCCAGTGGTCCAAAGAACGCCTAAATTCGAGTTCGGGAGTATCCGGAGCGAGCCTGCGAAGTTGCCCAAAATTTCTGCCTTCTATGAACCGGTACGGGTTTTGGCTGTACCGGTTCATGCTGTCCAGAATTTATGTTTTTCAGCGTTTTTGAAGACATGAACCGGTACGGGTTTTGGCTGTACCGGTTCATGCTGCAGAACACAGCCACGTTTTTGCTACTTTCTCTACCTTCCATTTATGGAAAGTTTCCACTTGTAGAATGTTTTTGGGATATTTTGGGGACTTTTTAGTCCTTTGTAACTTAACTTTAGGGCCCTATAAATAGGCTTATATGCCATATATGGAAAGCATGGCCATTATAGTTAGATTTAGGCCTATGCTTTAAGTCTTTTCATCTTTCTAGGAACTCCATAGCTAGCAAGCTTTCTCTTTTGTAATTTCCTTCAAGAACTCAAGTAAGTATTTATGTTATGTTAATTTCTCGTTTATTAATGTTGTAGCTACTCTTTAGATCTTTGCATAAATCAAGTTTATTTATGTTTTTATCGGTTAAATCTTTCGCTCCATTTTCTTACCATGTCTAGTCTTTTAGCTATGTGTGAGTAGTCTTTTGGCTAAGTCTTGGGCTAATCTTTCCCGATGATTTAGGTGGTTATTTGGTTCTCAAACCTTCGGGCTTAAAATCATGGTTTTCGGAATTGGATTAATCTAGCCATTTTGGTCTAAGCGAGGGGTGTTAACTCCTTGGTATGTTGTTTAGTCAAGCGGTCTTGGCAAGTGGCATATTGAGGGCTCGTGGCCTCCTACGTGTTAGATGCATTAGCAAAAATAGGTTGAGTTAATTCTGTTTAATCACATCTTTTGATAAACGTAGTCGTTAAAGCTAAATCTTCCGGGCGTGAGCACGCGGTCGTGACTCTGGCTTGAGTTATAATTGAGAATCAGTAACGGCCTTTGTTAAGGGTTAGACGATCCCTAGACTTACCTATTTTAAGTCCTTTAAATCTCTTTTCTAGTCTTTTTATTAACATTTTCACCGTTAAATGGAAAATCAAGTTGGCCGTCATGAACGCCTGATTCCACCATATAAAACATACAATCCAAATTAGCTATATTTCGATTCTCTGTGGGTACGATCCCGGACTTCCGGATATTATGCTATCGACGACTTAGCCCTACGCTTGGGGTGTCTCAACCTTATTTGAAGGTGAGGTTCGGAGGCTAAGCAATTAGCGCCGTAAACAACTATTCATGACGGAGCCAAGAAAAAGATTTTCTCTTCTACTTTCTAGTACTCCCTCCATCCCGATTTGTTTGTCCAATTTTGACGTACGTGTCCTTGAAAAAATTGTCCATATCTCACGCAATTTATAGTGTTTTGGAAAACGTAATATTATAGAACTAATAGATATCTATCAAACAAGATTCATATTCCATATAAAAATTATTATAAATTTAAATATATAGACAATTTTGTAGGAGGTCTCAAATACTATGAATAGACAAGTAAATCGGGATGGAGGGAGTACTAACGTATCCCGATTTGAATTTGCATGTTTTTTGTATTGTTAATTTTAGTAGTAAAACTTGTGAGTAACTAAAATTATTTGACTTAACTAAGAGTATTCACAACGCTATAATCAAAAGTAAAAAGTTTTTAAAGTTAACAATATTTTTTTTTATCGACTAAAGTAACATTTTATTAAGGAAAGGGGAAGGGGAATTCCAAAATTGGTGCAAAATATGGCTTACAATGTTATAATCAAACTTAACAACCTCCTTAAAAATGATCAAATTTTAGATTTTAGATAGCCAAAACTAGCGAACCTTTGACAATAATCAAATTTAATAGACTCTATATATTTTCAATCAAATACACCAATCATTATACAAAAATGTTCTATTTCTCTTCCCTTTTCATCTTTCTTTCTTTTCGAACAATATTTTTGAAAAAAAAAATATAGTAATTTTTTTTTAGAAAACTGTTTTTTTAAAATACTTTTTTCTATTTCCAGTAAATAATTTTTATTAGTTTCAAAACTATTTTTAGAAAAAATATTTTCTACAGTTCACAGTTTTTAGTTTTTTGTAGTTTGAAAAGATGATGTGACAAGTTTTGGTTATTCAATTTTGATTATGACATTGTAGACAATTTACATTGTTAACTTTAACAATCTCTTAAATGAAAATAATCAAAAACTGATGTAGCAACTTTTGATGAGCTTTTGATTATAGCATTATATACCTAAGTTAGTGATTCTGAAACACGAGATAGTACTCCTACCATTTAATTTTGACGGGATTTGTATTTTCATGACGCTTCCTAATTTTCTCACTGTTTCTAGACGAAAGAATCTCTTCATATATATGGTTGTTTGTATTCGTACTTCAATTATAGACATGATTAGCAAGTACTTAGTTCAATTTCCTATATATACATGTTGTGTTCTAGTTCTTCAATTTTCTACCTAGCTAGGTTGCGTAATTTTTTCTGCAGGATTATCCTTTCGTTCTACCTAGGTCGCTCCACGCTTTGCTCACTTTTCACACTCACGAATTTAACAAGTTGGAATGATTCTGAAAGACGTTTTCACACTCATACTCACACATGCACACTATATGACTTATGACATTCTTTTTGGAAATTGCTCAGGACAATTAGTACTAATGTACGCCTGTTGAAGTTGCAACTTTGATCGATTGCTAGTACTACTTTTCTTTTTTTGTAGGGGAGAATTTAAAAAAAAAAAAAAAAACCGTCCATCTACCACGAAATATCAAAAACCACCCTCTATCTACCTATTGAATCCATGACCCTCCATCTTTTTTGAAGTTTCAATATCCCACATTTTTTAAAATGCCGTTAACGGAGAACGTAAAAAGTTGATATTATCCCATTAACCCTACAATCCTTTGGGAGGGAACAACTCTCCCCCTTCTCCCATTAACCAACCCTAAAATCCCTTTAAGTCCTCCAAATCCATCTCCCTCCATCATAAGAAACCAAGAACTCTCTTGTTCCTCTCTTACACATGATGGAAAAGAAGATCCGAGCCTCATACACGACGCATGCAACTGATGAAGTACTAGCTGAGCTGAGGAATGAATTGTAAACCCTGTTCCTCTCTCCGATCATTCGTCTAGAAGAATCGAAAATCCTTTCCCTGAATTCAAAGCTGTCTTCCTGCTGGTAATTACTGATCAATAAAGCTTAAATTCGTAGCATAAAATTGCAATTTTCTGTATGTGTTAGGGTGTGGTATGATATGCCTTTTGGTTTAATTAATAATGTATACCGATCCCTTATTTTTCTATTTAAAAAGATTTGCAGTGGTCCCCGTCTCCACTGCTTGTAGAGTATTGAGTATATGTAGTTGCTCTGCCCTACCCAATTCATTGAATTGGTCCCCTTTGGCCCTCTGTTCATTTGTAGGTCATAATAATAAAATGGTGGAAAATGTGGGTCACATTAAGTATTCATTTTGGGGTAGGTTTGTCAGTACACCACAGAAAAAATATGTGGATGGGGATGTAGGTACAACCCTAAGAAAATCCAAAATCTAACCATAACAGGAACCGTCGCCACCCACTGTTACAAACAGATTCACCACCACCACCACCACCAGTCAAAACTCCTCCGACGTCCACCTAACCATCACCACGGAAGAATCGACCGAGACCTAGAAACATCACCAAACCTGCCGCAGACATAAATTTGAGGAAAATAAAAAGAAAATCATCTCCAACTGCTTCATATGAGACTTGAACCTGAAACTTCTACCAGGGGAAGTTGGGCAATGTCATTATCTCACTACGCCAATATCTCTTCATAAGAATTTTTAGCTTTTTAATCTACAAATTTCAAGGTACAAAGTACAAACCATTCTTTCTGGGTAAGATCTTTCATTCTAAAATAAAGGATAAAAAATTAGAGCGAAATAACCTTAGTTGGATAATCCTTCAAAATGTCTCGCGCTCTTAATTTTCGCTCTCTCAGAATTCAGTATGTTATGATGTATATTCAAAAAAGTTTTCACATTCGCACTTCTGTTCCTGCTCATGTATGCGAATTATATCACTTGGAAAATAACATCTGATGCCAAAAACAAGTACTACCAAATCTAAATTTGACAACCCCCATTCAAAAGCGTGTCACCACCCCAAAACACATGATAGTCGCGGGAGCTCCCTTGTGCTGATTTCTACCAGGAAGTCTACAACTACCGCCGCCCCCCTCCCACCCACCCCCCCCCCCCCCCCCTCTTTTTTTTTTTTTCCAGAGAATTTTTGAAAAGTGATTTAGCAACTTCCCAAATTATTAACGGCACTCTCCAAGTGTCAAAATCAAACTCATATTGATTTTTTCACTTTCCAAAGGTTAACAATTAGGGAAGTGGCAAAATCAACCCGTATTGATTTTGACAGTCCCCTGGTTGATTTTGACAGTCGCCTAGAGAGTGCCGTTAACAACTTGGGTAGTGACAAAACCACTCCCTTAATTTTTTTTTTTTTGTGCACATCAATTATTCTCCCCTCTGGTTCGATTGAGGGTAGGTCATCCACATTGGTTAGGCACCGATTTCTTTGATAGTTCAGTCCCCCTCTGATTTCATGTCCTCGCTCAGCCACTGCAGTCTACCCCCACCGCACGGATTCACCTCTCCATCCAAAACAGCACCGTTTGGTCCCTATTTGGTGCCCAATAAATGGGCATGAAGATTGATGATTTTGTGGCGCCCATTTTGGGCCCACAAAGATGATTCAAGTCGCAAGTTATTTTTAAAATACTCCTTCCGTCCCAAATTATTTGTCCGATCTGCAAAATGGAGTGTTAAAAATAATGCAATTTTTTTTCAGAAAAAATTCAAACTTTTTTCACAAATTAAAAATACTCATTGATATCTAGTAAGTTGTTGAAATTTTTTTGATTTTTTCTTGCAAAAATTGTATTATTTTTAACACTCCGTTTTGCGGACCAGATAAAGAAATTGGGATGGAGGGGGTATTTTTTTATGAATTCTTGTAAAAAATTATCCCAATCCGATATCTGTAAGGGCTTTTTCAGCATTCGTACAGCCCCACGAAATCATCAATCATCATGCCCATTCATTAGGCACCAAACGGTGCCAATTTGGATGGAGCGGTGAATCCGTGTGGTAGGGATAGACTTAATTGAATTGCTACAATGATGCTACGTATACAACAATCTAAACACAGCACCATCAACAATCCCTCACATGCACGTGGGGATCCACACACACGTACTAATACATGTGGACTCCACATGTACGTGAAGGGTTGTGGCCGCAGGGCCGGCCCCGAGGTAAGCCCCGCAAGCCCTCGGTCTTGGGCAAACCCCCCGGCTGGGGCAACCCAAAAAAAAAAAAAACTAAGTTATATTATAAATTTTTAAAAGTTTCCTATGATAGCACAATTCTTAACTTGGTGCAGTGGTCACTGGCGTAATGCCAAAGCACCAGTGGTGCTCGATTAGATTCCCGGGCGCGCCCTCCCCTGTCCTTTTCTTTTTCCTCCATCTTTTTTGTTCATCTTCTCCGTCTTTTGCTTTGCCTCCAATCCACAATTTTTATTCTACCCTCTACCTCTTTTTATTTTCCTGCCAACAATAATCTATACAAGATATGTTCTTACATTTGATGAAAAAAAAGGTCATAGTTAAAAAAAATTGAGCAAGCTAACACGGTTTTTATTTTTATCTTCGAAACTACTATTTCGCAAGAGAGATTAAAGATATTGTCTATGATCTCAATTGAAAATGAGGCACAAATAAAGAGATTGAGTACGATGACTAAATTGAGAAATTTGCTTCAAAAAATGCTAGGAGAAGTTGTTTTCTTTAATTCAGATCGTGCTAATCATAAAGCCCTATAAACGGGGTTATATTTTGATGTTGGGTTTTTTTTTTTAAATGAAATGTTATATTAAAGCTAAAAAATAATGTAATTTTGGTTTTTTTTTTTGTACTTGTATATTTATTTTTTTAATTTTTTATGATTTAATAGTAAGTGGGCAACAAAGCATAGGGTTGGGCTAGGGCAACCCAAATGTCGGGGCCGGCACTGTGTGGCCGGATAGTGTCGTGTTTGAATTACTGTGTTCCTAGACTTCATGATCAACTCTCAAAGCTATTAAAAGTGCTCCATCAAGTTTCCCGGCCATTATCTCTCGAATTAATGTCATTGCAGCATGAAACAGATCTACACACCAGTTGTTGAGAGCATTCCGACAGACACACAGGCCAGTTGCTCTCAACTACACTGTCGACATATCCTTGATATCAACAACTCATTCTTTCCAGTCGCTTCTCGCTCTCTACCGAATGCTCTCGACAAGTAACATTATCGACATATTACATTCCTTGATATCAACAACTCATCCTTTCCAGTCGCTTCTCGATCTCTCTACTGAATGCTCTCAACAGCTACGTTATGGACATATTCCTTGATATCAACAACTCATTCTCCTTCAAGTTTTTTAAAAAAAAAAAAAAAAGATAATTCATGGTGTTCAGGTGTACGCCGACTAATGCACGTGGGACCAAATCTCAACGTACACTAATGGAGTTTAATTAAAGCCGGTATAAATTTTCGTATCGTCTAACCCCTCAAATCTTTTGGATATATCTAAGAAGCGTATGACTTGGGCGAACTCATTATTTAATGATATCTTTCGAAAACATTAGATTGAGTTTTTTCGAAGATATACGAGGTGTGGTCACACTTATGTAGCTTTATTTGATACAAGGCGTAAACACATTCATAACATGAAATTCAAAGTTAACCTAGGTCACCTTAACTTGGACCTTATCGACCTTCCCTGTTCCACAAATCTTCTTAAAAAATAACCATCTTATTTCACATTTTCAAACTAAAAAATAATGCAAATGAAAAATAATTTTTCCATTTTTTTTGCATTGTTCAAAAGATCTCAATGAGATCTATCAAATAAGATCCATATTACTAAAAAATTATTTACTTAAACATATTATTTTTGAACTTGAAATTGCATTCTTAAAAAATACGGAGTAAGTACTTATTTTGAGTTCTAATAATACAGGGAAACTATAGATTTTTTTTCCCATAGGGAAACTATATATCAATACTTTGATAATTTTAAAAAATTAGTAAAACTCATCTGAAAATTAACTTTACGAGTTATTTATAAAAATACTTTACTGATTTAAAAATTGTACGACTTTTCACGCTACTTAACATTTACTTGTGCTTATGTTTTGTCCCCACCCAAAAAAAACAAAGGAAACGCAAGGGGTCTTGGTAGGGAGCGCCTTGGGCGCTCTCTCTCTCTCTCTCTCTCTCTCTCTCTCTCTCGTTTGTAATTTGTAGTAGTATTTTAGATCATGAATTATAAATTTTTTTATTATGGCCAAAATAGATAATAAATCTATAGAACATTTGCAAAATATATGCATAATAGATATAGCAAATAAGTAGTATTGTTTAGGAGTATAATCATAAAATAATTTATGAATTTGATTTTTTACCACGCTGTCCTTGATTACATATAATGGAATTATAATGTGTAAATAAAATTCAGGTATAATTCGGTCCTTTCATCCATACGAAAAAAAAGGAGCACACGAAAGCTCCTTAAGAGATTGTTCTCAAAGTGTGCCTCTATTGTGTGGTTTTGTGAATGTCTAATTTTGTGATTTAATTTGGGAGCATTCTCAGTCCATGCTCCCAAACAGCTACTATCCCAAAATGCAAAATGCAAGAACAAAAAGAGAGGCTCCCAAACGGGCTCATAATGAACTTTTTGTGTGTGGAAGGAAATAGATCATAATATGGTAATATCATATCCTGTAGTATACTCTGATGATTACATATGCATTTGGAACTTAACAAATGAATATACAATCTCTGATCACCTATTATCGCATAACTGACTGCCGCTTTCCGAATGAATGATATTCTTGCTTCATCCAAACACCCTACGGAAATTACTTCTCAAGGAAAATCCAAACAAGAAAAGCTCCAACGATTTATGGAAATGCAAGCCTTAAAAAGCCAGACTCTACGAGAAACAGGAAATGCTAGTTAACTCTCAGCCCTCTTCCCAGTCTATATCATCTTCATCTTCATCTCCTGATGCATCAGCTTCAACATTCAAATCATTCACCTTGTAACTTTCACCTGCATTGCCTGTACGAAAAGTGATAAGAATTTATCCTCACACGCGAAACAATCATTAAGAAAAACCTTGGATATATATGCATAATAGGATCCCATGCAAGGGAATTGATGACCACTTAAAAGTCCCAATAATTCGGCAGCGAACAGAACAAACAGCCAAGCCAACAAACACAACACAACAATTAATGATCAACTAAACCAAACCAAACCAAACCAAACCGAGCCTTACGTCTCAATCACTTAGGGTCAGCTACATGAATCCATTTCCTCTATTGAGCTCTGTCAATGGCCACTTGTTCACATAAACTCATTATACTCCCCGTAACATTGCTACCTAGAGCTATCCTATTCGCTCTTTTAACTACCGCATCTTCTGGTCTACGATAGGTATACCCAAACCACCTTAGCCTATTTTCCCTCAACTTCTCCTCTATAGGTGTTACACCTATCATCTCATGAACTTTTTCATTTCTAATCTTGTCTCGTCTGGTCTTACCACACATCCACCTCAACATTCTCATTTCTGCTATATTCATCTTGCTCACATGTTTCTTAATAGGCCAACATTTTGTCCCATAAAACATCGCTGGCCTTATAGCAGTTCCATAGAATTTTTCCTTCAATTTTGTGGATACCCTCTTGTCACATAGTACACCAGTAGCGCTTCTCCATTTAAGCCACTCCACTTGAGTCTTATGGGTCACATCATCAACAATCTCTCCATCTTTACTAATAATTGAGTTTAAATACCTAAAATGATTACTCTTTGGTATCTCCTGGTCTTGGATCATCACTCTTTCTTTCTTCATGCGCACTACTGATACCACTAAACTTGCACAACAATGATCAACTATTTTCTGAAAACAAATGTAGATAACTCTAAAGAATCATATTTGCTTATCCATAATTAGCCATTACCAGATATTCAAAGACTGGAATTAAAGTACGTTACTAAAAGGATCAGACAGCGGAAAGATCATAATGAGCCACCACCGAGCAGATATCCTTGCCAAGAGGAGGCCACTCCATTCTTGCCTTCAGGGCTCAGTTCATCCGACAAGGGCACATTGAGAACCAGTAGAGGTAATGCATGTTACTCCCATTTGTAGTTTGTCAATCATACCTAAGCCAATAACATATTACCGTGCTCTTTGATAAAGTTTAATCCTTCGTGCTTCTTACGAAAGTACAAAGACGAAGCATAAAAGCAGAAATAAAAGGCCACCTAAAAATATTGAACACCCAAAAAAAAGCTCTTACAACCAGCTTGCTGACCCCACAAACTCACCAGTTGAAACTTAAAACTATTAAACAGGTACTTCAAATAACTTCCCAAATATATGTATCAACATCTGATAAAGCTTACATAATATGTGATCTGTCATTGGATAGAATTTTGTATCACATTGGATTTCAGATAACTAATAAGTAACAACAGCCACAGAGAGGAGAGAAAAAGTTTGATGGTCGTAACAGTTTACATCTGAATTCTTCAAGTTCTCTTCCACATAAATAATGACTTTTACGAAGCCCAAGCAATACCAAATAGAGTTATGGAAGCAGCCAATCAAAAATGATTGAAAGCAGGGCATAATGGTGATATCTACCTGTAGGTGCAGCTTCTTCCCACTCAATATCTTCATCTCCCTCATTGTCATCACGTTTGGACTTACTGCCAACTTGACGATCAGATTTGGTATACACACCATTAGAGATGTCAGTATTTGACAACTCCTGTTCTCTCTTGGCAGCTTCCTTTTGTTGCATCTGAAGTATAGCCGCATAATAGGCTTTAACATATTCATCCTACAACAAAAGTAGAGAACAGAAAAAGTCAGATCTAAGTCTCAACGAGATAGAATCTGAAGCACAAATTATTGGCGAGGTGGGATTGGTCCCCAGGAATGGCGCGGTGTTCATAAGCTAGCCCGAACAATTAGAGTAATAAAAAAATAGAAAAACAAAGAATAAACTTAAACAATTATTTTTTGCACTAGCCTGTAAAATTTTAGCATCAGTATTTTGGGTCATTGACTTTTTGTCCTTTTTGTCCTCTGATATGTCAACAGGTGCTGAAGTGCCCTCCATCTTCATCTCCTCCTTAACCTCTCCACGCTGTTCTTTTGTAAGGTTCATACCTTGCTTGATCATCCAAGGAGGTAGAACTTTCATAGCTGAATTTGAATTCTCAGATTTCGTGTCCTCTCCTCTTTCATCAACACCAGAAAAGGCTACTTCAACCTGCCCAAACCAATAGCCATAAATTGTTTGCAAAGAATCCCCTTGCGAGTAACTACTACGTTCATATTTTGCATTTTAATGATTAGTTAAAGCAAGAGTTTGTCGAATCTAAAAGCAATGCAGACTGAATGAACGATCTAAGTTGACATCCATGTAGAGAATAAAAGCTACCACAACAAAGTCTACTGCTTTTGTTTAACCACAATAGCCCGAACTAAATAGGCTAAAAGAAGTGACCGGACCAACAGTTGCCCGCCATAACCATTCACAAAGCTTGTTCCTATAAGCCGAACTAATACAAAATGACAAGGTTAACAAAGAGAATGATATAAAATATTCAACAAGGTATTCACGATGGGTCGATCTAGTTTTCTTGACTGTGCAAGGTTGCTCACATTTCATACCTTGATCAACACCAACTCATGTTAAAGCTGAAGAAGAGAGGGGTAACTTCACGATTTACATCCTCAACAAACTCCCTCAAGTGAAACCAAACTTTCCACTATGAGCAGGGTCAAACATGAACTAAGTAAATTAAATAACCACCATGCATTCAAAAGCTTCATTGCTAGACAGAAAGGAAACTGTAATGTGTATCTCCACAATGTGTACGATCATTTTAAACAATGTTCTAAAAGTCGCTAGGCACTAGTCGGGCGGTCAACCACCTTCGAGCGATTAATTGGATTAATCCAATTAATCCGTGCGTATTAATTAGTAATAGACGATTAATTGTTAGTCAAACCTAATCGGATAGGCCCGCTAGCGATTAATTCCTTGTTTTAGAACACTGATTTTAACTCGCTTATCTTCTCGATGTTTAGTTCATGCCTTGATATGTCGTTTGCAGTAAGTATATAACCTACGACTATGAGAGAACTAGGGTAACATACAAGGGACAAATACTTTGGATTTGCTTGCTTGTCTGGGAACGTGCATTTTAAAGCACAGACACCAGAACAAGAATTTATGCCGATCACTAAATATTAGAGCATATATGATACTAAAGAGTCAAGGGTGATCCAAAAGCATGCTTGCATCTCCTATGTTGTTTCTTATTGTTAGGACCACGGGCCATGGTCTCTCTATGTTGGCAAATTTCAAGACAAAACACACATTTAATTGTATCCCTGATTATCGAGTTGTAATTTCTTTTAATTCATTTTTAAAGTGTCTGTTTACGAAAGTGGAAGGAAATCAATGATATTTTATAATCGAGTGTTCGAGTCTTTAGGAAGTTGTAGTGGAAGATTATTAAGGCAATCAAGGGATTTGATATTCAGTGGCAGGAAGGAAATATGGGGAGCTTGAATCGTGGAAAAATCAATTGAAGATGTGCAATCAATTGATTGGATTATTAAGGAAATAAGGAGTCAGCCTATTGAAGTCCACCTATAAATATCGACCTATCAGGTCATATTATTGAGAAGCCACAAGATAAAAAGGCTGAGATCATATTCTTCATATTCCATCTCTTTTGGTGGCTAGGGTTTCTGCACCTCGAAGACTAGTGAAGGTCTATCATCACCTATGTTCTAAAGGATCATCTTCGAGGGGTTTTGTTCTACAACAACATCGATCAATAAATCTTTAAGTAAAGTCCTTCGGTGGATTCCGGGAGGCGAACGGAAGGCTTGTGAATTCAAGGCAGCTGCGGTCAAGCATTCAGAGAAGTGTACATGGATTCGGCAAGAGCGTCTAGGTTTAGGTTTGTGGAGTTCAAACTTATAGTAAGAGTTCTTGTAACCTTGTGTTTAGTAGTGCTTGATTCCTTCCCGTGGTTTTTTCCCGTTTAGGGTTTTCTACGTATATCCTGGTGTTATCTTTTGATTGTTTTTCATTTCTGCATTTGGATTGATTGGTGGTTTATTTATTAAAGAATTCATACATAGCGAATATTTATAAACCTAGGCGATCTAGGATTTTTCAATTGGTATCAAAACGGGTCGCTCATATTATTAGGGTTTATTCCTAGAGCGGATCCTTATTTTTTTTTTACTTTGCTATTATGGATTTACCAAGAGAAGGCAATTTTAAAATCAAACCTCCAATTTTTGATAACTCTAAATACGTTGCATGTGCTTCTTCTATGTTTTTCGATGCAAATAGCGTTAAATCTGATAGTGAGAGTACAAGTAATATTTTTTGTGAGGTTGAAACTAACCAAACTAGTGATGGAGAGGACAAATATGATATGAAAGCTCTGACTTTATTTACAAAAAAATTTAAACGTTCTTTTAATAAAGATACTAATATAAGTTTATCCACAAAGCTAAAACAATGTGAGAAAGAAAAAATTGATGCGTTGCATGAACTTGATGGGCTTAAGCGCAAACATATGAATCTTGAAAATGATATGCATAGCCTTTTTGAGACTAATGAGCTTCTTGAATCGAAGGTAGCAAAATTGCAAGTTGAACTTGACAAGGCCAATGCTACTTTTAAGAAATTGAATGCAGGTTCACAAATTTTAGATGAAGTTTTGTCCTCTCAAAAGGTGGCATCGGATAGAGGTGGACTTGGGTATAAAGCAGAAGGATCTTTAAAGTCAAAGGCAAGAGAAAAAATGATATTCTGCAAGCCAAATAACAGTGCACCGGCTTCTCTTGTGGCCAACAAAGCTAAGTCGCCCGTCAAAGGAAAAAATGTCAAATATGCTCGCACAAAGCTTCCGAAGGTAAAAAAGCAATGTCTAGCGGTTAAAATTGCCACCATAAAGCGTGGTGAGATAAGCTGTTTTAAATCTAAGCCTACTTGTCATTATTGTGGAGTGATTGGACACATAAGATCACATTGCACGAAATTACATATGCCTTGTCTTTCACGTGCACCTGATAAAATGATGCGTAAAAATGTTCAATTTGTACCCACTTGTCATTTTTGTGGGGTGAAGGGTCACAATCGACCTAATTGTTTTAAACTCCATGGTTACCCTAAAACTCCACCCCAATATTTTTGTTATGGTTTTGATAGAACCCAAAAGCCTAAGTTTAGGGTGATTCCTCATGGAAAGAATACGAATGTAATGTCTAAACATGTGCCTAAAATTATTGAAAAAGTTGAGAAGGCTAAGACTAGATATATATGGGTGAGAAAGTCGGACTTGAGACATCGAGCAGATTTAAATGCCAACCCTCTAGATGACCCTGGATCATCCGAAGGAGTTGACCTTGCCTTTTAAAGGTTTGGTTTTGCAGTCCATAGTCGAGGTTGTTTTTCTTATCTATCAAGTACCTAGAGCTATCGTTGTTTTTGTTGCTTTGGTTCTTACCACACTTGGCTATATTTGTTTTTTTTATATTTTTTTATGTTTTTTTTAAAAAATTCCAAGAATTTTGTTCTTGATATAAGATTGCAAAATTCGAAAACATTCATATATACCAAAAAATTTTACAAAAAAAAAAGGAGATTTTCTTTTGCATTCAGCATGCCTTTCGAGCATGAGTTGTCTGCTATGGAACTCATTAATATGCCCATCTTTGAGAATGCATGCACAATTTTTGATGGTTCCACTCATGAGATGCATTTGGACATTTTGTTGTGACATGCTTTTAGATTCTATGGTCGCCACCTTTACACGTCAGAGTTTGAGAGATTTCTTGAAGAGGCTAGTTGACTCTCATGTACTTGAGTATGTCTCATACTTTTTCCTTGGCGATTGACTGTTTTGGCATCTTCTCGTGGATACGGTATTTAAATTGGATATATGTGTAAAAAAAAAAATTTGTGTGTTTTGGGTGAGAATTAAATGCTTATCCAGGCGTTCATTGAGTAACAGAACAATCGGGGTGAGGTATTCTCCCTCTGAGCGTTTGTGTCAAAAAATGGATGGACCTTGTGAAGGCATCTGTAATGGGCCACTTGCCTAGTAACCGGGAATTGGGTATGAGGTACTCTTACTCTCAATATTCGCGTCAAACGGCAGTGGAGTAAAAGAGAACACATTTTTGTGATTGTTAGAAACAAAAAAAGAAAAAGGGAGGTAAAATCAAATAAAATACGAAGAGGAGGAGTGTTCCTTAGTTGAGGGGGAGTTGTGCTTAATTCTTGGTACATAATTCGTATCGATGAGTGCTTGGTTTGACTTCGTGAGGGGGAGAGTGTTTGACAGTCCATTCGTACATGAGAATTCTCGAATCCTTGAATGGTGATCTTAATATCTTATGACGTGTCACACACTCACTTTGTCATAGACTCATATAGCATGTTGCAACTTATTTCCAGATTCATTTATGATTGGTTCATACAAATTTGCTCATGCATTTTTATATATAGTCATATCCATTGAGCCTCATAGTTGAAAACGTGTACCTCGAATTGGTGTGTTGCCTTGCCACATTTTTTTCTTAAAGGGATATATATCTTTGGTCAGTTTTTAATTTTGGGTTAGTGGACTGCCCTTTAGAAAATGCTCAACCTTCGTTCAGCAATAGCTTGAGCATCTCATGGCTTAATTGTGCTTTAACAAATAAAAATAGTATTTTTTTTTTGGGGCTCTTGAACCATATATCATCTACCAAACTCTTTTTGACTGAACTATGTTCAAATCTTTTACTTGTATGGGGTCCATGCCTTCCTTATGATCTTGGTTTAAGATTGCTTGGCGTTGTGCTAGTTTTCATTGCTTGATTGTTGCTACGTCCCTTATCTTGGTGATTATCAGGACTAGTCGGTTACATGGATATTGGCAAATTGATTTCTTGATCAGGTATATATGAGTATTGTTTCATATATGGAATACTTGGGTCCTTTGATGCTCCTGTCTACTTGATGTTTATTGGATCGTTTTGGGTTTGCTCTACCTTTGTCCTTCCGTGACAAAAAGGGGAGTAATTTATTGACTCACAGATTGTGCATCTTTAGTGTTTCTGCAGCTTCACAGGTCGTGACCACAATCTGTTAGGGGATAGGTTTTCATTGTTGAGTGTGTTTTGTCATGGAAGTGCCAAAGGGGGAGATTGTTAGGACCACGGGCCATGGTCTCTCTATGTTGGCAAATTTCAAGACAAAACACACATTTAATTGTATCCCTGATTATCGAGTTGTAATTTCTTTTAATTCATTTTTAAAGTGTCTGTTTACGAAAGTGGAAGGAAATCAATGATATTTTATAATCGAGTGTTCGAGTCTTTAGGAAGTTGTAGTGGAAGATTATTAAGGCAATCAAGGGATTTGATATTCAGTGGCAGGAAGGAAATATGGGGAGCTTGAATCGTGGAAAAATCAATTGAAGATGTGCAATCAATTGATTGGATTATTAAGGAAATAAGGAGTCAGCCTATTGAAGTCCACCTATAAATATCGACCTATCAGGTCATATTATTGAGAAGCCACAAGATAAAAAGGCTGAGATCATATTCTTCATATTCCATCTCTTTTGGTGGCTAGGGTTTCTGCACCTCGAAGACTAGTGAAGGTCTATCATCACCTATGTTCTAAAGGATCATCTTCGAGGGGTTTTGTTCTACAACAACATCGATCAATAAATCTTTAAGTAAAGTCCTTCGGTGGATTCCGGGAGGCGAACGGAAGGCTTGTGAATTCAAGGCAGCGGCGGTCAAGCATTCAGAGAAGTGTACATGGATTCGGCAAGAGCGTCTAGGTTTAGGTTTGTGGAGTTCAAACTTATAGTAAGAGTTCTTGTAACCTTGTGTTTAGTAGTGCTTGATTCCTTCCCGTGGTTTTTTCCCGTTTAGGGTTTTCCACGTATATCCTGGTGTTATCTTTTGATTGTTTTTCATTTCTGCATTTGGATTGATTGGTGGTTTATTTATTAAAGAATTCATACATAGCGAATATTTATAAACCTAGGCGATCTAGGATTTTTCACTTATCACTCTTTCAGGGGTGATCCAAGCATGCTTTTGGATAGATGCAGACAAAGAAGTCTCAGTCAAGCATTCCTGATAACCTTGGTCCAGAACAGTATAAATTTTAACGGAAATTCTATCCACCAGCACAAGACTCCTAAAGTGGATTGCTAAGTTTTTCTCAACTACAGAATAGCAAGAACAAATTGGAAGTAGGAGGAAAGACACTAGCAACTTTACTCGCACTCCTAAAGTGGATTGCTAAGTTTTTCTCAATTATAGAATAGCAAGAACAAATTGGAAGGAGGAAAGACACTAGTAACTTTACTCACTCCATAAATATATGCCAGTTGCCACCATTAACTAGAAATGTGGAAGGTAAGAGATACTTTCTTACACACAAGATAACTGATGCACATGCCTTGTCCAAATGTTATTAAAATGCAGGAATACACAATTAAAAGTCCAAACTATTGCATCCACATGAAAACTATTTAATGAAAAAACTGATCTTGAGATGGCACATAAAGCAAAATTAATCAAACGACAGATGCCGACGACCAACCAAAGTCCAAAGACAGATATAACATTATGCGCAAGGCTCAACAACCTCTAAGTTGTCCTCACCATTCCTTATCCTTCCGATTTTTTGCTTTTTAGCCACAATAGGAATGAAAAGTTACCTTTGTCTCTCCAACACATGGCATAGGTGTTCCACCAAAACCTTGGGCAGATCTTGAGGCATCATTGGCATTAAAATCACCATTTCCTGTACGCACAGCCGCACGAAGTTCCCACGCGTGGAGATTTCCAAATTCAGGGACTGGCAAATCTTTTACTCTGCTTAGTTGATCCATTAATGGCTTAAGCTGTTCCTGCACTCGTTAGCAATGTGAGGTAAGAACATGAAAAGAACAATTAAGAATCCATAAAACTACAGTGAACAGAAGGAATTCTCAGAAACCATCAAGTTGAAGGTCAGCTCATTCAAAATATTCGGGAGAAGTTTGGACATCTAGAACCAAGCCAACAAAATTTCCATAACACCTACTCTATTATAACTTCCTCACAAGCCCTTGGTATCTTAACATTTTACGTATCTTATTACTCATGATAGGTCAGTTCCTACATAAACCTGAAAAACATGTATGGTCAAAGCATCCCCAACTAGAGCACTATGATAACCTTGAGTAATTTCGTTAATCTGAGATCATACTAGCACCCCAAATTTTGCAGTATGAACCAAACTATCCAAATTTTGCAAATTCTGGAAATTTTGAAGCTCCAATCTAGTTTTACAAGGATTATCCGTGCTTCAGTTGCCATCTTGTCCTTTGTGACCTGAGCTGCTCTTCTGCATCTACCACTTATATCACTCATGCTTATGCTACAAAAATCCACAGGCGTTTGCGCAGCTGAGTGATTGGCTCGGTAGTCCGCGACCTAGATTCTTTTGTTGATTTCGTGGATTCCCTTGACTCGTAAAGTAATGGGCCTGCTTGTATACTTGGTCATCTAGTGCTCATAGGTTTGGATCATACTTTATGTATAAGAAAATGAAGAAGCAACATAGCTAACAACATCAGAAAGACGCTCAGTAATGATTGGACAGTACTTTGAAACTGGGATCAGGGCAAGTTTCAACCAAAGACTACACTTTGGTTTGGAGAGAAGCCAAGGCTATCATTGAAACCAGCCTCATGCATAAGTTGCAGCCCTCATTCCATACCCTCCATTCTTTACATTTACGAATAGCTTTAACACATTATTTACAATACATGGTCATATATGAACATGGAAATTGAAGAGGCAGGTTAGAATTTTCCCAAATATAAACCGCACAATAAACTTCATTTCTGTTCTGCTCTTTAATCTTTATCCACATTCTGGAGGTTCTAAAGGAGTTGGTAGTTGAAAATTGAAAATTGAAATGACTGTCCTTTTTGGTCTATTACCAAGACAATAAGTACGAGCAATGAAGTATTCTCAAGCTGGGGAGGTAAAAGAAGTCTGACATTCCTTCCTGGCATCACCAAAGAGTCCCTTCCCGGTGCTTTATCAAAGTAAATCCCCCTGCACATTGTTTGTGCAAGTCACTAACCCTGCACGCACTTACCTCTGAAGGGGCTTACAGATTTCACTTCGCAGCAGTTTGCAGCAAATCCAATCAAATGCACATACTACATGTGTGCCCCTTTCGTTAAGTTATGAACGACCCTATATGCAACACTCTTCCACTTCTACATAACCATGAACTCGTTCTTGTTTTGGTCTTTGCCTTCATCAAATTCCAATTTCCAACACCAACACCGCAAACCAAATTCTTTGATCCAAATATCGGGCATATGTCATTCTTTCGTCTCTAGAACAAAGAATAGAAGGGAAAGGGAATATATCAGGCTTTCGGATCGCAATAAAGCCAGGGTCCTGATAGCGCAACTAGTAGTCCTTTCTCTACCACCTCTCCAAACACAAAATCTTGAGCACCCAAAAGGGTGACCACATTTGCCTGCATCTGATGTTTGACCAGTGAATTGAGATCTTGTTAAACGGGAACCCTAATGTGTCGGCTCCTATGTTGAAATCCCACCATAGTTATTCATGGTTGTCAGATTAGAAAGCTTTCCAATGGGGTTGCTTATAGGATCTCAACCATAAAGAAGTTGATGGGGTTGTTTACAGGAATTGACTTGATCGTTGGAGGAGAGATCCACTCCCATACATAGTTGCTCTCAATTCGCAATATCTTCAAAGGCGATCATTCCAGGCTATACTAAAATAGTGAAAGGAAATGCTTGGTATGACATCACACTTTTACATCGATCTCTTCTAACTTCAGTCCCCTTTATTCCTCCGATGAGAAAGTAGAGCTCAACATTGATGGTTCCCACACTCCTCCCTGACTAACTCGGGCAGACTTCCTTTATGTTAAGACTAATGAGTGTGTAACCAGGAATCTGCTTATATATACTCCTAATTATTGAAAGGATAAAAGTCTAGGAGATAATAAACGCCTAAACGGATAAAAGCTAAAGCACAACTTTCACATTGCTCTATCCCAAGACTCCCGACTTGGCCTCCATCCAACTTCCTCAATAAGCATGAAACTGTAATATACGAGAGCATTCCAATGGTAACAAAACCACATAAACTTAGCAAATTGCCAAATTGACAAAAGGCAACGAGCCGACTACATTTTCTGTGCCAACAGTAGGAGACGCCCTGTGAGGGACGCCTCACAAAATCAGACAAATTCTACTCAGGTCCTTGGTCCTTCAATTTTATTGGCATCAATGATAAGCAATACGAGTAGTATATTGGCCCCATCAAAATCCAGGTAACCTTACCTAGCCCCCTTGCAAAATTTCCTATAACTCCACACTGTAAGTAACTCATATGTACAGCCACGTATCAACACAATAGCAGTCACATGTACTGCAAATGTTGGATGAAATCAAGTATAATAGCTCTGAATGAGGTAGTAAGAAATTTTTGTACTCGACTTCTGATGTACTGAAAATCATTCACACAAGAATCAAGACAAACTGATCAGGAGCGAATCAAGTAGAAGGAAAAGAACTAGAACCTCCAGCTTTTGAAGCATGTCCTTCAGCTTTTCACGTCGCCGCCTCCTTGCATTGTCATCTCCATCCCCCATTTCTTGAGCAGCTAACTTGTCACTCTCAGCCACAAGTTCCCCATTACAACTTTCGCAGTGAAAATATTCATCCTCTGTAGAAACAAGTCGTAGTGCATCCAAAGCAGTATATCTGAACATCCACAATTTTGTAAAACCTCAAGTTAGTATTTGGAGAGATTGAAATATTGAAAACCCGACAAAATGCGGCGACAAAAAAAAAAAAAAAAAACCTTTTTGTGCAGTTGGGGCATATATACTCCTGAACAGTGTTCTTGTTCTCAAGCTCATCTTTCAGCTTTTTCCTCATTCGGTGCAGTCTGTACCTCACAACATCATATATCTGCAGCACATAAATTACTCAAGGTTTTTTTTTTTTTTTTTGCCAAGGGACAATAATAACAAAAAATTTAACCCATTCTATAGTTTCGACTATTGATACCTAAAGCTAGTCATCTTAGACTTAACTACATGAGTGTTCTGTGAAATATATAGATACATGTGTCAAAAGCAATGTTCAACAACGAAATATAGTCATCATGTTTAGTATGTGCCAAAAGCAATGTTCAACAACGAAATCTATCAAAGTTCAGCAATATGACATCATTCTCTGTTTGTCTGCACCCATTAATTTTGTACTTCATTTCTAGCTAGGGCTTCCTCGCCTGGTGGGCGGGGGGGAGGCGCCGCCCCTCCTCCCTCCTCTTTTCTCTCTCCTCCTCTTCTTCTCTCTTCCCTCCCCCGTTTCTTCCCCTCTTCTTCTTTTCTCTTTCCGTTTCTCATTTTTGCAGGTGATGCTTTGGTGTTTTGGTGGCTTCGACAGATCTTCGGCATTGGCTGCTTCCGGCGCCCCCCGATTGTTTTTGGGACTGGTGATTTATAGTGGGTTCACGGCGATCCTTTGGGCTCTGGCTGTTTATGCTACCGGTGGTGAGATCTGGTGGTGCTGCCCCTTTCCTAAGCTTCTAGCCGACTTCTCCCCGCCGTCCTCTCTACTGTGCCTCCCACTCAGGCTTTGTTTTCTCCCACCTCTCCTCGGTTGACTGCCGCCTTCACTCTTGAGTGTAGCCGGTTTTGCTTAACGGCTAGGTCGTTCCCAGTGGGTGGTGGCAGCGAGGTTTGCTTGTCTCCCATTGATTCTTCTCCTGGGTTGATTCGGTCTTCGGCCTAAGGGCTTCGTGGAGTTCGTGGCTGGCTTTCGTTGGCTGCTCATCTGGGTCAGAGTCCGGAGGTGGATGTGGTGGTGTCCGGCGTTTCCGTGGTGGTGCGGCTGTGTTTGATGGGTTTCTGGTAGTGGTGGTTGGCAGAGTTGTGGTGGCTTTTGGTGTTGGATTGACGGCGGCATGGTTGGGCTTGTAGCTAGGGTTTGTGTTAGGGTGTTGGGCTTTATTGGGCTGGGCTTGTCCCACATATTCTGGGCTTTAGGCCTTATAGGTGTTTGTGCTTATTTGTATAGACTTTGTCCCTTTTATAAGGGCTTTACCATCAAGATTGGGCTTTGTCCCAATGGGTGCAACCTTGTTTGGCTTCTTGCTAAACTTGGGTTTGGGTCTCGGATGGGCATAGAATTATTCTTAGCGCTGTAGCTCTGATGGGTCTCAGGTTACGAATATGATGCCATCACTCCTTGTTCCTACTAATCTTTGTAACATTTTTAGAGATTAATGAAATTTTTTGCCTTTCACAAAAAAACAAACAGAGAAAGTAACATGAATCTAATGTATACACATACAAATGGATCTACAAGGAGAAACCTGTGCATAGTCCAAACAACAATATGAGTGAGTGTGCAGCTTAATCTTTTCTTCTCCCTCTCGCCCATGCTGACCATCAGCTGTGGCAGCTACTGCGGCACTATATATCTTTGCACCTTTTGCTGTCTGTACCAACAATATAAAGGAAATAGATCACACATCGGCTTAAAGTCTTAAGAGAACTAGGTTTCCCATCTGTAGCAACTACTGGAAAATATAGAAAATCCACGTTTGACAAAAATGCAAGGAAGAGAGAATTTCCACAAGATGAGAGTAAGTGTCCAGCTCGTATTTACTCAAACAAGTGTTGTAAGGTAAAAAAGAATGAAAATCTAAAGAAGATGAGAATACAACAAAGAGAAATCCTCAATGGAACAACAAAGAAAATTAAAAAGCAATCGCTCTCGAGAACCATGACAAAATACTAAACAACAATGGCAGCATAAAGACTCCGTCAATATCCATGGTGGCAGCCCACTGCAAAAGTAAGTTCCATGTCATAGAGCATTAGAGAGAAATTTGCATACGGTATGGGTAGACCCGTCTCCTACGCCCCTAAATCAAGATAAGTGAATTTCTCCCAGACTCCCACCTACTTCCTCGCTATTGTACATAAGCAACAACAGTAATAACCGAGCACAAATCTCTTCAGTCAGCTCCTAATGTGACAAAAGAAGCATACCAAGTCTCCCAAATTAATGTTCCATTGTCACCAGATGATAGAACAGATGCGTGCATTTTGATCTTCACATCATTAGGTCTCACCCACCAAAGCCTACGAAATAGGTAGTTAAGAAAGGAATAGAAAAAATTGGGAGGAGCCTCTATGATGGCTATCAAATTTGACAAGAAATTCGATAAGAGAGAAACATCATGCTCATCAGACAACCTCAGCCTTGTATGCACCAAGCAAGACCTAGGAAGAGATTTCGAAGCGATGGGTGGGCAATAGGCCAATCCCACAAACAGGGAGGCTTTAACGAAAGAGTCGGGATAGAAACCATTAAGTTACCTAAATTCTGCAATCAAGAAAAGAGCTAGATGGATAAGATATAATAATGCCTGAAAGGACCACATTTCACTTCGCCAGGTCTCTTATGGACCTTGTGCAGCAGGGAAGCAAGATGATTTTATCTACAAGATACAATATTTTTAACTTACCAAACTAACAGGGTTAGGATACAAGTTAGCAAATATAAGTAAAAACAGAAATGCGTACATATGCATATAAACTCGCAACATAAGCACCATTTGCAGAAGAAACACAAAAAGTACGTGGACTGGTATTTAAATATCAGCCACACAACATACAATACTATAACTTCTCCCTGTGACTAATCGAAAATTTAAGCTCAAAGAAAGAAACAAAGATAAACATCTGTTGTAAGTTAATGTCCAAAAACGATATTGTTAAGATAGCATGGTTCCTCCCCCCTTTGCTTGGTTGGACAACTGGCACCCCATTGGTCCCCTGTTTAAGAAGTAAGGGGACAGGATTTATACTAATTTTGGTCAGTCTCTCAATGCCAAAGTCTCTTCTTTAATTCACAATGGCTGCTGGAAAAGAGATGTAGAGTAATTCAGGATATTAAAGGTTCAACCCCAATTGGTTTCCTCCCTGATGTACATGCAGAGGGCTCAGTGGTGTAGGCTCCTTACAAACATGGTACTTTCAGTATCAAATCTGCTTCGTCTTCTATTAGGGTGGTCTACCCTAGGCTGGAACGGAGTGGTGTGGTTCAAGAAGCATACGCCCAAGTGGGCTTTTATCCTTTGGCTAGCTACGCTTCGTAGACTGAGTACTAAAGAAAGGTTGTAGACATGGGGGGGATAATTCTTGATGCTAATTGTGTCTAATGTACTCTTGGTAGTTTAGAGAGTCACAACCATCTATTTTTTGAATGTCCATACTCAAAATCTGTTTGGTTGGATTGGTTGCGGAGGAACCAGGAAACCAGCTACCCCATGAAATGGTGTGATGAAGTTGATTGGTTTATTGCGCAGTCTAAAGGGGATAGCTTCAAGAAGTGTGTCCTCAAACTCTCCCTCTCTGCTACTGTCTACAATATCTGGTGTGAGCATTATGTCAAAAAAATTTCAACAGAGATCTCTAGATTCTTGCTCCCACTCTGCCAAAATTTACAACTCTGTTCGGGAAGCTTTGTTGTCTTGGCAAAATGTGATGAACAAGCAAGGTAATAAAGAGATATGCCAACGTTGGAATATTCATTATGGGATCCTTGAATTCTCTCATTTGTAATTGTTGTATATAGATAGGACTTTTACAGTCAGTTTTGGTACTGTTTTTGGTTTTGCATGACCTCGTAGTGTAGGATTTCCTTTGTGAATGAGTTTTGTATTCTTTGTTTGGGCGTTCAATGAAAAGTAGAGTTACCGGAAAAAAAAGATTTCAAGGTTAGCATCCAAATCAATCACATAGGCCAGGTATCTTTTCAACACAAATGCAAACAATTATTAGTTCAACAATCACGTTTTGATTACCAACTGCAAAAGGTAATTAGGATCCCTTGAAAGTCTGTAAACAACTTGCTAATAAATGTGTAATATTTTGACATCAGTACCCCTTATCCACAATCCACCATTACTCACTCAGCTCCCCACCCTAAAGCAAAATCTATTCTAATATATAAAGGGGGAGGCCAAGATTGGTCTCACCCTTTCTTGAAGTCGTATGGACTTTTCATTTTCCAGATCGATAGCACAGAAACGTTAAATCCAGAAAATTGTTGAAATAAGAAATTAAATCCATAATACAAATGTCCGGAGCGATCGGTTATGCTTGTTTTCTCGTAGGTACTAGAGCAGTGCAGCAAGAGAGGTTCGCTGAATAATCGTGCGATCCATGGTAAGGTTGGTTCAAAGGAGAAGTGTTTGAACTGAAATGAAGAGAACAAGTAATAAAAAAGAAGTTGGTTAGATGTGGGTTTTGAAAACACACATCTAAGCCCGTCTAAGTCAGTTTGTAAGTTCAGGTATATTTTGAGAAACCCCCCACATCTAACCAACTTAGATGGGCTTGCTCAAAATATCCTAGAACTTACAAACCGACTTAGATGGGCTTAGATGTGTGTTTTCAAAACCCAAAGCTAACCGACTTCTTTTGTTACTTCTTCGCTTCATTTCAGTTCAAACCCTTCTCCTTTGAACCAACCGTACCATGGATCGTGCGATTATTCAGCGAACCTCTCTTGCTAAAGTGCTCCAGTTTCGACGGGAAAGCAAGTATAACCGATTGCTGTGAACGTATGTATTCTAGATTTAATTTCTTATTTCCACAATTTTCTGGATTCAACGTTTTTTCCATTGTTTGGTTTCAACTTTTTCTGTAATTTTTCTTTAATTATTCTCTCCCTTTCTCTTTTCTTACCCAATTTCCAAGTAGAGCCTTAGTAATGTTTTGTTTTGGTGATTTGTTCAAAACTTGAAAATTAAAATTCCTTGAGAGTGGGTTACAAAGATATAGGTTCAACTCAATTGCTAAAACTGTGCTCCAAAGCCATGGCCTTCTTCCCTTCTTAATTTGCTAAAAACACCTTTTTCTTTTGCAGATAGTTGAACGATTTTCGACATCACATTTTATCAACTTGATCAAGGTCATACATTTGATATTCTTATTATTACTAAAGGTTGGGCACATGCGATGCACGTGCAAAATTTTGATGATATTTCTCTTAATACGGGAAAAAAGTAAAATATCGAAAAGGAAAAATCTAAATTCCACACCGACTGTAGGGAAAAGCCATCAAAATTTGACTTGCGGTGTGTGCAGGACCTCTAGTATTTTTCCTCTAGTATTTTTTATGTTTCCTGTTATCTTGCAACAATCAACAATATCTCAAGGATGATGGACAAGTGTTTGTTGAAGTGGGCTCAACTTTGAGGTTATACTCTTTCCACAAGATATGGAATTCCTTTCCCATTAAGTAAAATGCTTGCTATGTTGTTTAATGACTAGGACTAGAGAAATAAATGCATTAATAAATGCATTAGGATTGACACTAGGAGTAGGCCGATAAGTCTCAAAGGCCAACAAAGAAGTTTAGCACTTTCTTATGACACTGTATTGAAAATCAAAAATTAGCTTCTCGTAACCAGCATGTGTACATCTTCAAGCATTAAATTAAGATTGGTGTCCAATTCATCTAAAACTAATTGTATCGGCAAAATGATTTACTTATGTCAGTGGGTGGAATAAATTCTCAAGATTCTCACTATTGATAATTTGATCCGAAGGTGGAGAATAATTGTCGATTGGTGTTGTACGTGTGAAGGGAATGCAGAGATGGTTGACCATCTCCTCATTCATTGCCCAGTGGCTTGGGAGCTTTGCATTATGGTGATCTCTTGGTTTGGCATACGGTGAAACATATCGAGTATTGCGATGGAACTCTTAAATGCTTGTAAAGTTGGTAAGAGGCGGAAATGAGTTTTATTTTTTATCCCTCTTTGTTTTATGTGGATCATTTGGCGAGAAAGAAATTCGAGATGCTTTGAAGGGGTCGAAAAGCGGTTGATTAGAATCAAAAAAAAAAATTTGGTGAATAGTTTGTATAGTTGGGACAAGAAAGAATGTGATCCTTCTCTTGACCAATTCTTAGATTGGTTTGAGCTTTTCTTTCCTCTTGGAAGTGTATAGGGCCTTTTTGTCTCGTGGCCTTTTTTGTATACGGGTGGCATTCCCTTAATACCTTCTCTTTAATATAATTATCTACTTATGAAAAAAAAAAATCTCAACTTCAAACATGAAAATATGATATGTCATATACATTTACTTGCATACATGATACAAAACATAGTGTTTGGTTGACCCAATAACAAGCTACAAGGCCTTAATGGTCACATGCAAACTCCAAGTAGAAAATTGACGAAATTACCAAACCAAATCGAGCCTTGAGTCCCATTTACTCTCTCTGTCTCAAAAAATTTTAGTCCATCTTTCCATATTGGGATGTCCCAAAATACATGTCCACTTTGAAAAGTCAAAGCGAAAATCTTTGTATCTTTCTATTTTCCCAAAAATATCCTTTATAAGAGGATATGAAGTATGAACATTTTGCAAGGTTCGGATAGAGGGACAATTTTTGTAACAAGTACCTTTTGCCTCAACTTAAAGTGCATTAAACATATGTCTACTTAGAAAGTTGGAATTTTACAAAGGGAATAAAATTATGGGACGGAGGGACTATTTTTTTTTTTTTTTGCTCGGACAGAGGGACTAATTGAGTCGGCTACATGAAGCCATTCTCCGATTGATCACAGTTAAGAGCATCATGCTCCCTGATGTCCAAAATATTTAGATCCTTTCAAACAACCACCTCTAAAGTCAATTTTGGTACAACACTACCGTTAGTACTCTACCATAACGATATCACTCCTCCTAACTACCGTTAGTACAACACTCCCATTAGTTATCATCTACCAATCTACGATAGACATGTCCAAACCATATTAATGTAGTTTCTTTCATCTTATCTGCTATCGGCACTACCCTTCCCATTCCGCGAAGGTTTTTGCTTCTAATTTTATCCCGCAAAGTCTTATCACGCACACATCTCAACATTCTCATATCAGCTACACTTATCTTACTCACATGTCGTTTATAAGTAGCCCAATACGCAATGGAATTTTCCTTTCAACTTTGCATGAATCATGTGGTCGCACAACACGCCCAAAGCGCTTCGCCCATGATCCATCCAACTAGTACTCTATCTTTTTACATCATCCGCATTCTCTACATCCTTGCTAGCAATTGAGCCAAAATACTTTAACAATTAAGACACTTCTTGGTAGTTTCTTGACTTTGGAGGGTCACTATGTCAACACCGACACTTTGACACAGTTGTCAAGGGCGAAAGGCGCACTATAGGCCTACGGCGCAAAATTCTGTTGGGCCTGAGGTGAGAGGCGAAAGGCGAGGCGCGCGCCTTTTTGAAGAGAGGCGCACCTATGCGAAAAAATAATTGCGTTATGTGCACTTCTTTGAAAAAAGACTTGCTTTTTGTGTATTTTTTAAAAAGTGTGGTTTTTTTAAATAAGGCGCGCTTTTTTTATTGATTTGAAAGAAGAGCGCTTTTTTGCGCCTGGTCGCTTTTCTCGCTTTGTCGCTTTTTGCGTTTTTTGCTCACCTTTTTCAATTTACCTCGCCTGGGTCAACAAGGCGCGGGGGTGCGCCTTGCCTCACCTTGGGCCTAGGCGCGCTTTTGACAACTATTTTGACTACCACTAAACTTACACTCCATGTACTCCGTTTTACTCCTCTGATCCAATCGAAGCCAACGAAACACTGAAACAAACCTAATGACTAAAACTCATAGTAGGTACAAGTAATACACAAACTTTGGATTTCAAGTAGAATCTAACATCTTTAATCAACGTTAGGAGCACGGCGGCCATACTGATAAAGTGATAACATATTGCAAGACGTCAACAACACCATACAAATAAGTAATAACGTAAAAGCGCCAGACAATGTACATGAATGAACCAAATGCAATACTAACCTCTTTCCTATGGTCCCTAGTGACTAGCTTTTCTTCTTCAAAAAATCGCAATGTCCGGCGAAGTTGCTTTGAGTGTAGCTTCAAGTCCTTTGCTAAATCTTCCTCTCTTACCCATTGACGTCTGGATGCAAATATATAATCACATCGTCAAGAAACAACCAAAAAATGACATTGTGTAACTTGTGTTTCATCCCTAACCTCGGAACATATGCACATCTTTAATAAAGAAAGATATACGGCTTGGGTTGCGTTGACGAACATGATGGAACACTTCATAGCCGGTCCCTGAACTACAGATCCTCATATCTTCAAAAGGAAGGTTTTGTAACAAAAAGGTACTCAAAACTCAAAAGGACCTTAGTTAGCATTTTTAGTCCGTTAGATATGTATACTGTTTGAGGCACCAGTTAACACCAAGGAGGGGCATGGAACTGCAAAATAATGATCCCATATTGGTCCTATGCAAGATGCACATCACATGTTAACACCAAACTCAGCTTAGAGAAACCAATTGAAATACAAGTTACACAACCACTACAAAGAAATTCTACAATTCTGAACTCACTCAACCTATCAATCTCGTACCCAAATCTTCAACACCAACACAAACACCAAGAAATCTTTCGTTTCGTGTTTAGCAGCCTACTTCTACAGAATTTACCGGATCCTACTACTACTGCACAACAAAGTGATGGTTAAGGTTGCGATATACTCCCTCCATCCCATTTTGATAGTCCCATATTCCATTTTGGGACATCTAAAATACATGTCCACTTTCCAAAATCAACCATAGAATCTTGGTGAAATTCCATTCTGACCCTTGTGCTTAAATGGGAGTAGTACTATTTACATCAATCAAATTTGAAATGTCAACTCTATTGGATTTCACAGAAGTACATTAGTGAAATACTTTTTGGAGCAAATAAGGCTGCGTTTATTGTCCAAAACTTATTTCGGTATTTTTTTACTTTTAATAACTTTTTGTTTAGCTTTTCGTTGTAATTTTTGGGGTTAATCGTTCATTTCGACGAGGCAAAGCCGAAAAGTATAAAATATGAACCGATATTGGAAAAGTTCATATAAGACGACATTTTAAACAAAAATATAGTTATTTGATACTTTTTTCGTCTTTAGTGAAACCTTGTTTTGCTTTTGGTCATAAGTTTTTACTTTTCGGACTCCTCTCGTCGAGACGGATGATTAATCCAAAAAATATAACTCAAATCAAACAACAATTCAAAGATGAACAAAACACAAAAACCGAAGAAAAAAATTAGGTTTACAAGAACCCAGCCTAAGTGAAGGGTACAATTACTGTGCTCCCTTAAAAAGTTGCAATACCAAGTGGGACTATCAAAATGGGATGGAGGGAGTATCGAAGATCACATTTCAATGCATATTTTACTCCTTTCAAAGCACTTTCAGATTAATCTCACAAGTTCCATTAAATTTTATGCACTCTTTACTCATCATCGAAGCTAACAAATACCCATTATGCGGTAGTTAGCATAACACTTTAGTATCAAAAAGAAGATTACATAAAGTGCTAAGAGCATCTCCAGCCTTGACCCATTTTAAGACTCAAATTTAAAAATGGGGCAAAAACCACAAAAATCTCTCTCCAATCTTTGACTCAAACCCTTCCCCATTTTGGGTTTTACCCATTTTTTTGCCCAAATTTGAGACAACTTTTGCCTTGACCCATTTCTCCAACGGCTAGTTAGAGAGAGAGAGAAAGAGGGAGATGTGTAAAATTTGGGTTTGATGGTTGGAGATGTGTCCACCCAAAATGGGTTTTTACCCAAAATTTGACTCAAATTTGAGGAAAAATATGGGTGAAGGCTGGAGATGCTCTAAAGGCTAAAGCTCCACAATAACCCCAGGGGTTGGCCTGGTGGTCTCAGCATTGGACTTAGGGGTTTGCTCCCTCCTAAGGTCGTTCAATTCCTCTTGCCACCATCTCTTGGGGCCGCGCAAGCTTGCCCGGACGCCCCGCATTACACACAGAAAAAAGAACAAATTGTAGGAGAAGAGAAAAACCTGGTGAGAGCATCAAGTATAACCACAGCAATCCCTCGATTGTCACTTCTCCCAGTTTTGGGCTGATTCTCTCCTTTCGTCGAGATGTCATCGTAAAACGCCCTAGCCGCTAGCTTCACCAACCTACACACAAAACCCCAATTCCAACAACCCAACAAAATTTACGAAACAAAAACGCCAACAACAGTTTGAATCAAATCAGTCGTAGGTTTGAAACGTAATGAGAATGGTTTCCCTATTTGTGTGTACGCACCGGTTGAATGGTTCGACGCTCATGCCGTTTGAATTCATCTGTGAATCCTCCGGATCAGAGCGGTGGTGAATTTCGAAATATCAGGTGGAACTGTGAGTGATTGGTCCAGGGGTTTATCGATTTTTCAGAAGAGGTGCGTGGGGTTATCGATTTGAGTTGAACATTATGTTTTTGTAGCACTGTATGTAACTATGTATAGGAGAGAGAGAGAGAGAGAGAGAGAAGGGTTTGTCGCAACTTTGTCCCGGAACTGGGAATCCCTCGAAGACCTGTGAAGTGTAAATAGGTCCAACTATGATGCGTTCCGGGGCATGATGCCCCAAACGATCGTGGCCATTGGATATCACTAATGAATCTGAGCCATTGATTTAGTAAGGTTATAGCCGGTAACAAACAAGGCAACCCAACTTGACCAAAAAAAAACAAGGCAACGCAACAAACAAAAATAAAACAGCCCCTGTGAGTCCCACGCAAATAATCTGAGCCGTTCATTAAATGTAAAATATTTTTTCAAGGGCTTCCATAAAAAATCAGCTCAATTCAAGTAATATAGGTGGTTGACTCAATCATCTAACTTTTCATTATCTTGAAATCCAAATAAAAAGTTAAATGATTAAATCAAGCACCTATAGAAATAGTATTGAGCTGATTTTTCACGAGAACCCTTAAAAAAAATATTTTACATTTAATGAACAGTTCGGATCATTTGTATGGAGCCCGTAATGAGCTCCACAGCAAATCTATAAACAAAATCGATGCATTTTTGTTGTGTGTAGCATTACTGGCTTGACAGGCCCACTTTTGTATCCAACATGAATAATCCAAACGGTCTATTAATTTTAAAATAATTTTTTTAGTAATTTTAAAAAAAAAATCAGCTAAATTAAATATGTATAAATGGTTACCCTAATTTTTCAATTTTTCATTCAGAATTTAGGATTCTGAATTGAAACTTAGAAATTAGATCAAGTACTTACACATATCGAATTGAGCTAATTTTTTGCAGAGCTACACGAAAAGTTATTTTAAATAAAGGAACGGTTCAAATTATCTGTGTGGGAACCAAAAGTGTCCCACAAGCTGTCGGTACCCCATTAGTACTCTCCTTGTCAGTAAGTGGTAACTTTAGTATTTTGGGTACCAAATTTCAGTACTTCTCGTGCACCACCACGTGAGAGTGGCTCAAACTCTTCTCTACCACATATATACTTTGTGATGAAAGAACAGTTTAGGGCACCACGTGACCGTAACCCAGGGCAATGAATATTTTTTCCTCAAAACCATTCCCTTTCTCTCTGTTTCGCTGAATGCCGTCGATTATGGATCCCCGGCATCCTCAATATCTGGCACGAAGGGAGCAGGCACAACAGCCGTCTTGATACGTTGAAGGACTCCACTGCAGCCGCTGCCCAGAACATGATGAAAGTTCAAAAAGAGAGTTCATCTTGGTTGATGGATGTGCTCCCCACTTGTGTGTTCAAAGTTCGACTCCTATGGCCAGACCGAACGTAATTTCTTGCGCATTTCCCGGTTCCAGCGCGGATTTTCACATGTATCCAATCCTTTCTTCAGGATCAACAAACTTTTTCCTTGACCAAAAAAAAAAAAACAAACAGCTTCAAACTTGCACTGCAAGCGATACATCACACTTACCAGGACAAGTTTTGAAACATCTGGAGGCTAATTTGATTTGTTATCACACATAAAGGATATCTCAACATCAGTCTATTCTATTTTGCTTTATATTCACACTGACACATTACCTCATAAGATATAAACATTCGATGGTATTGTAGCTTCTTCCACTTCCTTTAGCCAGCAGCTTCTTCAGCAAAAATATTGAAACCCAAAATAAAACTCAAACATCTTTTATCCTTCTCCTTCTCCTTCTCCTTTAGGCATTTGATGATCTCGAGTCTCTACAGTTAATGGAGCCTAAAAATAAATTACGACAATTGGCTTTAGAGTTCAAGACCGAAAACACCGAAGAAACCTGGTCCAAAATCCAACCACCGCCTTTCCTTCTGTAGATTCTTCTTCCGGTACCTTAAAATCCGCCACCTCGCTAAGCTCTTCGAACGAATCCACAAGATTCTGAAGCCTTGCGACGAACTCAATCAAAAGCGAAGTAAACGTTGCCAATGACAAGGAACTAGCACTTTCAAAAGTCTTCGCTTCCTGCTCATTGAACACGGTATCAGCTGTTAATGAGACGCACGATGGCCACGCTGTCTCCCTCTTGAACAAGGTCTCAGAGGAGGCCCACTCTGACATTGAAGGATTTATGAGTCCTATGCTTGGAGACGACCGGATATTTAGTCCCATTTCACTCTGTGATTTGTACACCAATTGTTTGTTTTCGTCGTTCATCTTGAGATCAATGAAGGTTTGGGGATCCGTGTATTTTTTGGGGAGTGTTGCGGATTCCCATTTCTCCGCATTGACCAGGAGATAGGATTTTTGGTCTATTTTCATTTGCAGCTCTTCTGCTGCCTCGTGTACTTCTAGGAGTAAGTCGCCTGGGCTTAGTTTCTCCATCTTTTCTACCTTGTTTCCAAGCTCTCTTAGCACTTTTGCTCCTTCAGTGCCTACCCTTTGAAGCTCACTCCCAAAAGCCTGCCGCTTTTCCGGTGGTGCCTACATAAGAACTTAGAAAATCTTACGACTGCTGCTATGAACAGGAGAACAAACAAACTTAATGTGTTCGATAGAGAAGGGGGGAAATTTGCACAAACAGGTAATATGGCCACAACAGTAGAAAGGATTTTACAAGGTTTATTGTCTACTTCCAATAGAATGAGTCAAAGTCAGAAGAATCCACCTCCGTGACAATTTCAAACACTGTAAATCAAGTCCTTATTTAATTAGCAAATCAATTGTGCGCTATTTCCCAGAAAGCTATAAGCAAAACCCATAAATCTGTGTTCCAAAGGCAATAAAAAGGCTCTAATGAAGCCCATCTTCTCATTCAGGCATCAACCTACAAGCAGGCAAACGCAAAGACTTGCCTCGTTGGGCTCGAAAAATGTTTTCTACACCCTGTTAGCTTATATTGTTGCTACCACATGCACTACAATACTTGATATGCGCATATATGGTTATATAAATATTGTAAATTCCTCTAAAGTGTTGCGAGCACTGCATTCGGTGGTTTGTTCTATAGTTAATTTTGTATCTTGTTATATAGAATAGAAAAGCAGAAGTAAGTACCTGTATTTCAGAAAGTATACATCCGTGCATTGCCATCACCATGAATGCACAATGCCTCAACGCACCGCTCACTTTGACATAGTTTCTCCACGGATAACTAAACGTTCTGTAGGGGCCATGAGGGGGTTCCCATATGGCAAATTCCAGCTGCACAAACAGGAAAATTTAGTAAAACAAACAGCTTCACCCTTACTAACACATTGAACTTGAGGAATAATTCAAGGTCCTGAAGCATACAAGGGATTCCTCTTTGCTTGAAGACTGCACAGCTGATCTGTAGCCACTGTACACCGGGTCATCTGAAGCCTGGTAAGTGAGGATTTTCGAAGGGATCCGCTCATATTCTACACATTGCAGATATCCATTCACACAACCTACACAAAATATCCATGTGATTTGTGAAGCGCTCAAGAAAAATAAGAATTTACACATCTTCCTATAATGACCTCCACCAAAGACGCGCAGATCACTTGGACAGGAGAAGGGAAATGGGATATATAATCAACGGAAGTTGCACCAACAGTTGGGTCTGGTTATGGGTACCATCCATGCTTTCCAATATGAGTAGCAGACAATGAGACGATTCAGATTTTGAACCGCTTGAAAGCGCTCCGCTTACTTCAATTGATTCTCTAAGCTGACTGCCCTCAGAGCAGATTCCAGTAATTTTGAATCAGCGAAATACTTTACCAGGAATGCCACATCCAGATCTAGTGCTGACCTAGGAACCTTTTTTGCTCCAAGACTCGAATCACACTTGTGGCGTGGATTGTTCAGCTAGTGGGAAGGTTTTTCTGCCGAGTGTTACCTGCTAGCGGAGAAAGAGAAGCGCTATTTTATCTCTGTCACTAAAGATAACGAGACTAGAAGAGCACTCCTACCAAGACTCTACGAGCAAATGATCCGTCCCTCCTTCCAGAGGCCAGAGAATCATCAAAGCCTGGGCAATGACGATGACGCTTTGATCCCAAGGGAAGGTTTCTATGCGTGTTGTTCTGTTTTCACTTTTCATGTCTCAAAATCTAAACCAATGAAAGGTAAAACGCACTCATTCTTCATTGATCATGCACACTTTCGTGCGAGAACAACTTTCAGATGACAAAATAAAATAAAATTGTTGCTTCCTGAAAAGTGGGCTTGTTTCTAGAAATTCTATCCAAACTGTTTCTAAACAGTTCGGTGGACAAGTTTAGATGTGTTTCCAGAAAACCAATAAAAATACCACGAAGGATTCACTTAGCAGAGTAAAACTTAATCTAACCTTCCAAAGAAACCGCAACACCTTTGAAATTTTTCACCACCGATTTGTGCAGATCCTCACCTGCCCAAATTGGGTAAAAACAAGTATTGATAACCAAGGCAACAGCAGCACCAACGGCAATAAGCAGCAACCGATAAAAGGCCGTCTGGAAAGGCTCTGTAGATGAACTCGTGGACACCATTACAATGCAGTACGTCAACAAGAACACACGAAACCCATACTCATATGGTTTCATTGATGGATGCAGTTTGGCATAACTAGCAGAAAAGCCTAAAAGTAAACAAACAGAACATAAAAATCATATCATGCTATATATAAGAAAAACAAAAAACGAAGGGACTATATGCAGTATAGGATTGTTGGGTCAAAAAAACATTTTCGTTCAATACTAAAATTACAAGGAATCTATAAGTAATTACTATTTTTGGGGTTTTTTTCGGATAACCACAACATTGTAAACTTAATAGAAAGAGACTAATTTTATCGAAAGGAACAAAACAAAAACAATGAAGGGAAAGAAGAGCGTATGTGAGTTTGTGAGAGGCGCGACAAGGCATTGTGCTAGATTCATATTCCCATCCATATTCCGTAGGACAAATATAGTTCCAATATGGTCTCATAGAATAGCACTATAGCTGACGGAACAATCGGTGGTAGACTGGGTGCCAAGTCTTTTCAATTATGTAGAAAATCGAAGCACTGCTATTCAACAAAATAACCAGAGACTTAAGGAGATCAAGGCAGGCGAGAACGAATTGCGATGTTGTATGTTTTTTCAAATGGCAGAGGCACTATATTTATGGATTGTAAGGTTTCTTCTCAGAACAGTGTCAAAAGACTCATATGTTCCATTCAAACCATGGGCATGAATTTTTGTTTTAAGTCTAAGAGTTGCACTAGTCATAAAAAACGAAATGAACAAATAGTAAGATGGAATGGTTCCCACACGGGCCACACCAAATATTTTTAGGAGGCAGAATCCCACTCCAAATATAAAAACGATTGATGCATAGGTTCCAATTTCCACGTTACATAATCCTCCAGTAGGACTCTGTTCCCACTCTTAATCATCGCTCAAAGTTCGCGCTCCCATTTCTCGTTCTCTCCAATCTTAATGAGAGCAATTTTCAATTCAGTAACCACAACCTCTTATTTTATATGAATTACTTCTTAGGAGATCAACCAAGAATTCAGCTTAATCGGATATGGGCACTTACTTGATCGAAAAATCTAATTGTTGGGTTTAGAACCAGACAGAGCAAAGTTCGATTGAATAAGTGGTTCCAGTTATCAAATCAAAACCCGCAACATAGCTAACCGAATGTGGGTAAAGTTACCCACACTCAATGCAAGGTGGACAAAATTGCTCTCAATTCTAATACTTCGGGATTTTTTTGGGAGGTGCTTTTACGTTATGAAGCACACATAGCGTCACATATCTCAGCTTCCAAGAGATACAACAAACAAACTACCAAAATTCGAACCTGCAACAAAAATACTGACGACAATGTAAACTTCTGTCATTCCAGACATAATAAACAGCTCTGCAAGCCCCATAGCAAGCCCTCCAGCAGATATCGTTCCCAACGCCCGATTAAACCCTTTGTTCAGCGTAGCGCCTAAAAAAACAGCAAACTGACGGTTAACGCTTTCGTGATCATCTCTGGTGACCAAATTGTACTACGTAATTGTCACCACTGTATTGATAGAGTACATGTACTCTACCAAAGCAGCGACACACATCACATGGTACCCAAAATGTGGTCAATAAATATAGTCACCATAACATTGCTCGACAACTAATCTAACAAAACCAAGTAAAAAACAATAATGCCAAGGACACAGCACCAACCATACCCGTCTACATAGCACTGCATGATTGGTGATGAGAGAATAACCATTTCGAAATTACTTTACAACCACCTATTGTGCAGTGCCACAGTAGGCGGGTGTGAATGGTGTTGTGGTAGGGCGTTGTATCCCTAGAAAATACCAAAAAAAAAATAAACAATTCAGTTCCGATTGATTTCAAAACTAGTACCAACCAACGCTGTACTCAAAAACCACAACCACGGTCAGGATCGCCCAAACCGAGTACTGGCTGGCGCTCTTGAGCGGTTCTTTGAAGAAGATAAGCACGGAGACCAGCGCCAGCGCCAATCCCATTTTGGTAGCGAAGAAAACCTTTTGTGGGTCGGATCGACCCATTTCGTAGTACTGGATGCAGGCGTCCTTCAACCCGTTCCAGAAACGGGCAAACCCGTCGGGTACCGAGTGGAAGCACCCGCATTTTCCTCTCTCAACGTCGTCGCCGTCGGAGCCGCCGAAGCCCAGTTCAGAGTAGCCTTTTCTGGAGAGGAGTCTTTCTTTGCTTCTCTCCGCGAAGCTGTGCCTGAAGGAGCCGATTTTGGCTGCCATTGATCGGTCGCGAGTCGAGGCGCTCGTAAGTTGACTTGAAACTGAGTTATCACGAAATTGGGGAATTATGGAGAGTGAAATGGTATACGTCGGGATGATGTGGGGTTGCGAATTGGGTTGGAGTTTTTTTTTTTTAAGAATGTGCGGAATGGGAGTGTATTGGTAACCTCAGATTTGGAGGAACAGATAAGATTGTTGTTTTGGGTTTACCATTAAGAGGCAGACGCATGGACATTCACGGGTGATGTGTACGTTAGGGATAGGATGGATGGAGAGAGAGAGAGAGAGAGAGAGAGAGAGAGAGGTGCGGGGAGGGGGTGAGGGGTGCGGGGAGGGGGTTGAAGTCCGGGGTTGAACGGCAGGTGGGGAGTGGAGGAATGGGAAATGCTACGTACCCGGAATAAAGACACAGAAATTACCCAGAATAATAACACTTTAGTCCAAAACAATGACACCTTTGGTTCTCTATCCATAAAAGGTTGTGGCCCCACCCACTAACTCATTAAATACTTGTTTCTCCTATTTCTCCCGTCATGCTACAGTTCCCGACGACCATGGTATTCCGATCGGATCCCGATGCCCCACCGGGCCCACTCCGACCACCGGACGGTCGATTCAAAACATGTAAATACAAATCATGAAGTGTTTGGATCGTAAACCTACACACATCGGATGCCGTTGATTATCTCGTAAGCCCATTCGTTTTTTTATAGAATTTTTGGACGGCTCGAATCGACCGTCCGGTGGCCAGAGAGGGTCCGGCGGGGCGTCAGGATCCGATCGGATCCTTGGTCGAAAACCGTAGACTTTTGTCGGATTTTTTTGAAGATAAAATAAATGGTTGCTTAACCTCTCTTATTATATGCAAATACAATTTTAATTTTTCTTAATTCAAACAGATCATTTTCTAAATTGCAATTTTTACAATATTTATACATAGCATTGCATACCCGTAAATACCTAGTTGATCGAACCACGTTAGTTTATGGAAAAAAATGTGTATTGAAATGGGTTACATAAAAATTTAATGTCTAAATGAGTAGTTGAGCAGTTTGCCCCTACGATTTCGGAAGAAATTCTTACCGATATCTGTTAGAGTTGATTTTTTACAGGGCTTCATAAAATTTATTTCAGAATTTATAAGTATTTTTTTGTATTTTTGTGAGATCCGGAATCAGTCCCACTCGCATTCGGTAAAAATGTGCGATAGAATTGTTCGGTAAGGTTGGGGTGACTATGGGTCAAGCAGGTGGCTTGGTGACATCATATGTTTTTTAGCCCAAAGGCTGGAAAATCAACGGTGAGAATCAAAGGCATTCGATGTGTGTAGGTGCACGATTCAAACACTCCATAGTTTTGTATCTACATGTTTTGAATCGGCCGTCTGGTGGTCGGAGTGGGCCCGGTGGGACATCGGGATCTGATCGGGATACCTTGGTCGTCGGGAACTGTAGCACAACGGGAGAAACAGGAGAAACAAGTATTTAATGAGTTATTGGTACCGAGAGATGCTACATACACTACACCAAACCACTACCATTTTTATAGGGCCCATCTCGGGTCCTAAAAAAATACAGAAAAATGTTCAAAAATTTTAAAATAATATATTATGGGACCCTGTAAAAAATCAGCTCTAACGGATATCGGTAAGTATTATTTCTTGATTTATAGGGACGAAACTGTTTAACTACACAGTTTCGTCCCTACGAATCAAGAAATAATACTTATTGATATTCGTTGAAACTAATTTTTAACATGGCCCCATAATATATTATTTTAAAATTTATGAACATTTTTCTGTATTTTTTTAGGACCCCGGAGTGGGCCCTACAAAACTGGTAGTGGATGGTGTAGTGGTTTGATGTAGTGTACCTAGACTTATTGGTACCTTTTATGGATGGAGGACCAAAGGTGTCATTGTTTTGGACTAAAGTGTTATTATTCTGGATAATTTCTGTGTCTTTATTCCGGGTACGTAGCATTTCCTGTGGAGGAATATGTGAGCAGTGGAGTTCAGTTTCAAGACAAGTATTCCTCCCCTAAAGTTAGCATTCTATAAATTAATTTTTAAGTTTAAGAATAATATACTCATCAAAATAATTTTTTTGTGTAATATAAATTTTATTTCATAGATTTCGATGAGATTTTTGTAACGGTGCCAAAAAAAATTTATTTTAATAAATATATTATTTTTAAGTTTAAAAATTACACGTAATTTCGTAAAAGACCAATTTATTCGGCGGAAGTAGAAGACTAGATGAGGACACTTACGAGGAAAATTAAAAGGAATAAAATCAAACTTTGTTTTCAGGGAGATTTTTGAAGTAATGAATAAAAAGATTTAGATAGAAAATTAAAAATAATTATTCTTTAGAAAATTTATTAGTAATTGTGCGCAAAAGAAATAAGTTGAATTTAGAGACCCAAAATGAACAATTATCGGAGCCATGAGTTCTCAAAGTTAGGGGGGTTGTTCCACAAAAATTCCCGGTATAGCTTGATGTCTTTTCAATTGTTGTATTTTGTATCTGTCAAATTTGTGCAAAAAAGTCTTTTTGGCAAGAGTCACGTTGAGAGACTTATCACCCTTTCCAAAAGCAATGCTATACTCAACGCTATTAGCTATGATAGGGGCCATATGTACCGGAAAACATTATGGCCTATCGAAGTGACCATATGTTATATATTTTCAAGAAGCAAACTGATATTCGCGCTCTATTTTTTATTGATGACGCTTCAGTTTTAATATGAAATCACTAGACAAAGTAGAGCGCAATCAGTAAAAGTAAAACGAGAATATCAAAATCCTTCAAGAAATATCATAAACTACCACCATAAAACTAATCCATAACAAAAGTATAGGGAAGTGTTTGCGGCAATAAATATGAACATATGTTTTAGATTATAATTTTTAAAAAAAAATTATCTAAATATATAGTAAGAGCGAATAAACATTTTTACCGTTGTCGCGAAATTATGAGCGCCAAACTCATTGATATTCGTTGGAGCTGATTTTTTTACAGAACCCCATAAATAATATTTCAAAATTTATGGGTATTTGTTTAGAATTTTTTGAGACCCGGAGTGGGTCCACATGAAATATAGTGCGACTATGGAGTGGAACAATGTAGTATATATAGCATCTCTTTAAAGAGAAAGGTACCTTTTCTCTTGGAGAATGAAATTATCATTTTTCAAAAGTGCTACATGCACAACAATCTAAACACAACATCAAACACAATCTCTCACATATATGTGAGGTCTACATGCTAATACGTGTGGGTCTTACATGTATGTGAGAGATTGTGTTTTGTATTGTTATGTTTCTGGTATTTTTGTATCAATCCTTCGAATGGATTGGAGGATACCGTTTCTTGTCTGAAATATTTTTGGGGTCCACTCTAATGATCGAACTGTTCATTTACGTGAACTCATCGAAAGCATCAAGCATGCCAAAAATGAATTTGATCGCACATTGTTTGATATATTTCAAAACACATATATATAGCAAAAAATGGATGAAATGAGTTTTGATCCAGTGTTACAATCTTATTTTTCACAATATAAATATGTTCCAAAATCATATCAAATGAATGAACTTGATTTTTGGCATGCTCCATCTTCCCAATGAGCTTAACAAAATGAACGATCATGATCATTGTAGTGGGCTTGCAAAAAACCATTTTCAGACTAAAATCCTACTCTGTTGGACCTTAAATCGTACTATCAAATGCTCTTCCTCTCTTTTTTGGCAAATTATTTGGTGTTTTGGGGGCACCGCCATATAGTGCCTCAGCACCTCTCAACACCACATATTTTTGTTGGGTCCACTGCTAAGTCTATGGACCCAATAAAAATGTGCGGTGTTGAGTAGTGTTAAGCACCACTTGATGGTATCCCAAAAGTACTGAATAACTACTCTTTCTATTCTTTTTTTTGGGATCAATAATCATATGCTCTTCTTTAATGTCCACACACAAACAAAAACGGTGTTAAATCACGATCAAAAAAAGGTCCAAAACAAAAGGAGATCCGTGATGCTCGGTTTTGCTTTGAATAAGTAGGGTGACTGCTAGCCTGACTGGTAGCGGCTAATCACATTTCTGACCCAAAGAAAGGGGAAGAACATAGGAGAATTGTGTAGATTTGGGTGGTTAACTTACAATGAAATGGATGTCCTATGAGCTAACTTGAATGATTTATATTTGGTTCTCTCCTTTTTAGTGGTTATTTGTGGTGGAATTATTTGGTTCTTGAGTAATTTATTTGATTTGAATCTATCTCGCCCTTCGGTTTTTTGTCTTTTGATCTTTGACCTGCGTTATTGGCAAACTTGTTTTCGGCCCAGTTTATGATATGTGTTAAGAGCATGAGAAATCGGATCACACTATAGATACTGTTCGGCTACGAAAATGCTCAAGGACTGAGCGTGCGGGCGTGCCAAGACTTGTCCCGTCTAACGTAAGGGCTGGGCGTCCCTTTTCTGACTTCGAATCTGTGAGGGCGATAGTGCTGCAAACCTAAGGGCTAGATTGCAGTGATGGTTCGTGGTTTTGCCTCTACGAGCGAGGACTTAATAATTTCCTAACCGTGTAGGAAAAGAAGTAGCAACGTAAAATAACTTTGATATATCGTAATAACAAAGTTGGGGTTTAAGAGAGATATGAATAATTTTATTACGTCGTAGTAATAAAATTGGGATACAAGAGAGATAGAAACTCGAACTACTTGGAGAAGTAATTGAGTGAAGGTGAGAAAATGAGATAATTGCTTCGCTGGGAAGGCTTTGGTTTTTTAAGCGTTGAGCTTGATTGGTGTGTGGACCCTTTTTCCTTCTTGTTTTCTAGTATTTATAGGCCAAGAGCATCCGTGACTTTTGCATGTACAGGCTTTGTTGTCCTTCTTCCCGTGACGACACGTGTCCCATGTAGCTCCCCCATTTGTGCGTTGCATGGGATAATGGGCAGTTAACGTGAATTGCCCATGTGATTTTTCCAGTCGTGGGGAACTTACTGGAGGTGAACAAACGATTACCCACATGTCGGTTTCAATCATGGGTAGTTGAGAAAATCATGGACCATGTATTTCTCTCTCCATTTCCTATTTCCATGGGTAGTTGGCTACATCACTCCTATTTCCGTGGGTTTGCAAAAAAATCCCCAGCCATTTGACTTGGTCAAATAGCTCCTTGCCCGGCATCCATGTCTTTCTTTTCTTCCACTTTTCATGGGCCACTTAGGTAATGGACCATCTAATTAAATTAGATGGTCCTTTAATATTTTTAACCCATAACAACACTTACCGAGTTCAAACAAATCGTTGGCTGACCGAAATCTTTTGCATATAGGCCCAAAACCTCTCAAACTTGAGTCCGAATCCAACTAAAATTAATTGGGCCCAGTTAACATGGGTTTGGCCCAATAATTTTGATCCAATACATCTCTATTTTTTGGCCCAATTTAATTAAAAGATAATTAAATGGCCTTCCAACGCTTGCTCAAGACTGGGTGCCAAAAACAGGTGTAAACAGATACAAAAGAAAACTCCCCTATTTTAATTGTTCTGTTTGTTCATCTTTCTTGATGGGGTTTTGTTTAGATTCTTTTCTCTGTTGATTTGGATATAATTCCTTTGTAGATGCCGAATGACATTCTTGAATGAAAATGATTTCCGAATGGAGAAAAACAGAAGAAGCAGCAGCTAAACTTGAATCTCTCGTACAAAGCTCGACAATTGCTAGATGAACTACTTTTTTCATAATCAGCTTAATTACCTCAAATCATCTGGCATCCAATCAACTTAATTCCTCCGAGCTCTCAGGTCCCGTTCTGTTAGAGTTATTATTTTTTTAGTACTTATTTTTTTGCTTTACGAGACAAGTCATTCTTTCACGATACATCACATTTAATTCAAAAACTAGGTGCCTTATTTCAGTAAGCGGAACACACCCTGAAGGCTGAAGCATTGCTCCTCAGTCCTCACTACACATTGGCAAGAGCACTTTGAAAAGTTTTTTCCTTGAAAATGGGCAGCCCAGGCCTGGTCATTGGGCCAACAATTGTGGTGGGCTGTTTTGGGCAGCCCAATTGGAACCAATGGGCCCATCCTAATTCTGCATTTTTCAAATGATGATCAGAAGTGTAATCCCACAGCCTTATCCAAAACTCTGTGAAGGTCATACCTTGTCTCAGCCCTCTCTCTCTATCTCTCTCTCTCTCTGTGTGTGTGTGTGTGTTGGGTGTGTGTGTGTGTGTGTTAGTTTCTCTGTCTAAAATACTGCAAGATGTCATCCATCTCAATTCAATCTGGTATCAGAGGTAGTCTCACATGCCCCTCTTTCACCTCTCACAAGTCAAGAATGAAACCCTTCAGAGCCTCATCGATCCCGGTGAAGCACAAGGCTTTTTCTCTGCTTTCACCCACCATTGTTGACCTCAGAAGCAAACCCAATAGGAGGATGCAGTTGCTCTCTGCTTCAGCTATTGCTTTTACAGATGAAGACGAAGACGAAGATGGCGCAGACGACGACGACTTCGACTTTTTTCCTACCGAAAAAACTAAGGTCCAAAAAGACGACGACGACGACGACGACGACGACGACGACGATTTTTTCCCTACCCAAAAAACTAAGGTCCAAAATATATCTCCCTCTATATGTAAGCGCAACACATATAAATGTGACGGTAAATCTGTTTCTGTATCGCGATTCTGACAAACTTTTTTCACCTCTTACGCGGATCAGGGTCACTATGCCATGTTAGTTTTGGGTTTTGAGGTAATTTTTTGGGGTAATGAGTAGAGAGATATAGATAGAGAAATGAGTTAAAATTTATTGGATACCTTGCTATGTTAGTTTTGGGTTTTGAGGTAATTTTTTGGGGTAATGAGTAGAGAGATATAGATAGAGAAATGAGTTAAAATTTATTGGATACCTTGCTCATGGAGAAAAGATTGGGTCTAGAGTCCCTCGAACATGGCCGACTATACTACATTACTACATTTTTGGCGAACAAGCTAACATAATTCACGTCATCAGGAGAGCAAGCGTGAGCGTGAAAGTGTCTTTGAGTCATATCCCAAGACATAAGCGCCTTTGAAACGCATCACACAAACTGTACGTATAGAACAACTAATTATGTTTGAACATAAAATGAATGCAAGGAACAAATAATTATGTTATGACCTAAGAAGCACGGTTACCTGTTACCGACATGGACAAGAACATGGATACAGATATGACCATACAAGACACACAGGACACGGCCATTCTAAATAAATGGGTACACAGACATGGCGGTAGAAATGACAAAAATTATGTACATATATTAGGATATATATGAAGTTATTCACTGGGACATTTCATCTGTAAAAAACCAAAACTAGTAGTATGTTAACAATTTTTGTTGTTCCCCTTTTCACATATTACAGTTCACCGAGGATTTTATTTGGTCATAATTCATCTATTCTTATTTTTCCTCATTTTTTTAATTTGGAATATCATACCCCCAAGGTAAGCTTAGCTTTCAATACTATACACTGATCTCTGCCATGATTCCGTCGGTCTTCAAATTGAGACACAGAGTGTCCCTGGTGTGTCACTTATGTAAAATAATTTAATGGACCCGCTACTAAGCGTGTCCCATATGTGGCCCCAGCGTGTCGTGTGTCTCTTGGTTTTTGACACGGATACGACAAGCAGTTAGGAGTGTTAGTGCTTCATAGGTTATGGCATTTATATTAGGCAAAGTCCAGACACGACTTAAGCAATAAAAAGGGAAAAGAAACAATGTCAACACCAGCTACTTTAAGTCCACAAAGAACCCAACAAATGAAAAATAAAAAACCACACAAATACAAGCCCAAATATGGAAAATCCTCTACTCAGGGAGATGGAGTTGAATACTTCCTAATAAGGTCGAAGGATCGTTAATTGCAACCTTTTGTTCTGTCTCTCTTCTTAGTCACATGGGCTATTCTTTGTTTCAGGAGCCTGAGCCTGAGGAGCTGGAGCCTGAACCTGAGCCTGAGGTGGTGGTGAGGAAGAAGCCAAGGCTAGTGTTGAAGTTCGTATGGATGGAGAAGAACATAGGTCTAGGCCTAGATCAAATGATATCGGGCCACGGCACCGTGCCTTTGAGTCCGTATTACTTTTGGCCAAGGAAAGATGCATGGGAAGAGCTCAAAACCACTCTTGAGAGTAAGCAATGGATATCCCAAAAGAAAATGATCATACTCCTTAACCAGGCCACTGATATCATCAATCTCTGGCAACAGAGTGGTGGCAACTTGTCCTAATATCAACCAAGGATAAATATTGTACCTCTCATGTTTCTGATTCTAATTTCCTGTGATGTTCTTTTTGGTGTAGCAAAATTCGAGTTTGTTGATTTTACAGTACCACATTATGGCCCACTTTCATTGCAAACTTCAATTGGTGTACTTCTTGTTCTTTTGAATGTTGCGATATCTGAGTTTGATTACGATAATTAAATTCTTACAGAAGTCTTGACCAGAATCTTATGGAAGCGATTTTTTCTGAAATTTAAGCCAATATGATGAGCAATTATGCATAAGAAGAGGTTGTGCAACTCACTTTCATTGAAAAGCTATTGTACTCTTTGATGACGAAAAGAATAATTTTCCTTCATGAGTTGATAATGATTGTACTGGCCAGTGATCGACACTTGCTCGCAAGTTGTAAGAGCAAGTACAAGTTGATTCAGAAAGGGGAACAAGAGTCTCCTAGCCTAGTTCTTCTTTGTTTCCCTGAGCCATTGAATCAACTCCTGTGATAACCTTATAATGTGCTGGCTTAAAAACGAGTCCCAAAAAATTGGCTAAAGAAAATTTATTCAGCACATTGCGTAGTCAAAATGATCAAATGTTGAAGATTTCATGGATGCAATCACTAAACTATTGTGGGTTCCTAGGACGGCATTATTTCGCAAGTATAGCTACATCTCTCCTTTTCAAAAGGAGTCCAATTTTTTGAATTAAGTCTGATAAAAGTGCATTCAAGGAAATGTTATCCAACATACTGGAGACAAGCTCAGCTATCTGATTGTGCTTACAACTACTTCCAACCACAATTCATCATAATCTGGGGAATTTCAAAAAGATGATATGATAAAGGTTGTTATATCTCACATCTTCCTTTAACAATAACCAACCTTTCTGATTTGGGTGAAAAGATACAGGACTATCATTACTGGTGAATGTATATGATTTCAGTTAATAATACATTTAACTATAGCTCCTCATCAAGATTCAAATAAACAAGGTAGACAACCAATCCCAATACAGGGACAAATCTGAGGTAATTTACAAGACCAACCTTGCTTTTCTGAACATTTTGCAAGTTATCACCTATCAACCAAGGCTGAAAGATGATGTAGAGACATATATCCCAAATAAATGCATAAGCGAGCCTCTCGGATCCTAGATAACTTACCAAGAAATCCCATCTGTTCGCTAGGTCTCCAAAATTGCCATCTGATCGGCCGGAAATTGCCCACAACGCAGATATCAAACAGATGGCACCACCGATGACTCCAACAATAGGCGCACCTTTAGTCATCACAGAAGCGAGTTGAGAGGGCTTTCTTGGAGCACTTTGTGCATCAGCCTCATTTAGCCGAATGGCCATGTAGGGTATTAAGAACGCTGACATTAGATGATTGTAGTCATGTCATAAGTTGAAGACCTTTAAATCAAGCTTACAAACATTAGGTTCAATGCAAAGAAAAGGGGAGGGGTCCAGGGGAGAAAGCAGGCAGTCAGTTAAAATGATGCAAAAATCTGAATGAAAGGATTCCCTTCACAGGCCAACAAGAAATACCAGGCCAAAGAGAGAAGGCCGAAATAATCTTTCTGAGGGGCAGTGAAGAAATACACAAAGGCAGGTTTCAGAGCTCGATAAAGCAGATGAAGACTTCCAATGCATATAGCTAACTAAAGATGGGTAATCGCCGGTCAACGGGTGGCAACGGTAAGTTTGGCAAGCTAACTGCTGGGAGAACGGTTAGTGTAACAACAACTGAGGAAGGCGGTCCAGGCGGCATAAAAGATGGGTAATCAAATGAATGCTCGGATGCTATGCCGCTTGATTAGCAATTAAACAACTATTGTACAAGGATTTGATCACAGTCCCTGTGTAAACGCAATCTCATTCTCAACTTCCTATGCCCCACGAGGTTTGTTCGTCTTAAACCTTCACATAACTAAAGTTTGATCCCTTGGGCTTGAAGACATAATATGACCACATGGTGTAACTCATGGAATATTTGGCGCAGGAAAAACATCGTGTACCAACATTATGCATAAGAACAATAGAGAAGATAATTGCATGAACTTCCCTCCCTTACTAATGATAGGAGCCTAGAACATCACTTCAACGGGCTTCACCATAAAGGAAAAGCACGGAGCAGGGGGAGCTACCAAATTCCCACTGAAATCTCACTCATTTTGCAGGTCTTCCAACCGCAGGTTTAAAAAGTTTCAAAAATAAAACCACCTGTAGGATACTAAATGAAATACAAATGCATTGAAACAGATTTAAATTTCAAAAAGAAGTTTGACTATCTTTTGTGGGCCTTTAAAAGTTTTGTGAATTAATAAGTTTCAAGTATCTTTATTTTAAGCAATGTTGCAATCTCATACTATCTAAGCAGTAATATTGATCTCTTGGTTTTGAAGGTTCATAAAATTATTTAAACTAATAGTCATTTGATCGAACCAACCAACTGGCATCCTGAAAATCTCGTCCAGACCTACTGAACAATGGCTCCATCCCAATATATGTTGTTTGTAATGGGAATAACTAATTATAGGACGAACTCACTACAAGTTAAGCATGAGAATTTAGTGGACGTACTGTTTGTGAGGAACATTTGGAAGCCCCATAAAACATCTAGTGATCCTTTGTATCTGTCTCTTTTACTATCCGCGAATAGCAAAGGAGCAAACATGAAGGTCCACCCAATAACAAAGTTGAATAGTCCCTCCGCCACCTGTATAGAAGAGAACTCAGTGATTTCAAAAGTGAGGTCTAAATTAATGAACAGGATACAACATAAATCTGTCGCAAACTTGGTTTACGTAGTAATCCTTACTGGGTGAAGGACCGGTGCATCAATTAGACGAATACCAACTGCTCTGCCAAAAAAGTGCATTTCATCAATGGTTACAGCTATAATAAAATAAGACTGCTAAAGAAGCCAGAAGAAGACTTAGTTTACAAGCAATTATGCGTTATCACATGCATAAAATGGATGAAGATTGTTTTACAGCTGATTGTGCGACACAAAACCAGCATGCTAACTGGTTTACAGTTTAATTACTAGAAGTAGAAAATGGAATACAAGATTGCCATTTCTCTTTTTATGTCACTCTGGCTTTGGCATACCATCACAATTTTTCTTTTTTGATGAGTGCTTATCAAAGCATTGCATTTGCATAGTTATTGCCACACATCAAACAAGGGACACGACTGACCGTGAACCACGGAGCCTTGGACCATGATTATGTAACCCGTGGGTATTTGTGTTATACAAAATTACAAAGGGACATCGTGCAGCAGTGTCCTGAAGGCTACATGATTTGTGCATGGGACTCCTGATACCATTTGTAAAAACCACAAGAACTGTTGCAAAAGAGCTAACCAAGGGATGGCAAATAGGTTCAGTTGTCTGACTAAAAGATCTTGTATACAATATTTCCGATGTTGTACTCAACACATGCCAGCGCACATCAAGACTGTTACATGCCTCGTTACCAGCAATCTTGGGCTTGCACACCAAGATGCAGGCCAAAAGCAAGTGGAGGTGCAATCATATTAAATGAGTACTCAATCATCATATCAAATCAGTTAGAGTAATATTTTTCGGGACAACTTCTATTGCGAAAAAGACACCCTCTACAGTAACCTATGGAGTAAAACCATATTGGAGTTGCAAAGCACAAAATTGACTAGCCCAAAAGAAAGCCAGGACCCGGATCAAAAAAAAGAAAAAGAAAGCCAGGACATGGTGAGGGGAGACTTCTGCACAGTTATTAGGCAGAAGAATATTAATATGAATACCCATATGGATAGGAAGCATGTTAGGTAGATTAACATATTCTATGGTATGCTTACAAAAGGGCTGAGGAGGATCAGCTCTTACATGAAGCAGGATTGACAGTTGAGCAGGATTGACAGTTTAGAAATAGAGGGTAATGGACATAGGAAACAAAAGACAAGATTGTGCAAACAACAATTAGATTGCAGCAATGGCTCATGAATCATGATTGTGTTAATGGAGGCAGACCTTGTTACTAAAACCTTTGACAATTCAATCAAAAAAATATGATGAATACCTGAAAACTAAACTAAACAAGACATAGAACAGTATCAAAGATGAGGATCATATAATTAACTGAACAGTATCAAAGCCATTTTCAATGAATGAAGTCAATAAACATACCAGAGTTCATTAAAGGAAGAATAAAGAAGAAATTCAGGGAAAGGCCAACAAGAGAGTTAACCGTCTCTGAACTGATAGCCCACACAGGATCCCCCTGAAGTATAGACAAGAAAACTTCAAGTTAAGTTCAAGGTGCTGGAAATTTTACTCCCATATCCTATTAGCAATTTTTTTTACAGAAGCTTGGCATGAAGATAGTTGTGACGGTCCTTCAGGCATACTGCATACAAACAGAAAATTGATAAAAAAACAAGCAGAAGCTTCAGAAAACTAAACATGTTTTCATTGTAACACAAAAAAACCATTTTGATAGAAAGTAAAACCACCCTCTAAGCTAGTCGAACATCTGGATCTTTGGACACTAGGTGGGATGCATGGAGCCTACCCAAATTGAATGCAACACAAAGAGCTCCAAAATTAGTTTGTGTTACTCTAGTCCTCCCATTAAGTGAGATCGTTTTAGAATATTTGAAAGTATAGCACAATTAGCAGTCGCTGCAAACTTGCAATACCGTTGTGAATATATGAGAAAAATTCAATTACCAACACAGCCTGCCTCCTCTTGTTCCGGTCTTACTGATTATAACACGAAAATACTATTATAACTGACAGAGACCAACATAGCAGTAGCATTCTGCTAATTAAGAGCTTGTTTGACGCGAGAAATTTAGTAAGACACGATAACACACAGCGATAAATAGAACTCTTTCTTTCTTTGGACTACAAATTATTGTGAGTGAAAAATAGTGCAAGAGGGTGAGAAATGGAGAGAAGGACAACTCTCTTATTTTGGCCACTTCTATTTCTCACAAGAATGATGAGATTTGATGGGAATTGGCGATAAACAAATGTCAGTGGTTGTGTATTCCCAAAATACAGACATTGCTACCAAAATACAAACGAAGAAAAACAACACCCAATATCTCTTTCCCATACTCTTCCAAACATGACAGTGAGAAAACACAAACATTTTTCTTTTCTTACAATCCTCCAACACCAAACCGCCAGTATCCATTTTGGTTAACACTACGCTTAAAGGGAGGAATTCAATTCAACGAAATCATTCTGTATACTATTTTGTATAATTGCTTTTATACATGATACGACACTCATGATATCATCATCAACATCCCATATTTCAAGATTGCAGCTACTTTGAAATCATTGTTGTTACTTGTTAGTTGTAACATCTATTAGTGGTTCAGTAATAGATAAACCTCATCCATCTCAAAATCTCAAAATGTTTGACCAGTACGCAGAACAAAACTTAAAAATAATACAATTCTTTCAAGAAAATTCCAAAATGTTCAACAATTTACTCAAATACCAACGAGTTCTTTTAATGTACGAAAAAGTTAGATTTTTATACTGCCGGTCAAATATTTCGAGGTAGTATAAAAGGGTTTTTTTTTTTTGGCAGAAAAAAGCCAATTTGGCCTATTGTTTTGTCTTGACTCAAATTTATTTTTATTTTTGCATTTTTTGATTATTGATTTATCTCGAAGAAAAATTAAAAAATATGATCGAAACTCATAAATTTTTAAATAAAGCAAAAAAATCTGACTTTTAATTTTTTGTTATCAGAGTAGAAACACATGTAATCCACCGCTAACTAGCGTCCGCCACCAATCTTAAACGGATCGATAAAGCAGAGGAGAGGTAGTATTTTTATACATACTGGGGCATACGGAAGTAAGAAGAGCCAGAAGATATACACTCCCTCAGCCACCCACAGGACGGACTGCAGGACTCGCCGCGCATTATCGCCATCCCCTTTCTCAGCCGCGGCGGTGGCGGGGGAATTCCGGCGACCCGCGCCGCAAGCCAAACGAGTCCTTGAGTAAACGCTCTCATCTTCGACGGCGATCGGTCGAGGCGGCGAAGGCCGTGTTTGGGCGGTGGTGAAGGTCACAACTGGCCTTTTCGAAGCGAGCAGCTGATGATGCGAGGATGGAGGTTTCAAATGTAAGGGTGGGCGAATGCGTGCTAGAGACGACGTCGTTGAAGCTGCCGCCGCCATGTGTGGCTCGCCGGTGGCCGGGATTTTGCTGGTGACTGACAGAATTCTAGTTCTAGTCGCACTTGTGGTGGCGGTAATGAGCCACGTGGTGTGCTCGCACTCAGGCATTTCCTTGGTTATACTCCAGTATATATTTAAGGGGTTTTATTGCAGGAGAAAATCCTTTTAACCATGCAGCCCGTGAATAGTTGTTTAACTTTTCTTTGAATTTTTTTTATTAAAATTTGGATCGTTCAAAGCACTTTGGAACTATCACGATTTGTGTGTTGCTGTAAAAAACTTATCCCTCTTTTTGCAAATTTTATCTCTCTTCTTGCAGATTTTACGAAGAGAGTTGCTTTTCACACACCCCTATTTACAATGCACATTTTCTTTTTTGCTTTTATCCGTATGAATTTGTATAGATAAAAGAAAAAAAAAGTGAAAATCACTACCTTTTATGAAATTCCCTATATGTTTTTCTTTTTACTTTATCCTGAATGGCTGAACTGTCACTTGTATCTATTTCGTCGTGATCATATTATTTAGGTCTCGATCCCTATTTACAGCATCACCAACTTCAGCTTCAAATGTGGGGATTTAAATTTTTTTTTGAACTTGACAATTTAACGTGTTAGGATTTGGCATTTTTAAAATACCCGCACTAATCAATATGCCAAATTTTTTATTCAAGTATGTTTTCACTTTAATTTACTTGGGAGCAACCTTTGCCATCAAATGTCAAATTCGACACAAGAGATGAGATGTCAAATGAAACATTTTTTTGATTATTCTCTATGTTGGTTGTTTTCGAGAGAACTCGAAAAAACAGGAAGGAAGCCACATCCTAAATTAATATTCTGATTGGAATTTTAGGATAAGACAGGGAAAGTACCCAAGGGACGAATAGTAGTAGTTAAGTTGGTTATTTTCCTTTGTTTGGGTTTGCGAAGAAGAGAGAGCAACAAGCAGGGTTGAGGGAGAATACCAAGCTACAAGAGAAGCATGATGAACAAAAGAGAGCAATTGGCAAGGTTGAGGAGGTATTTCCTTTACAGCATCCTATTTGAGTATTTGTATTTGTTGTGAAATACCTTTTAATTATTGTTTTTCTTCTTGTTGAGTTTTAACCTTCATATTAATCTAGATGTATCTATAGCTTCATGGGTCCTTCAAAGAGAAAAGAAAAACTACGTCTTTCATTTGTGTGGGGAGTATATACTCTTTTGACGCAGAGTTCAGAGCTTTCCAGTCAAATTTGAACTCGAAAAAGGTACATCCAAAGGAAGCCAATTTGACGAAAGGAGGTATATGGAATCTTCATAAGAGCATATTCAAAGATATGGGATGATATACCTTAAACTCACCAAAGGATCTCAAAGAATTTAAGGGTTCTCCGTTGTTTGCATTCTTGATGCTTCTGCTTGGCTAGAAATGTTTCTACTAATTTGTGTTAAAATTTACAGGAGTAACTTGGTATTGAATACGAGGAAGATGGTTGTGTGAGCGAGCAGTCGTTCTTTGATCTGATGAACATACGATACGAAGAAACGAGCTAGGGGGTAGGGAGATTTATGGTAATCAACTATTTATTGCATTCGAAGCACATGTACTTGCCAAACTTGCGATTGCAATGGATCGAGGTTATAAATCTACAACGTATGTTTGTAGATCCTGTACGTTTTCCTGATTAGGTCTGTGCTCCCTAGTCCTAGTAAATTTACTGTTGAGAGATGTTTCTAGCCAATGCTTGCTTTTATATGATGCATGATTTCTCTCTTGGATATGCTCAGTCCGGGTATGGATGTTATGAGGTGAAATCCAAGAGACTCGATGTATTCTTCAATCTTTGCTTTCATGGGGTCGCTTCTTTTTTCCTTAAAAATTTATCTTTGCCGAGATGTTATAGCATAGTTCAGACCAATCCTAATTCCTACAGTAAAATAGTTTACATTTCTGCTAAAATGGTTCCCGACGTATATCAGAAGGTGTTACAAAATCTCTCAAACCTGAACAAGTACTCAAGTAGTTTGATACACCTGTATTTATTGTAAAAACAAAAAACTCTCACATCTACAAGCATAACAATAGCTCAACATTTCTGCAGATAATATTGTCAAAAAAATCAACAAAACAAGCTATAAGTGTGTATATGAAAGCCTACTCGATGAATGCAACCGGATTATATCAGAAGGTGTTACAAAATCTCTCAAACCTCAACAACTAGTATGATACACCTATATTTATTGTCAAAAAAAGAAAAAGAAAAGAGAACTCTCATGCCTACAAGCATAACAATAGTTGAACATTTCTGCAGAGATACTATTGTCAAAAAATCAACAAAATAAGCTATAGTGTGTATATAAAGCCTACTCGATGAATGCAACCGGATTATATAGTTTCGCTCAGTGGTCCTTACAGAGATTGGCCTGCCCTCAGCATTTAAACATTCCTGGATCCTTCAGCAAACATGCTTCAGCCTTCAGGATTGCCAGGCCCTGAGTCTTGCCTTGAGGCCAGCTCTAAATCCTACACGGACCTTCTTTTCAGATTGATTGAGCTTTGCACCATTATCTTCATTCATAACCGTATCAGATTTTTTCGAGACCAAAACTTCTTCGTTCATAGGAGAACCAGGAGGCTTCATCTCCAAACCAAACTCTTGGTTCCCTGATACGAGCACTCCTTTTTCAGGTCCAGTCTCTTTGCCGAACTCACCAGACTCATCCTCCGCTGGCCTTATCTCCCCCACTGCCTCCATAGGCATTCTACTTCCCTCCGACACATCCGAATCTGAACTTAAACCAGACATCCCACTTTTTCTCTCGTCTTCAACTCTATTTTTACCACGAATCTCCTCGTCTTCAGATTCAGAACAGTAGTTCCCAATAACATTAACTTTCCCAAATCCCATTCCAACATTCCGATCGTCCATCCTTCCCGAATTGTTCTCCTCAGCAGTTTGAAGTTTTGATTCTGTTCCTTCATGCTCATCAGTCGCCTTTCTCTTTCCAGAAACAAAACCATTCTGGTCATTAGGGTCATGGGGTCCAGACTTAGAGAGTTCCACTGCTGCCCTTGCCGCTGCTGCAGCATAAGCTGCCGATTTAAAAGCTGCTTGCGCTGCATCAGCTACGTCCTTGTATTTTCTCGGTGCATTCACTGAATCTGAAAAACTCTCCATTTTTTCCATCACTTCCTGCTGTTTGTGTTCTTTCTCCAATTTTCCCTGCAATTGTCACACATGGGGTGGCATGTCAAGAAAGGTTCAAAATTTAATTTCACCACCACTATGTTGTTTTGGTTAGCTAGGAAAAGGAAACGTTTCATAAACCTAGCCGGAAAATAATAGAAATGTCAAAAAGAACACGCGTAGGTATGACATCTCCGTTATTGGTGTCGAAACAACTCTAACATCAGGTATTTTTCGTACAATTTCGACACGTATCAAAGCGTTTCGGTAAGTGGCGGTATAACCATTGGAACTTCATCACTCCACAATTCTTTTGTTCGGTCTCCAACGAAACAAGAAGTTTTTTGGCCGTACGCATTCCTTAACGTCACGAGACGAGAGAGGTGTCTGTGTCTATACTACTTCGATAACAGCAATCTTATCAAAATTCTTGCAAATCGTGGAGTTAGATATGTGTTGATCGAGAATACCTCTGTGGTCATGGAAGAAGCTTCCTCAAACTGCAAAACGATGTTGTTTTCGGAAGCAATTTCCTTGAGCACCTTCAATTTGTTTTCCAAGATTGGCTGTCTGGTTGACAGCTTTTGTATCACCTACAAACGCATAGACGAATCGATAACACGTTTAGAAAAACAACATCCTGTCAATGCTTAATAACCGGAAACCAAATATCAAGATCGAAAATACCGGGTTGTTTGAATACCTTGGGATTCACCCCGCAATTGTTGCGTAACTCGGTGGCACGAGCCACGAACTCCTTCCCGTATCGAGAAGTGAAGATCGCTCGCATCTCTTGCAGCTCTGGAAATTCACCACACCTCGTGGATGCATACAACATGCTTGCTACTGCCTCCTTCAGCTCCTCCGGACATTCTCTACATGAAATCAACAACATGTCAGTAAACCCCCCAAAACAAATTAAAGAAGTCAATTGAATTCATTGATTGAAACAAAAAGTCTGTAAACACGAATTTAAAACATAATTCGGATGTGTTCCGGGAACCTTTCGATGCATGTAGACCATCTGCATTGAATGGCTTTGAACGTAGTTATTGTATTTAAATTGGTGTTTGTAGCATTGCTCTTGATTAAATAAACAAATTAAGGTACAGACTAGAGAAAGAAACTAACCTTTCATGTTCGATAAGGTTGATCCTCTCTGCCATCAAATGACAATAGCCTTCCATCATAACAAATACATCCAACATATTCTGCTCCTTGACAACTTGCTCAACCTGTCCAAATAAGAACTAAATGAATCAAAGGAAAAAAGGCGAACGAAGATTTAAGCACGAAACTGGATCAAAAATCGGATCTCGTTCTAATTATTATTAGTTTCACTAGTAGTTTGACCGACCAAATTAAACAAAACACGGGCATAGATCGAGTTAGAGAATTAATTACCCGAAGGAGAGCTCGATCATGTTGACCGAGTTTGAGGATGTGGACGACGTCGGACTGGGCGATGTTGCAGCGGGCGCCGCGCTGGTTGCGGAGGACGGCGATCCGGGAAACGGAGAGGTTGAGGAGGGCGCTGAATTTGGAGGCGTTGAAGCTCTTCCCACGCATACCGTCAAACGGTTTCCCCATGCCCATGCCCAGCTGCTGCTGCTTCTTTTTCTTTTACTACTTAATTCTTGTTTGATGAGTACTGTGCCTTGTTAATAGAGCTGTTTACTAAAGACAAGGGAACAAACAAACGAGCCCTCGCTCGCTAGCACCTTTATGATATGACGATTGTGTGCGGCACTGCGGTGGGTGTGAGTTTTTATTTGTGGTTTAACGTGTGAGAGGGCCCGGGATGGATTGCTTATGAGCTAAGTCTGTTGACATTGATACAGAAGAAGAAGAAGAAAGAAGAAGACAATAATATGTAATTGTAATGTCAAATGTGGGGACAAAGAGCGTGAAAGGGAATAACGCGGTTGGGGAATTGAAGGCTGAAGACCCCACGGCTGGGTCCATCTCATCTGGCCTTTTTGCTACCTAATAATCTAAACAAACATATTAGGGGTGTTTGGCCGGGAGTCTATTTTTCAGCTTTTCTTTGATTTTTAAATTATGATCAGAATGTATTTTGAATTTGGTAGAATGCGTATAGAATGTACGTATTCTGTAGGTCTTTTTGTTAACCAAAATTCAAAATAAGAAAAGTGAAAAATAAGAAGTCAAAAAGCTCCTCCTACCTTTTTCTCACTTCTCTTCTCTAAACCACAATTTGGAGAAATCATTCTGGAAAATAGATTTTGGTTGGCCCTCGCCAAACACTCAAAATTTAAAAATGCAATAAGTAGGGTGCCAAACACCCCCTTAAATACTCCATCCATCCTTACTTGGAGGGGAGTCCCCTAATTAAAGATTGATTTTTCGCGTGGACTTTCTTTTAAGAATGAAGGGAGTATAGCACAATGTGGGGGATCCGGGGACCCTGCCTAGCGGCACCTCTGCCGAATAGGTGCTAAGCGGGCAATCCGGCCGTTCATCTCAAAATCGACGGCCCGGATTGAAACATCTTTTTCTTTCTCTTTTCTTTTTTTTTTTTAAATCTATTCGGTACCTTTGCATCCAGACTGTCCAAAACACTTTCGGACGGCCGAGATGTGCTTGGCACTCCTGCCAAGCACCCCTACTTGGCATGGTCTCCCAGTCCCAATGTGGGTGGACAATCTGTCAATCTGTATATAGCTCTGAATAGAGCTCCGTTCCGATACTCAAAATAAGTACTTATTTTTTAAGAAGGCAATTTCAAGCTCAAAAATTATATGCTTATGCAAATAATTTTTCAATCAATATGGATCTTGTTTGATAGATCTTATTGAGATCTTTAATACGGTGCAAAAAAAAATTGAAAAATTATTTTTCATTTATATTATTTTTGAGTTTGAAAATGTGAAATAAGTACTTATTTTTTAAGAAGGTGTTCTGGAACGAAGCCTTACGCGTAAAATTTAATACTCCAAATTAATGTCAAATCATTGCATTAACAATTAAAGTTTTTCTACTAGTAGCTTTTTAAGGGGTTAGGAGTCTATTAGTTTGTAATAGAGTTTCGCGAGCAAAAGTATAATCCAAATTTAGAAAGCTCATTTGGAAATGATTTTTCGATTCTGTTTCTTTAGTGTTGGATTTTATCTCACATCGCTTATCTAAGTCACTCAAACTTAGTAAATAAAATCTAAAGGCGGCTACACCTATTTTCAATTGATTTTAGGTTAAAATCCTCTAAGAAATCTAACAAATTCATTCCTGGTAGTGTGAATGATTAATAAAAGTAGTTCCAAACACTCAAAATTGTCAAACTCGTAATCTATAATGGAACAATTAGGCTCCCAAACAGGGCCTCTAAGTTGTTTCTCACTTCATCAATGGAAAAACAAAAGTTGTGCCACCCAGAGGGCCAGAAGTGGTAACTTTCAACTGTCAAGTGGAGTAGTAAGTTGCTTAATTTTTACTCCTACTTTTTTAATGTAATAATGTGAAAACAATGGGAAGTCGCCAAGATAACTAACGCAGGAAATGACAATTAAGTTGATTTTACTCCTACTAGGTGCTAAAGATTTTGGAGCTAAGCTCTTAGTTCTTAATTTTTAAGTACCTATTTTTTACTTTACGAGACAGATCATTCTCTTACAGTATATTACCTTTAATTCAAAAAAATAAATACGTATTTTAGCAAATGGAACACACCATCATTTTGCATTCTTATGAGGGGCTTAAATATCACAAAACCACAGTCGGGGACCATCGATCCAAGATGAATTGACTACACACGGCAATACCCCTTAGCCCACAGTTATATTTTTCAATGTTGTGAAAGTCGCTACGCGTTAGTTGGACGATCAGCCACGTTCGACCTTCGAGGCCTAGTAATCGGCGATTAATTGACGCATAACAATTTGTCAGATCTAGTTGGATAGGCCCTACTCGCAGATTAATTGACTACCACGTGCTCCCTCCGTCCCAATTTAAGTGTCTATTACGGTTTTGCATGTCATTTTCAATGGTTTATATCTCTCAATATATATTACTAGTTCTAATCCGTGCCTACGGCACTATGCATTCCTGTTGGAAGGGGATGGCAGTTGTGTGATTTAGGTAAAAACCATGGGCACTTAACCGGAAATGAGAGGATGTACTACAGCCTTTGGATCAAATGAATCTAAGCCGTTCCAACAACTTGTCCCCACACCCTTCTGTTTTGTAATAGAGATGTTTTTAAAATCATTGTCTTATAGAAATAATTAAAATCTAGTATCAAACAAAATCCATATTGAATATTTTTAGCAATATACAATGAGAGATATAAGCATTTGGAAATGACATACAGAAGAACCGTAGTAAACACTTAAATTGGGACGGAGGGAGTAGTTATGTTCACACAATGATACTCTCGTAGATACTAAAAGTTCAACGCAATAGTGCGAACAATTAGAGTAATCTTATGGGTACAATTATGGATTAATTCCTTGTTCATTGAAATCTTCTCTTGCGATTGGTAAATTCTTAAATTTAGAATTTCTTACCAATAATCTCATCCACCGACAGGCTGGAAAAAATTACGACGCTTCACCAAAAGCAGCCATGACTTTCGCGCGGAGAGAGACCTGGTTCTATTGAAAGCGTGGATCTGAGAGAGAAGTGTCACTTTGGTTTCTTACCGCGTAGTTACCCAATTACTCCACTTTTTCTTTTCTTTTTTTCAATCAGTAGAAGAGAGAATTTAATTTACATCATATATGAAATATGAAGTATAAAATACAAATTCGGGACATTAATTGTGAGAGTTCACGAGACAACCAAACCAACAACTCAACCAATTCAAGAAAGAAACCCATCATAGAATAGTGAAACAAACAAAGAAAGAAAAAGCCCTCTCAAGAGAAAACACACATGCAGGTAGAAATACTCGAACTTCTAATCTTCTAATTAGATGCAAGAGTTCTGATCTAGCCCTAGTTGGTTCAATTACTCCACTTGCATGATGGAACCTCAAAGAATTGAAGATCCTTTTGTCAATGAGAAACCCCACTAGTCGCCTCCCCTTTGGACCCGTCACTCCAAGTACCAAGTTTCAAATGTTTTTCTTTACTCCTTCCGTCCGGATTTAATTGTCTCTAATTCTATTCTAACCGGTTAAAAAATGAATTATATCTTTGAATCCGTAATTAATTTCATATCGAATATGGATCTTGTTTGATAGATCTCGATTAGTTCTATAATATTTTATTTTCGAAATCAAGTAAAACATTATAAATTGAAAGATATAATTGATCGAAAAATGGCACGAACTCCAAAAAAGGACTATTAAATCCGGACGGAGGGAGTATTTTTTATCAACGGCAAATTTCATACGTTTCAAAAGTCAGAAGATAAAAATTACATCAAAATAACCAAGAGAGAACCAAAACACCAAACTCTAAGACATGAGATACTGTACAAAAGTACTTAGGCTAATAGGCTCTACGACACATACTGTAGAATCGTCGACTTGGTAGTAGAGAACCCAACGGAACCCAGCTCGAACCACTAGGCATGAAGCACCGATGCAATCTTGAAGACCCGGCGATCTGTTCCCATAAAGGACATCGTCGGCCTGCTCTTGGTGTGAGAAATCTCTGACTGAGTCAGCTAGTTCTCACAACTACGGGTGAAGGACGCCACTCCTGTACATACACCCGCCAAAACAGCAAGCTCCGGTCTTGGGGAAGCTAAATGTCGGCAAGGCCAAACCCGCGAGACCACGGCAAGCGCGAAAATAGACTCGGTCAAGAACCCAAAACAAACAGGTTATCTCTCTCTTGTAGAAATTTTATATCCATCTCAAAACCACTTGGCAATGAGTGAAGAGGTCCAAAAAACCATCTCAAGAACCCATAAACATGTTCGCATATAGGCAATGCGCCAAGCTAAGTACAGATACAGCTATGATAGAGAAGTACAGCACAATATGAACACACAAGGTGCACGACACAACAATTAATCGCAAATGTATAGACACACACGAACTCTAAATAATTATATATAAGTATATGGAAGCAGTGAGATGCCATTTTTCATGTTATTTGTAGGTGGAAAGCAAATGCAAACGTGAAGTACTATAATACATTATACAGAAACTCTATTAGCAAACAGGTGCAGTTTCAGGCTTTGAAGTTTCAAAACTACGCCCCCTCTCCTTTTTAAAAATTATGCATTGAAGAGTGTGCACTCTCATTTAATGTCAAAAAAGTGAGGGGCATCCTTGGAAACTCAAATCGTTATAGCAGTAATTATTGTCACCTTAAGAAGTTGGAATATCAAAAATTGGACAAACAAATTGAGACGGAGTATTTATACCGTTGCCATGTGTTATTTAATTGCCCAGACGATGGACATTTGCCCCAAAAGCGTATGATGCATTGAAGAGTGTCCTGTGTTGTTCTAAAAAGGTTCAACTTCGTGAATAATGAACGTTGTCCTGGTCCATTTCAAAGCTGGAATCTTCTAGGAAGTGACCGTGCTTCCCTAGATTCATGCCATTCTCACTTTCCTCCAAATATACAGGAAATTCAATGATACTTATTCTGAGGAATGACGCCAAAATATTCGCTATCTTTTGGAACAGTATCACATGACTGAAGATTATTCTGGAAGCAGTGGTTCAGATAATCCAGAGTGAAAACCATGTGCTCATGCCAGCTGTCTCTTTTGTGAAATAATTGGTGTTTACTGTTGGTCTGTAAATTACGTGTGATAAAGTAAATGTCCTTTTTAAGAAGGGGTGAGTAGTACGTATGTATTGAATGTCTTAAAATGTCATCGTCAATAATTGGTGTAAATTAGTGTAATTGTCTTCGTAGCGTCTGTAAGCCAAGAAATGTTGTCAGTAGAAGACCAAGAACGGTAAGGTTCAATTATATGTGTAATGTTTGTATTCTCCCCCCGACTCCTATAAAAGGAGGAGGCCTCCACTGATGTAAAGCCAAACCTAAGTAATCAGATCAGTGTGTTCTGTAATATCTTCCTTTGTTTTCTTTATTGCTCTCTTTTACGATCCAAACATATTTTGTGTTTGTACCCACTTCGTGGTTACAAGCTGTCTCAGTGACTGGATCAAATCAGAGCATTTTCTTCTGATACAAGAATCTGACACTCTAAGTGATGCATAAAATTCAACTTCTATTGTTTGAATTAAAGCATAGCTAGTCTCCTGATTATCCTCCAAGCTGTATGGTGACCCGTACAGTATGCTAGACCATATCTCGAAAGGATGGCCATTGATTAAATTGCAATACGATGTTTCTCTTTTAAAGAGAGAGAAAGGGAAGTTTCGGATAACTGGCTTGTGGTATATTATTTGAAAGTTCCAGATGACCTTATGCTAGACCATATATATCTATAAAGAATGAACACCAGCTACATAAGGAAAGTCTTCCTAAAAAAAGGGTTGATCATAATCTAGAATTAATTAGCGTGACTGTCAAGTTACCTTTTCAGCAAATTGGGCATATAATTAACTATTCTCGACGTAAGACCAGAGACGGATGTAGAGGTGGTCATATGGGGGCCACGGTCCCCGGGTTGTTTCGGGAGAGGTTTTTTTAAAAAAAAATTAATATTAATATTAGTCATTTTTTTTGTTTGTTAATAACACCTAAATATTGTATTTTGTATTAAGTGCTATTTAGACATTTTAACCCTTTAAAAATGTGTTCGTTTTGGATCCCAAAACCCAATTTCTCTCTCTGGCCACGGTCTCCCATAAGTTTTCCCTTCAATTATTTATCTCATTTTTCTTTCTATCTCTCTACACTTTACTATTCAAAAAACCTCCCTCAAATTCTAAACCAAATAAACTATTAGATTTCCGAACCTTGAAATTTTAAAATTTTGTTCATAATTCGGCCCTTGCGATTACGAAATCCTGGTTCCATAACTGCGTAAGACCCAGTCAAGAATCAAGACACAAATGTAACAAAGTTGTAATAGCAAAGAATTACAGTAAACAGCATTCAATTCGCTACAAAAAAAAAAAAAAAAAAAAGGCCTCAGAGAAAGAGGTAAAAACAACAAGAAGACATGGCAATGACGATAACAGTAAATAGTTCTCCATTCATCCGAAAAAGGACAAAAGAAAAAGGTAAGATGCGACATACCCTCCATTCAACAAGACAGTCCCGGAAAAATGAGGAGCCTTTGGAGGGCTCGGACTTCAGAGGATGGAGACTTCGGAATACGTCAATCTCGATTTCCTCCACACGTTGAGAAAATGTCTGGAACTGCACATTAGATTCCAATACCATATATTTCAACACCGTGTGCCCACCAAGGCACCAATTCTCTATAATCAAAGAATGACAAAATAACTGTACAAATCGGGGATTAGAATGGTTATACGGTGCTTCTTTCTTTCTGCGTGATTGCGAGGAAATTGCGGGGGAAAAAAAATAAGAAGAGAAATAACATACAAAGAAACAACTCATAATAAAACGGAAAAAAAACCTATACAAATGCTAAATTCTGAAATAGAAATTTAGAACATATCAGTGGCTAGCCGTACATTGTCCATGGGGTGTTGACTTGAACACCCATAATTCAAAAGTATCAATAGACAGAACTGTTATAGTTATCTTATTAGTGGTTCACTATATATTTTGACAACTCTTAAAAACTTATATATGAACACTCTAATGTCTTGCTATTCAAATTGGAAAATACTAATCAATAGTGGAAGTTTGGAACCAATTTTGTTAACTACAAATCTTTCTTTTCCGGTCAAAAAAATTTTGTTACTGCAAATACAAGCTTTTTAAATTGAACAAGAGAAACACTGAAACACCGGTATTTGGTTTACTTCTAATGGGTCGGGTCAAGCAAGGCCCAGTCCAAAATTGTGTGAGTCTGACTAGGCCCGACAACTTGCCGATCATATATCAATCGCAAGACGCAAGGCTGTTCACGGGTCGGGTATCATTGGTTCGGGTTTCACCCCCGACCAATATTTGGTTTCACCCGACTGACAGGACTCATCAGTGTCCAGGGGGACTGTTTGATAACCTAAATTCTGCACTTAAAACTGAATCAATTAAGTAATAAGTGATTCAGTAGTTGGTTTGATAATCATATTTATGTTACTTAACAAATTAAGAAATACATAACATGTAAGCTAACAAATTCAAAAAAATTAAGTATTCCCTCCGTCCCATTTTCGTTATCTATTATTCTGTTTGTCTCTTTTATGTCTTTTAGTTCTATAATACAAAATTATAAAAATTATAAAAACTATTATTGATTGAAAGGTATAAGCAATTGAAAAATAACACGCAATTCAAAAATAGACAATGAAAATGAAACGAAGGAATAACTTTTTAAGCTACTTAATTTTTGCTGAATTCTTGTATATTTGCATTCAACCACCACTACACAACCACTCCCACCACCACTACACAGCCACCACCATCACTCCTCCACCACCTCCATTACTCCACTACCACTACTACTTCACAATCATCACCAACAATCCACCATCTCCACTGCCACTACCACCACCCCTCCACCACCATTTCCACCCCACCACCACCACCACACCACCGCCACCATTGCATAATCATCACTCCACTGCCACCACCACCACCACAACACTATCATTGCACAACCATCACTCCACCGCCACCACTCACTACTACCATTACCCCACCATCACTCCACTGCCACCGCCACCACTACCACCCTTACCCCACCATCTCTCCACTGCCACCACTCCACCACCGCCACTGCCACCATCACTCCCACTCCATTCCCACCCTCACCACTCCACCACCATCACCACCCTCACTCCATCACCACCACCACAATCACGATTCCACCATTACCATAAGTACATTATAAGTTTATAACTATTAGTAAATTAAGAAAGAATCATAACTAATTTAATTCATTATTTTTTAATTCAGTACTTAATATGTTTTTTAAACAGCTTTAACAGCTTAAAAAACTTAGCATTCAGCTTTCAACATTTAATTTTTTAGCTTTTAGTTTCAATTTTTAGTTTTATCAAACAGATCTGAACAATTACACAAAAATGTGTATACATGTTTTGTTCAAGAAGGGTTTGTCAACCAAAAGAGAGGCATGACTTTAGAGTCCATTAACAAAAAAAAAATTTAGAAGAGAGTGAGCTGGTCCAGTTTAAAACTCATTAAATAGTACCAACGATTAAGGCGAGAGATGATAGACAAAAGCTAAGCTTGAATGTTGTGATTTCGCCTTTCCAGTATAGCAGCGGGTGAAACTCCGTGAATGGGCAGGCAGAAAGTTTAACACACTGGTACTGGTAGGCAATGAAAGAAGTAACTAGTCACCAGTACTTTCTCCAAAAGGTTTGAACACTATTCTTATCTTCTCAGTTCATTTGTTTAATGATGAATAAACTAGAATTTCAAACCTTCAATCCTCAAAAAGAAGAAAATAGATAATACAGGAATGAATTGGGCTTTGGTTGGTCAAAGTATATTGGAGGAGTAACTGTTACAGTATTTTGGAAAACATAAAACAAGCATGGGCTTGTCCTACCGATTAGGTGATGTAGATCTTAGGATGTCACTGATAAGCAATATAAATAAAACACGCACTCACAAATACATGAACACGAGATCCCCACATGATAAACATTACCTCAACAAAAAATAAACATGCATAGACAGGAGAGATTCACCTGATTTGGCCAAAACCAGCCTACGTCCACAAGGGAGAGATTTCACTATAATATAAGAGAGGTACACATGTGAGACCCAAAAAATACCCAAACCCGACATCAATACCGAGCCCTGAAGTTATACAAACTTCTCCCCTCACCTGATGTCCCACAAGGAGCCCCAAATCAAATAGGTTGGATAGGTTACCCGCTCTTTGGTATTTTGCACACCAACTCCTCACAAGTGTTTTCTCGCAGCACCACCCGAAAATGCCGCGCCCTCCCTCTCTTTCACCATAGTTCTGCTCTCTCACCCTCAAATGCCAGAGCATGGAGGAGCCTACTTCCAGAGCACTGTTAGTGCTATTTTCCGGAGACAACTATCAAAAGCAACATGCAAGCACCCCATGCAATTAACACACTCAGTTTGGCACTTTCGATTTCCAAAGCCCCCTAATCTTGACTTCAAGCAGTAGTCACCACATTGAAAATTATCAATACATGCATCACAGGCATTCAGATCCAAAAAAAAAAAAAAAAAACTTACAAACATTAACATGGCTTAAAGCCATACCCACCATCCGGTCAGACATGGAGAAAATAACACTCCGATCCTTGAGTATTTGAACCAATCCCAATAGCCACCTCATAAGTCAGATCAAGATGCGAACCTTGACACAACCAATTTGTAGAAGAATGATACTCCACATAAATTGCTTATCAATATCTTCCATTCATCTCATCAAACTAAGGCTCACCAAAACAACTTTGAACCACAATGCACAAAATTTCATTGTTCCAATCGAAAACAGCTAATAATTGAAGATAACGAAAACCAAACCAGTCCATATCATTATAGTTTCCCTGTCTAAATCTGAAATCCTGGAAAGATAAGTACCAACACTGATGGTGGGTTCACTAAAGATGAGGAAGAACGATAACATGCTTTTGGGACAGTTCTTCGAGGCTCTTATGATTACCAAAACAAAGGATAAGTACGAGTCACACCTGGAAAACATAACACGAAAATACACTGAGCAGATAGAACTTAGGTACTTTATGTGAACTTACAAAAATAAAATCAAAATCAACTCTTTATTTAAATGTAATGACTTGGAATACTTCAAATTCTGAAGGATCTAAATACACTGAGCAGATAAAATTTAGGTACTTTATGTGAACCTAGCTAAGATGGAAAACCTAGAAGATAAATACTTTAGGAAGTGCCCAGGATCAGTATTTCAAATTCGCCAACATACCGAAACCCAAAAATAGAATTGACTTCATCCAATCCAACTAACAAACCCATTAATTTCCGAGCTAGGAATATGAAGCCATAATTTAGTGGATAACAAAATAGCTTTTAGATTAGTCAACTTGGCTCCTTCAGAAACACCAGAATCCTCAAATGTGGCATGCAATTTGTGAATGTAAATTTCCTGATTCCTTTCTACTCCAACCAATGACAAACAACGATAATTGATGAGCTGTAACATAAGACCAGTGAAATCAACAGAAGAAGCAACATTATAGGACTAATGAGATAGCAGTGGCTTGCTTTATTCATTTGGATTGTGTTATACAGACAATGAGTTGATCCAACTTGTTATAGCCGTTTTAATAGTTGATTTGTATACTACTTCCAGCTACACAATTTTGAATCAAACCCATTTCAAATTGAGGATAGTGCTGCAAATTTAATTGGAACTCTTTAGTCAAGCTTAAAATGTGAAGTTTATATTTTTCTTTCAAAGAAAAGATATTAAACAATTGCAATGATATTTTCAAAGACATGTTAACACAATTCCCTTGCTTATAGATGTCGAGAGAAACAGATGATCGAGCTAGGATTCCCAGTCCACTTGGTAGCTCAGGCCAGGTTTGTTTCAGGGCCAAGTTAGAAAAGATGTGTTTGGGATTAAAAAGGAGCCACAAAACCAGATTTAGTTCAGGCCTTTTATTTTGTCAATTGTTGGGCAAAAAACCAGATTTGAAGCCAAGAATCCAAAAAAAAATATAACCCCCCAAAAGAGGGCATAATAGCATTGAAACCAAGTCATATACATTGAACAGTGGCAGTCTATTTTGTTTTCATTCCATCTCCTTCGTACTGTCTCTCACCCATTCTAGTATAAATAGGCCAATACACGCACACACAAATGCAAATCTGGGGAGGGATTGTAATGCCAATTGTCGATTGGAGTAATCGAGACATACAACACCACTGCCAACGAAGATTACTCTCTCTTAAGTTACGCCAGATATATGCATTGCAAATTGAGGCAATGGAACTTTTGATCAGATGTATGCATTATGCAACATCTTGTACATAGCCATCCCGTTTAACCCGAGAGTATGATCTTACACGCCACTAAAACAAAACTTTTTTGGCTTATCTACTTATTTGGTCTTTAGAAAATAAAATCCACTCAATTTAAATTTCGTCCTCACAAATTTTTTGGTTTCAGTTTTACCCTTCTAGTTTCTCAACAATTTCAATGTTACTCTTTCTGTCAATCTTGGACTGCAATAGCCTAAGTGGCAAACGGCGTGGGTGATTTGGCAAAGGATTGTGGGACCTCTTTTACACGTCTTTCCCCACCTCATAGTTGTCAAGGGCGAAAGGCGCACCGAGGCACAAAGTTCTGTTGGGCCTGAGGCGAGAGGCATACCTATGCGAAAAAATAATTATTTCTGAAAATAATTGTGTTATGTGTGCTTCTTTGAAAAAACTCGCTTTTTTGTGCGCTTTTTCTAAAAAAAGCGGGCTTTTTTGTGCTTGGTCGCTTTTCTCGCCTTGTCACTTTTTTGAGCTTTTTGCTCGCCTTTTTCAAGTCGCCTCGCCTGGGGGTGTGTCTCGCCTCGCCTTGGGCCTAGATGCGTGCCTTTGACAAGTATGCCCCACCTCACCTATAAAACTAAAAATCCTAAGCCAAACCCTAAAAACTAAATCCCTAAAATCATTTTCCCCTAAACCCACTGAACAACACCCCCCAAAACAATCCTCTTGGCTTCCCATTGATCGTCATCATCGTAATCGTTATCCCAATATTTCCACACCCGAAATCTCTCTTCGGTTGATTCGCAGTAGTATATTTTCCCATCTAATACCCATAATTTCATACACAAGAAGCATTTTTTTCTCTTCCCATTTCTCTCCCCTGTATTTTTTGCTCATTGATAATTCAACAAGTTTGAAAAATTCTTCATCTTCGTCGAAAACCAACGCGCAAAGACTCCATACCCAATACAATTTCCCATTTCTGTAAACACTTTGCCCCCAAACATCCTCCAATTGAACCCCGGTCTGGATCAAAAGAAAGGAATTTATTAACGGGGCTTCAACTTCCCTCCAATCCCCCGTTTCCGACGAGAAAATCTGGCACTCAATTTTCCCACCCAAGAAATCAATATCTTCGAAAAAGAAACACACCACCTTGAAATTTCCCATGTGGGACCCATCAAAAGCGAGACTTTCACACACCAAGGTTGTTGATTTATGCGCTGTGGAAGAATTCTATACTGATCGAGTTCGGACGACGTCGTTGGCGGGGCAGAGTGGCGGAGGGTGGTGATGAGGTGGCACCATGTTTTGGAGACGGGTTTCAATCTCCTGCAAGATAGCAATGGGGCGCAGCGGAGGACGGCATCGATGAGGTCTGGACATAGGTAGTCAAAGGTCGTAGTTTCTCTCTCCTCCTCCATTGCAAGTTTGCAACAACCCAATTCGATCGATCGATCGATCGAGAGAGAGAGAGAGAGAGAGAATATGGGTATATACAGGTCATTTTATAGAGTGTGTATAGGAGCAGTTGGGGCAGAAGAGATTTGGTGGGTTTTATAGATGGGGGGAAATGAATTGGGGGTGAAGAGATGTGGGTCCTTGTGTTGTGCTGTCTAAAGAGGGTCCCACAATTTCCAAACCGTCTGCCACTTAGGCTTTTGCCGTCCAAGACTGACGGGAAGGATAACATTGAAATCATTGAGAAATTAGAAGGGTAAAATTGAACAAAAAATTTTGCGAGGACGAAATTGAAACAAGCATGTTTTGTAAGGACCAAATAAGTAGATAAGCCAACTTTTTTCTGATTGGCTACTAACATAAAACTTTAAGTCAGAACGTATTTTATCCAGTTCAGAAGTTATACCTTTATATGCTTGGTTGCTGAGAAAAATCGAACCAATTTTTAATGAATGATCCTTCTTTCTTTGTAAGATTTGGGACATTACAAAACAAAACCCCCCCTTAACGAACTCCAAGTATTTGTTAGTTTTAGGCTCTAATCACTGAGTTTTCATCAGTGTATATATCAACTAATCAATTTTCCTTCCAACAGATTTTCCAAGCATCCAAACAATTCAAGCAGCAAAAGGATTTAGCTCACTTTAGAAATATAATTCTGTTTCGGATAAGTTAACATGAAACTTAATATTGACTGAAAAATCAAAGCAAACTGATGAAAAGCAAACAAAAGCCGATTGATGTTAGGATGAAATCTATTTAAGCTGAGCGCGAACCGAGATGCGTGCGGGTCAGCCTTTTTTAGGGTTTCGGTCCATTGTAT